>MNCI01006902.1:95184-145861 GCA_015680685.1 Gnetum montanum | reverse complement strand
GAGATTATAAATAACTGAGATAAATATAATCATTGGCTCCCTTGTAATGACTCTTTGGCTAGGGAAGATTTATAAATAATTGGTTATTTATGATTATAATAAGACATGTGCGTCGGTGGAGAGCTCGTCGTTGTTTTCCTTGGCATTGGCTAGGATCATCACAGCATGATCTTGCTAGAGATCTTCCCGAGGTTTAGGCTACCAGAGGTGCAAAAGTTCTCGTTTTTAAAATTTACCAGGTTAACAACCATATCATCCATTAGATTCCATTAATCAAAGAATATGTACATAAAGAAAATGCCTCACTGCATGCGAGAAGATAAGAAGAAATTATCAAATTTGAACTCTTTAAGTCCTTCCAATAAGTAGGAAAAATTGTTAAAATCATGACCAAAGTCAAGCCGACATCTCAAATTGGCTAATAATTTTCATGTGCTACCAAAAATGCTAACACTTTTGCATTTTATTAAAATGCATATTGCAAACGAAAAAGCAATCACAATTGTAACAACTAAACGCATCTACTCCATGGTAATTGTTGAATTTCAAAGCACAACCATAGAAATGATAAAACCTACACAAAATATACAAAGAGATAAAGAGAACATGAACTTACAGATGTTCCTTTACATTGAAAAAGGGTATAGCAAAAGAAGATTACTCAAGATAGTAGTAGAAAATTATAATTTTAGAATTTCTTGCCACTCTAGAAAGCATTGAAAAAAAAACAGAACCAAACTTTGAAATGTTTTTGCATTGGAAATGCAAATGTATAGGAAAGCATGCTAAGTACTGATGACAGAAGAGCTTAGCTTGAAGTGAAATTATGAAAATTGCAAAAAATCATCAAAATGTAATGTTCAACACATTACAATTCACTATAAAAAATTAACAAAAACACACATAAAAAGATAGGCAGAAAGTTTGTTTCTAGAAAGAGATTTCAATAACCAAAGGCTATTGTTGACACAGAAACTTTAGAAGACCCTTCCCTTCAGGCTGCAACTTCAACTATAGCCATTATTGTCCTTCCTCAAATGTCTCTGGCTTTACCCCTCATCCTTCCCCTACCTAAAAAATTTTATGCTTTAAACATACATTCAAACAAAGCTTCTCAAGAAACATATTAGCCTAATTCATATATAAATTTTGTCAAAAAAAAAAGAAAGAAACCTAAATGAAGAGATCTTTTAGCTATTATAACAAAAATTGTATTATGATTCACACCTCCTCTACCTCTGGGGTCCAAGCTACCACAGGTGTAGAAGTTTGCATTTCTGTCACCATCTGGGCTGGTGTTTCCATCATAGATGAGTGTGAGATTTGGATCTTCTAGTAGCAGTTCCCTAGAGTATAGTGAGATTCCAGCATACTCGCTGCCATCGACAAGAACCGTGATGACCGAGAAGTCATGGTCAAGGGCTCTAACAATGATATTCATGATCTAGGGCACAAGATTTGAGGCGATGTCAGCGCTTTGTCTGGAGTTTCTAGTTGAGCAAGCGATAAAGACATGGTAGTGGACTGCAGTGGTGAAGGTGTCGATGGTGATGTTGCTGGTGTAGTACTGCTACGAGTTATCACCAAGTGAGAGCGAAAGCATGTCAATGCCATCAAACAGAGTGGCATCCATGGCCACAAGGATGTTGGAGCTAAAGTAGCCATAGTCCCACCAGACCTTGTAGATGGTGATCCATGCAAGCCAAGCCATGCCACGGGTAGTGTGGTTGGCATAGCCGAGCATGCTGACGTCGACCACAACGTTGCCAGTGATTATTGATGATGTGTGCATGTCGTGGGCCTCGATGTTGAGCGAGGATGCAGTAAGGGCCAACTGGCCTACTACCTTATTACTGCCTTAGTTGAAGAAGCACATGCCGATGAGCTTGTTATTGCAGTTGAAGCATGGGCCACCATCGTAGGTACCTTTTCAGTGCTCTAGTAGAGCTCCAAAGCTGGCATCATCAAACCTGGTTCAGTTGGGTTAGGCAACCTGCAGTAGTAGTTGCAGATGGAGACAGAGACAAAATGGAAATGGAATTCTCATTCCCATTCCCATTCCCATTCTACATTTGGTTGCGTTTGGCCTTTTTATGTGTGCAACAGGAATACGAAAAGCTATGGCTCTTTGGTTCACATTCTGCGTAACGGGAATACGAAAAGGGGTGGCTCTTCGATTCATGTTTTTTCCCATTTTGTGAGATCTTACGTGGCGCATGATGTGAAGGGCGTTACTTGGAGGGTGACAAATCCACTCCCCCCTCCCCCCCTATCCTATGAGACAAGTTGGCCTCTTGGCCAAAATGAATGAATGAATGAATGGGCTTCGTTAGCAAAAAATTCTTGCATGTGGGCTTTTAAGAATGCCAATAAATAAATCAAAGTTCGGAAGAGTGGCTTTGCAAAATTGGATAAATCACTTTCAAAATTAGTGACTTCTCCTTAAAAATAAATTCTAATCCACTAGTGGTGAATGAATTGGTCATCATTTGCCAGTACAACGTAAATGCAAAGGTCATTTATGTAATTGCTTTTTCATGTAACATCAAATACATTGCAACTTGCAGGAATACAACGTAGATTGATAACAATATGTTGCTATGTGGATGGATAGATCATGGATAGTTTGTGTTGAAAGAATCAAGTCATGAAGGCATCATTAAAAATTCTTATGTAACGACAAGTTTAGAAATGTCTCCTTGTCAATGATAATTAATATAAAATTTAAATGCACTCTTGGAAAATACATAGACACTTAGAATAGAATCATCCATTCATTCATATTTAGCCTCTTCCAACTATTACAATGACCTTCATTGATTCATTCATTCCTTGCTTATCCATTCTGTTCCTCATTCATCAATTTCTTATCCATTGATTTGGAACTTGTCACCATGCTTAGCTTGTATTGGAAGAATCAATTCAAAGGCATTTTGTTGAAATTCTTTAGTAATAACTCTAGAAATGTCACATTGCCAATCAAAAAATTCACATGAAAAGAAATACATGACAATTTGCAATAATACATAGATTGAATGCTTAACTACACAACATAGATTGATTGATGACTGTGGATGGATTCATGGAAAATATAATCTTTATCCTTCACTATACATTAGCCATGTAGCCTATTTGTATTGTTTGTGTTGAAAGTATCAACACATGAAAGCAATGTTGAAAATTCTTATGTAACAATAACTTTAAAAACGTTCAATTATTAATGACAACCAATATCTTCTCTTGTTACTCTATCACCTTTTCATCTTCTCGTAAAGATTAATTTTTAGCGATTCTTAAACATTGTTCTCACAAAGGTTGCTCTCTTCAATCTTCACCTTTCTCATCTTCATCAAGCTCTGAACACATTTACTAATTAACATTATTTCAACTCTCCAATAAGAGTTTTAATCAAGATCTACTCACTAGTTCAGATTTTCTTCCTTCAAACATTCAAATAATCATTAATGTTTTAATCATATAATCTCACCAAAATTTTAGTATTTAATTCCAAATACTAATAATATTAGTATTAGAGACAGTGGTACTATGAGTTTCAATAAGGAAATACCAAAATGTCCTATCATCTTTAATGGGATCCAAGATTTCATCTTATGAAAAGACATGATGAAAGACCTCTTCAAGGTGAATGATGTCTAGAAGGCAATTGAACCAAAAGAAATACTTTTCAAAATCACCCCTAGCAAACAAAAAATTTTCATGTGAATAGGTAGATAGCATGCATGTGTGTGTGAGAGAGATTTTGTCACTTTACACTTGATGCATTAATTATTACTAAGAGATAATATCGTAGTTTTGTAAAGCTTATTATATTAATAACATAGTCTCATCTCTCCGTGAATTGTCTTGCCTCTTACCATCAAAACAATCATTCCTTTGCATGCATCGATGATATTAAAGGCATGAAAGACTTCCAACACACATGAAAAAGTTAAACAAAATGAATCACAAAGCTCACATCACCACCTACTCAAAAACCCTTTTTGTTGTAGTTTTTTTTAATGTGCAATTTCTCTTTTTTTTAAAGATATAATTTTTCTTGTTTGATGATGCTTTTAAAGAAAAATTTAATGACTCATGGTACATGATAATAAATTTAATAGAAAAATTAATAGACTTTGCTAATTTTANATTTAATCATAGTGCTTACAGCAGTTACTTAGTTTCAAGATTTTCTAACTGCTAAACCTCCTAAATAACACTTGCTTTTTACTCCAACACATGGAAAATAATGTCTCTCCTTAATAATTAAAAAGAATATTAAAATTGTTTGCCATCAATTTAATCATAGTGCTTATAGCAATTACTTAGTTTCAAGATTTTCTAACTGCTAAACCTCCTAAGTAACACTTNAATAGATATAATTGGTACATAGGAATGACCAACTTTATATATGCTTTTAAAGTGAAAAAAATGAAGATGAAAAATGGTAAAGTGACAAGAATAGACATAGATGTATGAAATCTAAGCTTTCATAACTCACTTGGTTAGAGCATCCATTTAGTAAGCGAGAGGTCATGAGTTTGACTCTCATTGAAAGCATTGTTTCATTTTCTAGTCTATCTTAAGTTTCTATAGAGCGGGAATGAAAAGGAGAGACACTATTTTCCATGTTGGAGTAAAACACAAGTGTTACTTAGGAGGTTTAGCAGTTAGAAAATCTTGAAACTAAGTAATTGCTATAAGCACTATGATTAAATTGATGGCAAACAATTTTAATATTCTTTTTAATTATTAAGGAGAGACATTATTTTCCATGTGTTGGAGTAAAAAGCAAGTGTTATTTAGGAGGTTTAGCAGTTAGAAAATCTTGAAACTAAGTAACTGCTGTAAGCACTATGATTAAATTAATGGCAAACAATTTTAATTTTCTTTCTAATTATTAATTATTGCATAACATGTGTTAGTTAAAAATTATTTTCTATTGTCCTGGATCAAGGCTTTAGAGATTCATGCTAAATCACTTAGCTTTGCTTCACACTTGCTCAGCTTTCACAATGCAAAGAGATTTCATTTTCCATACTCTTATTTGTATTATTTTCTCCTCTATGATAGAGTCGTCAAGGTAGGTTTGCATGGTTTCAACTTCAAAGCATGATTGTTAATTCTCCAAAACCTTGCAAGTACTTGGAAATTTTATGTTTTCAAAAAGGATAAAGGGAGATGTATGGCTTAATAAATGGAATATTTGAGAGGACATTCTTTATTATAATTACAACTAATTTACAATTTGGTAAAATAAGCATGGCACCAAAAACTTTAAAGGTAAGTAATTTTGGTTGAATCCATCATTATTTTTAAATTCTATTTAGTGGCAATAACTTTCCATAAAAGAAATGGTCATACAATGATGTAAGACTTGGCATTGAATGCAGTAAAAATTGGTTACAAATTTTTTCAATATCTTGTTACTCTATCACCTTTTCATCTTCTCATAAAGTTTAATTTTTAGTAATTCTTAAACATTGTTCTCATGAAGGTTGCTCTCTTCAATCTTCACCTTTCTCATCTTCATCAAGCTCTCAACACATGTACTAAGTAACATTATTTTAACTCTCCAATAAGAGTTTTAATCAAGATCTACTCACTAGTTTAGATTTTCATCTTTCAAACATTCAATAATCATCAATGTTTTAATTATATAGCCTCATCAAAATTTTAGTATTTAATTCAAAATAATGATAATATTGGTATCAGAGACAGTGTTACTATGATTTTCAATAAGGAAATACCAAAATTTCCTATCATCTTTAATGGGATCCAAGATTTCATTTTATGAAAAGACATTATGAAAGACCTCCTCAAGGTAAATGATGTCTAGAAGGAAATTGAACCAAAAGAAATACTTTTCAAAATCACTCCTAGTAAACAAGAAAAAGATGAAAAAAATTAATTGATCAAAGATTTTTTGTGAGGAAGAAAAAAGGAAGAGCAAAGACTCCCTTGCAAGAATGATCATCATTTTTAATGTATCAAAAACGATAGCAGGTAGTTTATGCTTCCTAAAGACAACCAAACAAATATGCAATAGATTATGTTCATACCTTAGAAACTTAGAAAATCAACACACCAAGAAACTTTTATATAGAATATAATTTGATAAACTTGAAATTAAGACAGAAGAAGACATTGAAGATTTTTTTACAATAATGTATAAATTCATTAAACACATTAGTGAACTAGGATGTGATATTTCTCACTACCAAAAGGTACAAAAGGTTGTGGAAGCACTATAAAATGATTAGAGGTATCAAAAAATGATGATTAACTTCCTTCAAAACAAAGAGTTTTAACAATATACATTAGATAATTTAGTCTCACAAATTAGAAATTTGGAAAGCATAAGAGCATGTAATAATGAGAAAGATCAAGCATTTGCTACCACTAGAGAAAGATGAAACTCAACAGAGGTAGAGGAAGATTCAATAGAGCCAACTTTCAAGACGAGACATTTCAGAATAGTCAAAACACAATAGACACTTCAACAAGAGACACAAGGGGAAGAACCTTATAATAAAAAGATATAATAATCAAAAATCAAGAAATTCACAATCTTACAATGCCATTCTAATATGCAAGTTTTTTAAGAAAAGAGAACATACTGTAGAAACTTGTTGGGCCAAAATTAGCTTTGATGCACTACAACTTCAAAACAAAATTCAAGAGGAAGTGTTAACTTCAACTTTAACATAGGAAGATAATCCAACTAACTACAAAGCTTTCAATTCAAGTAAAATAATTAAACAAATTTCATGGATTTTAGACAATGGTTTTTGAAATCACATGGCTTCACATAAATCGTACCTCTTCAACTATAAAGTCAATAATATTAGCAGCATCAAAATGAGTAGGTGATTGCATTGTAAGACTATCCAACAATAAGGTCATAGCTATAACTAAAGTATTTCATGTTTCAAATCTTTCAAATCCATTTCTATCAATAGGACAAATGTCCAATAGAGGAATTAATGTAAGATACAAAAATGAATAGTGTACCATCACAAAACCCAATAAAGAGAAGATTATAAAGATCAAAACCTAGAACAATTGAATCCACTGCATAGATTGTGCTTATTTTAACTTGAAAGGAAATATCATTAGCATCAATAATAATGTTTAAGAATCAAAAACTCCAAAAATCCAGGTACTAAAATTTGAAGACAAATCAAGGAAAATTATCATTAAAATGAGTTTAGAAAATCATTACTCATCCATAAATGATGAGGAAGCCAAAATATAATCCAAAATGTTGGGACACACATCATATAATAACATTGAAAAGATGAAAACCTAAAAAATGCTATAGCACTCCAAATCTGAAAAACTCCAAAGGAGAAATGTGAAATTTTCATCTAAGGAAAAAAAATAAATAGTCCTTATACCATGGCTATGCAAAGAAAAGACAAGCCCCTTGAGCTACTTCACATTGATTTTATTGGTCCCATGCAAACCACATCAATAGGAGAAGAAAATTTTACTTTTTTTCAAGGTGGATGATTACTTCAAATTTACTTGGACATACAACATGAGAACTAAAAATGAAGTCATAAGAAAATTTAGAGATTTTTATACCATCATACACAACACCAAGAATCTAACTATATAGGCCATTAGATTAGACAAATAGACGAGAGGAATCTATCAATAAAAAAATTGAAAATTTTTAATGAAAATTAATAATTTTCCATCAAACAGCATGTGGATATAGTCCCAATCAAATAGAGTTGTAGAGAAAAAAAATAGAATCTTACATGACATGATGAGGTGTCTTCTTTAAAATGCATAATTACAAAACAAGTATTGGAGCAAGTCCATGACTATGGCAACCTACATTACCAATAGAATTATTAGTAGTAGCAACAAAGACAAGTTACCTTATGAACTATTTTACAAAAAGGTACCAAATATTAAGTACATGAAAACATTTGGATGTCATTGCTAAAAATTCCAAAACAATTTCTCAGCAAGTTGGAAAATAAAGGAAACAATGAATATTTCTTGGCCACTAATGAAGCATCAAAGTGTCATGTTGACAGGCCCTCGTCGACGTGACCTCATCTACATGGTGTTGCCCTGTCGACGGGGCTACGTCAACATAGCATTTTTTGCGTTTATGGGGCCCCATCGACATAGCTCTTTAATAAAGTCTATAAATATCTGCTCACTAGCTATGTTTATGGGAGGTCTTGTCAAAGTAGTAGCAGAGCTCTTGTAGCTTTTCCATTTGAGAGTTAGAATATTTCTCTGAGTGCCTGTAGCAAGAGTTAAAAAGTGAATTAGATCTTTATTCGAGCACTATTGTACCTGAACACACCAGTGTGTACAATAATAAAGATGAGCACTTTGATCAAACCTTATAGCACTTAAAATAGATTAATGATTTTTTAATGCATTTATTTTTTTCACTAAATATGTAATCAATTAAGCTAAGTTAGACTTCAAGTGATTCGTTAATCAATTAAGCTAAATAGATTAAACACATAAGTACGACCACTTTAAGAGTAAACATGTATTTTCTTAGTAACCTGAGCAACATTATTGCTTGGTTTGCCAAATAGCATAGCACTTGGTAATCCTAGCAGTGGATACATGGGTTTAGGACATGTATAGAAAGTGGGACCATATGCTTATGTTAGGATTAGTTAGAGATTAGTTAGTTAGTTACTTAGTTAAACTATTAAATTACTTCATGTCTCTACTTTAAGCACCAGAAACATAAAATATAAAATAATAAAAATCATATGTCTCAATTACACTTAACCATACCTTTGTACATCAAAAGTGTAATTAGGAAGACAATGAACAACCATTAGGGCACAGTTCACTTCCTAGAAAACTAGTGTACCAAAAGACATAGAGTTCGTAGAATTTGACCAGATCACATGTGAACACTTCATGATTCGTATGGTTGGGTGTAGGGGTACCTTGACTGCTCATCATTGGTGTTATTGCTTGGGACTCTTTATTGTTTGAAACATGCATTGTCTAGGTTTAATGAATACCATTAACATTGTTGTATGAACCCTAAGGTCAACATTGTTCTCGTCATAAATATAATTACAAGAGCACATTGATATTTTAATTTTGTATTGCAAAATATCTTCTTGTTCTCATAGGCAAGATGATACGAAACCACCTGTCTCTCAAGAATGCAAAACAATATATGCTCATCCTACATGAGGATGAACAACTACAATGGTGTGACATGGAGGGCAATGTCATAATGCCCTCTGATTGATCTATGCTCAGGATGCTACTTCAAACTCAAGATTTTGGACATCCCAAATCTACAAGACGAATACATTGTGCATAGTTATGACACTCAAGACTACCATCCCATTGAGATACAATGTAGGAGAGATCGACACTAGGAGAAGCATCATGAGTTGGCAAAGGGGAAACACTTCACCAATCCCTTATTCTTGCTAAACCAAAACAACAATGAGGATCCTCCCTCTGGGGGTTCTCAAAATGAAGATTCTCCATCCCTTGTTATTGGTGATGAGGGTGTGGCCGTGAACCTACAGTCCACTATTAACAAAACAGATTTAGGTAAAGGTGGTAGTCAAGCTAGGGACTCAGGAAAGCTTAACAACAATAGGAAATCTAAAGATCATAGCCATGACAAGCAAAGAGATGGTGGCGGACACTGCAGTGGTGGTGGTAATCCACCTTCCTCTTCATCCTCTTCATTTGATTCCAAACATTCCTCTTCATCTTCTAGTTCTGATAGAAGCTACTAGAGAAATAATTGTGATAAAGATGATCAGCGAGATAATAATGATCGTAGAGCCTACCATGAAAGAAGGGGTGGCAGAGACCATCATTAGCATCATCAACACAATTATGATGATGAACCTTTGTTGGCAACTCAAAGTATGCTTAACATTATAGAGGTAGTTGAGATCCCAACTAGGCATGTGAAAGATAGTCAGATTAAGCACTTAGACATGAACAATATCCCAAGATTTGAGGGAGGATATAACTTTGATCCAAAAAATCATCTACAAGCCTTTCATGATGCCTACGCCTTAAAAACATCAAAAATGACTAGTAGAAATTGAAGTTATTCCCTAGAACACTCATCAAGGAGGCAGAAACTTGGTATCGATCCTTGGAACTAGAATCCATTCACAAATGAAGTACCATGGTAGAACTATTTAAGGAAAAATACCAAACGTACTCCAGAGTGTCTAATCTGAGCAAGTAGATCCAAGGTTGGAAATAGGGAACACATAAACCCTTCGATGCTACCATGGGTAGGTATTATTTTTTCTTACATCGATGTCATAGCCATGATTATTGTCAGAGGGAACAACTCTACCACATCATAGATGGGCTCAAAGCAAAAACCAAAAGAACTCTTAGGGTTTATGCCTAAGGGAGACTATCCGAACTAAGAGCTCATCATATCCAAAGGCTAATAGGGTAGGTAGAAAAAGAAGAAGGTGAGTTGCAAAAAAGGGAAAGTGTAGAAGAATATAATAGGGACCCTTCCATAAAGAAAAGGAAGGTCTAATTCTATGATGAGGAATCACCACTCAACGAGGTGGTGAATACAAAAACCTTACCCATCCAAAAATCTATTTCTGATATTTCAAAAAAGGTTGATAAACTATGGAACTATTTGGATGAAAAATTCCAAGCTACTATGAAGATTATTGAAGAACCCAAAGAGTGGAATAGTGATGGTGACCGCAAGAGGTGAAAAGAAGCTAAATGTGCCTACCAAATAGGTAAGGACAAAGTCGCTACAGTAGAAGAAGTTGTGGAGACAAACTTTGATGATGATGTTGGGTGTGACATATATTAATATGAACATCCTGAGGGATGTTGCCGTATGGTGTCACACTTACAAGAGTTTGGGATGTATGTGCTAAATCCTCAACTAGAAAGGAGGCAAGCACCCAAATGATTACCTTATCCTGAAGGAAATCCAAGGAAGTTCCACTTGCAACAATAGGCTTATTATCTAAGTGGATCTCCACCATAGTCATATGAGCAATACCAGCAATGGCAGCAACCACAATCATGGGGAATGCCACCATTGAGACTACAGTACCCTTACAAGCAATTAGATTCATAGGGGTACTATATTCAACAAGCCATTTTTCCATGTGGCTCTACTAGCCACATCTCATTCCAGCATCATTATTCTCCTCTAAAGTATCATCAAACTCATTCATCATCTACTCAAGGGAAGCCCCCATATCCATACCATCCTCTACATCCATCTGCATACATCCCTCTATCCTCAACCCAGTTACCTCCTACTCTGTCTATGCAAAGAAAATTCCCACACAACAGTACTAACAAAATGCTACAAGGGCTATAAATTTACAACTCACCTTCCAGCCATGTGGTTCGAACAATCAATCCAAGAAACAACCATTTTTCTGACCCAGTAGTCCTCCAAAACTCTCACAACCTAATAAGGTTGGTTACCCTATCTCTCCAACACCTTCATCCTCTACATCAAACACATTCAAGAGCCCTTGAAACCAAATGCCACCTTAGATCTACATTGTGATGTTAACTCATGTTGTCCCCAATTTGATCAAGGTTGGCAACCTTCCTACAAAGAGATTTGACCCAGAAAGTCCTCTTATTTACTTACAAATTGTTGGACATGAGCCATGCAAGGCTCTTCTTGATTCTAGTTTCAATGTTAATCTTATCTCCCATGACATGTACAAGCCTTGGAACCTACCACCTCTCAATAAGAGCAATATCCATTTGGAATTTGTAGACCAATCAATCACTATCCATTTGAGATTAGTGAAGGACATTGTGACTACAATTTGTGGGTGGTCCTATCCTGTCGATTTTCTAGTGATCATGGTAGAAAACTACAGAGGTGACTTCCCCATAATTATGGGATGTGCTTGGTTAAGTACTATTGACACAAGAATGGGCAGAAGGGACCTCTCTTTGGAAATCTCCAAGGAGAACAAATTTTGACAACTTGAGAATAAGTGAGTTCCATACATTGTGTATAGCAATCACGGGTGCAATTGCATGTAGAAAATCTGGTTCATTAAAAGTACATTCATTAAAGCATGTAATCAGTGTGCACAAGAAATTGATATCCAAAGGTGCCTGTATGCAACAACCATAAAATAGGAGGGCACCCAATGACTAACAACTAACTCTAACAATAGCACACTATGCATAGAACGTACTAAGAGCCTAACATGTGCTTGTGTCAAGGACATGGATGAACTTGAGTAAGTTCATCACCAACTCTTTGATGATGAAATTAATGATACCTACTGGGAAGAGTTGGAAATCCCTAAAAATTTCAAGTAAGAGCCCTTAGAGTTAAAAAATATACCAACTGACATGGAATATGCATTTTTAAACAATGGTAATCTAGTTATGATCAATGTCAAACTTGCGCCTAAATAGAAAGATAAGCTATTGAAGGTGGTTAACAAATCGTCAATGGCCTTTTCTTGGTCATATCATGAACTGACTGGAATTGATCCAAGGATATGCTAACATTACATCTACATCGACCTGGACATGAAGCTAAGAAGGCAACCACAGATGTGGCTAAATCCCAAATTGAAGTAGATCATCAAAGAGAAAATAAAACAACTTCTAAAAGTGGGGTTCATCTATCCATCGCAAATAGTGAGTGGGTTATCCCACTTGTAATTGTGCCCAAGAATGTTGGCAAGTGGTGGATCTATATAAACTTTAGGCTATTGAATATGGCAACATTTAAACATTATTTTCCATTGCCATTTGTGGATCAAGTGCTGGACACCATATCTGGGCATTACTATTATAACTTCTTGGATGGTTATAGTGGCTAAAACCAAATCCAGATTACATTGAAAGATCATGCTAAGATAACATTCATAAGTTCCTAGTGGACTTTTGCATATTGTAATATGTCGTTTGGTCTATGCAATGCTCCTGCAACATTTCAATGCATGGCCCTTAGTATTTTTCAATAGTAGATTGGTAGTGGGGTAGAAGTCTTTATGGATGACTTCTCTACCTATGAAGCTACATTTGAGCAAGCCCTGGATTGCCCTTAGTAGGTATTGAAAAGATGTGTTGAAATAAACCTTAGGTTCAATTGGTAGAAAAGCCATTTAATGGTCCAGGAGGGCAGAGTACTGGAGCACAAAATTACTCAAGCATGGATTGAGGTAGACCCTGAAAAGAGAAGGGTCATCCAAGGAATTACATACTAACTAGAGATAATCAAGGACATCTGATCATTCCTTGGACATACTAGCTACTACTGGTGATTCATAGAGAATTTCTCTAAGATCAAAAAATTGTTGGTCCAGCTTACAAGAAGGATGCTCCTTTCATCTAGACCAAGGAATGTGAAAGTGCATTTTAAAGCCTCAAGGAGAAGCTCATAGAGACTCTAATTCTAGGAGCATTGGATTGGTCCAAACCATTCCATATTATGAAAAATGCATCTAACTATGCCTTGGAAGTTATGCTTACATAGTTAGACGATAAGAAACATCCATATTATATCCATTGTTCAAGTTGAAGCATTGTGGGTGCATAGTTGAATTACACCACAACTAAGAAAAAACTAAAGGTAGTGGTGTATGCTCTCAAGAAGTTCAAGCACTATGTGCTTGGTTATAAAGTATTTATGCACACAGATCATAGTGTCATCTACTTCTTAATGAATAAGCCAATAGTGAACCCCCATATCATATGGTGGCTCGTGATCTTGCAGGAATTCGTGCTCACAATGGTAGATCAAAAAGGAACTAAGAATATGATATCTGACCATCTCTCTCAGTTAAGATGGGATAACAAAGAGGAGGAGAGTCTACTCTCTGATTGATTTCTAAATGATCTCCTCTTTATTGCTGCAATAAATGAATAAATGCCAATAGAATCAAATGGCATGATGACATCTTCACTTACCTTTTCACTTAGGAGATTCCATAAGATCTGGACTTTAGGAAGAAATAATAGTTTCTTCATTGAGCTAATTACTTCATGGAAATCAATGGACACCTTTACAAGGTGTGTGCTAATGGCCTAGTTTCTTGGTATGCCCTGATGTGGATCAATTATGTGTCCTCTAGGATACTCATGAAGGTCCTTGCAGAAGCCACTATGCAGGGAGATGCATGACCATAGAAATCCTGATGGTAGGATACTATTGGCCAACAATCTTTAGGGATGTCCTTTAATTTGTCTGATCCTATGAACACTATCAACAAGATGGTGGGATGACCAATCAAATGCAAGGTCCTCAACAATGGATTCACCCATTGGAGCCCTTTGACATATGGAGCATAGACTTCATGGTTTCCATTGCAACTATGTCCAATGGAAAGGCATACATCATCGTAACAGTCAACTACTACATCAAATGGACAGAAGCAGTAGCTGTCACCAACTGTACATCATCCATTACTACTTGATTTGTACAAGAACATATTGTAAACAGGTTTGGTGTGCCTTGTGCACTAATTTCTGATAATGAAACCCATTTTATAGATGCTATCTTTCGAAAGTTGATGCAACGCTTGGAGGTTGAACATAAATTAACAACACCCTATCACCCTAAGCCAATGGTCAAGTAAAAGTTACTAATTAGGAGATCACAAAGATCCTAACAAGGACTATAAGTAAATATAGGAGAGATTGGAGCACAAAACTCAATAATAATAGGAGGCATCATGACCTTAGAGTACGAAAAGTAAAATTTTTAACCTGGAGATAAGGATGTCTATTGGAATCCCCACACATGTACCTTAGAAAACCAAATTCCAAACATTGTGGGAAGGACCTTATATCATTAAGGAAAATTTTTCCTCTTAGGCCATGTTAATTTACAAACTTGAAAGCCCAAACAAAAAGCAATTGGTCAACATCCAACAAGTGAAACCTTTCCATGAGCCAAAGCAAGTCAATGTAATGCATACTCCAATGGATTGACAACCACGCTCTATATTCTACATCTCCTCTTTCCAAATCAGTCGTGGGGGATATGGCCATCCATGCTAACTATATAGTGGCTCCTCAATTTTTCTATTTTTTTACACATTTTTATTTTGCAATTTGATTTTAAATCTTTTTCCTATTTTACACCATGTTTTGTTTTACATCATCATTAATACTTTTGAACCTCTCTTTAATATTTTACACTTTCTTATCTATTTTACTTTATCTTGAGTGTGATTTTCTAATTTTTTGCTAATAAATGTGCTTTGTGCCAACAAGACATAGTGTTAATATTACTGTTACTAATGGTGGTTTGTGCTATTTTTAAATTTTTGTATTGATAGCTTAGTAATGGTTTCTTTTTCATGGAATAGACAATGAGTCCATGACATCCACCCATCCACAAACTCTATGGTTTTCTTTGTTTTGGAAGTTTGAGGTTCCTTTTCATTAAATAAACTTTTAATCAATTTATGACCTTTGTAGTTTCTAGAATTAGGAAGGATTTAAAGATTTGTGCAAGGTGTAACTTTAAGGGGATTCAATACTCTTTGTTCTCTTCTACCTACTTGGGTGCTTGAGTGTTTTCCTAGACTTCTTACCGTTCCATGTCGACCAATAATATGAATTTGAATAAAGGCTTTGCATGATGTCGTTCCCATCCAAAAAAACCAAAAAAAAAATTAAAAAAAAAACATGATGGAAATTCAAAGCACATCCCTTAGACAAATAAACAGGCTACAAGTAGTGGTTATGGGACTAGAAAGACATGCTACCCATGCTTGAAGGTCCCTCTAACTAAGGTCCTCTTTCACTTCCTCCTTCTCTTCTCTTTAAAGAAATGGTGGTTGTTTTGTGGGTGCACTTTTGTGTCTTAAGCAGATGGATTGATCTTGGAGTGGCAATGTGAAGTCACTAAAAGTGGTTGGTTTTGGTCTAGACTAAGGATGGATCTTCTCAAGTCATTTAAACATAAAATCCACAAGGGACTTCTTATGACCTCAATTTAGAATTCCATTCCACCTCTCCTATCATCCATCTGTGCTACCAATAACTCACCTCACTATTGGTGTCCATGTTCTTGATTCGGTGTCTTTGTCTGACGTAGTTGATTTTTTGGGTAGAATCTTCTAGGTTTTGGTCCTTAACTTCCATCGACTATTAATCACCTTTGGGGCCCATGGACTCCTTAGGCTGATGTTATGCAAGGGCAAACAAGGCATGTGCCTACTATGGGAAGGACCCACTTACATATCTCTTGGTTGGTTTCATTAAGTACCTTATCCTTGGGCATTCTTACAACTAGAATCTTTCATACATCCACCTTCTACATCAAACCCTATGCTCCTTTACCTATTTTGTTTAATAAACACATTCTCCATCAAGTTTTTTCAATTTTTAAGCTTTCTATGACCCTCTTTAATGATTTCATAGTATTCTTGGCTTTTCTAGAACTCCATGGATTTCCAATTCATTGAAAAATTCCTTATATTTTTTTAAGATATTCATATTTGAAAATTTTGTTTACAAGCTCTGTGAACAGGGCCCTATTGATAGAGCCCATGCATATATAAGGCCTCATATATGCGGCCCTGTCGATGCAACCCAAAAATATTGTAAAGATGTGCAATCCTCCTTTGAAATTTTCACATTTTTTCACAAAAACCAAGGGAGGTTTTGCAATTTTTAGAGCTTAGAACCTTCCAAACCCGATAACTTCCTAACTGTTTATTCAAATCACTCCATTCAAATGTGTCATTTTTGACAAAAAATTTTTTGCCATTTTTTCTAATTCCCACAAAGGTTTAACTCAAAAATCAACATTTAAACACCAAATTATAGAGTTAAACTGCTCCAACAAACTCCAGTGACATTTACAATAAATAATTAATAAAATAATGATAAAATAATTAATCTACCACAGTCCAACCTTATCCAAAGTGTAACTAATCGACAAGATAATGTACTTGAAATATTTATAGTTACACATTATGTCTACTAACTAATGGACATGTTTTAACCTCAAATGGCACCAAAAGAAAAGCACATGTAGGAAGGAAGACCATCTCAACAAAGGGAGAAATGTCCTAGAATGGGAAGGGGCCAAGAATAGGCCCAAGAAGAACCACTTGTAACCTACACCATAGGTCCTCTTAGGGAAGAGGCCAAGGTGGAGTCTATTCAACAAATTCTAGAACCAGCAACAACAATAGAACATTCCAACAAGGATGATGCACTAGCTCAATAAGCAAATCTTAAGATGACCTTAATAGAAGCCTACCTGGATCAAATCAAATCTAAGGAGGTCCAAAAAATAGTGCTCTAAGAGTTAAACCTTGGCTCTTTCCTGGAGTAAGCACCAAAAAAAGTACAAGACCAATTGAAGACCTCTTCCATGTGGCCAATCATCACTTCCACTAGGGAGTGGTACATGAGAAAAACATTTCTATTCTAGAATAATAGGCAAGCCAGTTCAACAGTCAAAATCAATGACATCTCAATGTCCTATTTGGTGTAGGCCATTCCTGAAGTGCTTGGGTTGCTAGAGATAAGGGTGAATCTTGTTAAGATTTCGATACAAGCAGACCCTAGCATCAAGAAAGAATGGGTCCAACGCTACTATGGTATCAATCGCAAGAAGTATGGCACACTCACACTAGTAGAAAGGATCCATTATAAGATTTTGTTCTATCACCTAAATCCCATGGTGAGGCCTAGCAAAATCACCACCTTTTCTGCCTGTGCATGTGCTACTCTGAGTGGGAGATTCCCTATCAACCTTTCATAACTAATCTATCTAGAGGTGAAAAAGCAATTTAAAGAAAATTAATGTGGAAGGAAGGCACTCCCCTTCCCATGTCTCATCAGAAAACTCTATCAGAGGGGAGGAATAGCATGATACACAAATGATGCTATCAAGTGTGCTCCAATTGCTAGTTGGGTGGAGATGATGAAAGATAAGACACTTGCTACAACTATTTAAGAAGAGGAGTAGCCACCACCTCCACCTGCCACTCAAACAACTATGCCAGACATCACTGCAACATCTCAACGATTACATGAATATTGAGAATGGCTCTTGAGTAAACAAGAGTAATAAGTAGGCATGAGTGGTGGGGATCCATATGTGTATAGACTAGCAATGAGTCACCTAAATGAGGTGGCCTGAACAATCAGCTTGATGGGTGGAGGTGGATCCATTTTCTTGGTTCAAAGAATGCAATTGCCTACGAGATCAAATCCTAACGTTAGAGAGGTCATAGTATCTTTCATAGGATAGCAGCCACTCCTAGATATTTCTAGAAACGCTGTGACCTTCTTAGTGTTCTTAGAGGAAGACAAGTGAGCAATAGTGTTGGTGATGTAGTACCAAGGGCAAGAGATAACAGCAGAAGTGGTTGTTGATAGGATTGTTGAAACATTCAACAAAAGTGTAGCATCTATACCAAATTTCATTACACTCAAAGATGTGTAGACATCCGTAGAGATCATAAGTGGTAGAATAAGCATACCATAACACAAAGAATTGCTAAACCAATTGTTGGGAACCAGGTAACTACTTCTGGATGTCTTTGATCTTTTAGATAGTGTCACTTCAACCCAGTTGGAGTTGCTATAGGTAAGGGGCAAAAACATCATTTTGAAAGGGTAACTAAAAATAGCCAAGGAGTTGAACGAATGCTTGGCTATTGAAGTTGCCAAATTAAGAGCCCAAATTTTCGACCTTGCATTTCTTAAATTGGCATTGACAAGAGACGAAGCTCTCGAATAGCTTCACACTAGATTGAAAGGGGTTGAGGGTGCAATGGAGATGGCAGTGTTCTATCAATCTTTGGTAGAGGCTACATAGCACAAAATGTAGAAGGCCTTGGATTAGACCTGCTAGGAGAGTGTGCAATTGACCATAAAAAACCATTGCCTATGAAATGTTGATGAACATAAACAATAATTAATAGATTTCATTCATCAACAGCAGGAGAAACTAGTTAGAGCAAACATAGAGCTAAGAAGATTAATAGCTGAAAATAGAAACCTCTCTATGGAGGTGGTTTGTACCCTTCACCAGAAGATTACAATTGAGGTAACCTCCTGGAAATCAGAGGCTCTCAAATTTGAGAGAGTCAAAGATCACTATAGAAATCAGGTCAGCCTATAGGAAGAAGTAAATGAAAAACACATTCAGTTGGCAAAGGAAAAAGTAAATGAAACCCTTTAGCAACTCCCATGAGGAAGAGAAATGTGGTAACCTATCATTGATGGGATAGATGCCTACAATAAAGTGGAAATATGCAAGAAGGAGTTGTTGTTTAAGGAGATGATGGAATACATGGAGCTTGCCAATCTCTGATATGCAAATCTAGCTATGTTAACTACTAGACAGCCATGGTCAAAACTGGAGAAGAAAGTGGCTAGCTCGTACTTGGTGTATGAGGCCAAGTTTAAGCATCACAAGGACTCTAAGAAAAATCTTATGGTGGCAAATGCTGAACTCAAAGTTTGCAAGGGCAAATACATTGATCAAAGATTTACCATCAAGAATCTAGCCAGAAGGATCAATAACCACCAAGAGTTTCACAATGTAATCAGGGTGTTTGATGTCAAACACAAATAGTTCACTACCTGGTTAGTCAATATTAAGGAGCTGCTCCCAGTAATGCTTTGTTCATGGGATATCCCCATTCCAGCCCACATTAGCGATGCTACATGGACTGTGAATGATCCCCAGTGTAAGAAGGAGAAGATGAAGGCATTATTGGATGCCTTTCGTCTTACACCAGAGGCTATAGCTGCAATAGGACAACCACAACCACCTTAATCACTAAACGTGTCCAAAGGTGGCAAAGGCCCTTCAAAACCTCAGGAACCTCCACCACCTCAGACTATCTCATCTTCTCAACTGACTTCATGCCATAAGAGGATATGTTATCTAAATTTGAGTAGTCATGTCATGGTGTTCAATTTTGTGTCATGAACACCACAATTTTTGTAATGTGTTAATTTGTACACTCACACACTCAATTGTTTCAAGCTAGTTTGTTATGTCAAGAGTCAGTCAATAATCCCATACCTTCCCAATTTTGTAGAGGAACTTAAGGACAAGTTTTCATTTAGTCATGGGGGTATGATGAAGCATTAAAGTGTTCCGTCAATGGGTCCCATCTATGTGGTGTTGCCCCATCGTTGGGGCCATGTTGACATAGTGTTTGCTGCATTTATGGGGCCCCATCAACATATTTGATGAACCATGATTTGTCAAGCTTCGATATCAGACTCGCGATATCGAATCCACGATATCAGGTATGCGATATTGTGACCTAAATAACAATATTGGATACACGATATTGTGACTCTTGTGTGGACCTATAAATACACATGTGGGCACACGAGAAATTTAGTTAGGAATTAGTTCTTAGTTAATTAATTTTTCAATCATTTTTTACTTCTTCTCAATCCTTTCTCCTAGTGCATGCTCGCAGTGTGATGATTGTAATTGTACAACACCTTTATTCAATTGTGACATACTTGGACACACACATGACCAACAATAAAGATCGAGATTACTTTACCATTGCAACATTCACTTAGTTTTAGTTGTTTAATTATTATTTATTACTTTCGTAATTAATATCTCTCACCCTCATTTCCTATCCCTATTATTAATCACAGAATGAGTATGACTTGACCACGAGCATTTAAGTGTGACTACTTGGTAACCCAGTAGTGTACCTAGAACATGCACTTGGTAATCCCAATGGTAGTGGTACACAAGGCCTAAGATATGTATGGATGATTAAGGAACAAATACTCCTTGCACTTAGGCTAGCTTAGATTCTCTCCTCCCATTTCCTCATAGTTAGACTCTTTCTCTCTCTCCTCCTTAGTCCAATTAAAGTTATTTTCGATTACCTCTAGGAGTAGCATTAGTTTAGAACCACATCACACACCTCACTCTGGACTAAACCATACGTGACAACATAAATACTAGTCCAAGTGAGAAGATAGCGAACTGTGATCATCAAGTAACTATCTAGATACCACAACTAGCTCGTCTGAGGAGTTCGACCGAATTGTGCGTGAACACTCATATTCGTATGGTTGAGTGTAGGGGTACCTCGCCACTTCTCATTGGTGTCGTTGCCAGGGTTGGTGTTAGTTATTTAGATTAGTTACATCATACAAGATTGTTGTAACAAAGTATTAATGATACATCTTTCAAGCAAAGAAATTAAATTCAATTAAGTCACACACAATTCACAACAATGTCTCTTTCACAAGACAATGATAACGCAACATCTAGCGAGGCAATTCATTGGAGAACCAATGAAGAAGTTTGGAGTACTCAATCTTATGTAGGAGTTTCATATGTTCATAAATATCTCAACGATACTCAAGGACTTTTGTCATCTAACTCAAACACCTCTTGTGAAGATGGGACATCCCCAAGAATGGATGACTATTCCTCAAGGGGTCAGCATAGAAATAAAAATCAAACCCATGGGCAAAGTTAGGAACGCCAACATGAACAAAGACAACATCGTCCTGACTCACAAACTTATAACCTACTTAGTGACGATGAACCCCTGTTGACCACTAAGAGCCTAATGCATATACAAGAGGCTATTCAAATATCCTGTAGGCATCATAAGGAAAGCTATCTACCCAAGCTTGATTTAAACAACTTTCCCAAGTTTTCAGGAGGCTATGATTTAGATCTACAACATCATTTACAAGCCTTCCATGATGCTTGTATATGGAGCAATATTGATAATGGATGGCAAAAACTTAAGCTCTTTCCCACGACACTCATTGGCCAAGCAAAAGTATGGTATAGGTCTTTAAAACCAAAATCAATTTAACGTTGGCCAACAATCGTAGAACTCTTCAATGAAAGATATCAAACCTATGCAAGAGTGTCAGCCTTGAGAAGACAAATCTAAGAATGGAAACAAGCACAACATGAACCCTTGGACATGGCCTTAGAAAGATATTATGCACTATTAAACAACTGCCCAGGCCATGGGTTCTCCAAGGATATTCTAATTTACCATATCATAGATGGGCTCCGTAATGAAACAAGGGAAACCTTAGGGATGTATTCCCTAGGCCAACTATATGAACTACGAACCCATCAATTCCAAGAGCTTATTAAGTGGCTAGCAAAAGAAGAAGGAGAAATGGCTAAATGGGAGAATGTTGAAAAATCTCAATGAGACCAAAATTTCAACCTAACAAAGGTCCATCATCAAGAAGAGGAAAAATCAACTCACCTCAAGGAGGTGGAATCATCTTTGCCAATATTACAATCACTAGATGAAATTGAGGCAAAGATCAATAAGATGATAGAGTGGATACATGAAAAATGTGGAGAATATGCCAATATTATTGGAGGTAGAGCCATGACGAACCAATAAACAGGATGAACTAGACAATTGGAAAGAAGGATAGAAGAGAATAAGAACTTAACTGCCAATCATATGTATCAATGTAACATTTGCCTATACGATCACCCTAAAGGTTAATGCCCAATCTTGTCACATTTACATGAGCATTGGGGAAGAATGTTACATCCAAAGTTCATACAAAAATACTATGTTCAATCACAATGGCAAAGATCCCAGTTGAAGCACTTATTAGGTTCAACATCCTATTTTCCCATCCAGGTCAACATCTTCTATCTCACCATATTATTATTATTCTCCTAAGTACTATCAGCCTGCATCCTTTCCAACAAGATCACCACCTCATGTGCCTTACACTTCTCCTCACCCTCAATATTCTCATCCTTCACCTCCTTCTACATTGCCATCAGTTTTTCCAGAAGGTTTTGCACCATAGCACCAACACACGAATGTCACTTGTGCTGCTATTGTCAACAATAGTGGAGGTCCTCCACAACACTAGAAGCGTCCTTTCTTTAGGCATGGTTGTAGAAAGGGACAACATTATTCCGAGACCACTGCATCCTCCAACCCAACACAACTCCAACACTGTGGTGCATCTTTCTCCTCAAACCCAATGCCTCATGTTACTTTATCAAGGCCACCAATCAATACTCCAACAGCCATGTGGCCTAGTGAATCTAGCCATGAAGGAAGACATATCGATCCTTGCATACCATCTTACGGTCACGGGTGCCATAGTGGGTCAGCTCCTTATCACACGATCACATCTTATAATCTACCCCACTATGCCTACTACAATCAAGTGTGTGAAACCCAATTTGGGTATATTCCTACCACCACCTCAAAAGACACCCAGTGGTTTGGATATGACCGAACTCCAATGTTTCCAAAATGCATGGATCCAAATTTTTCGTTTATTAATTCTAGCCATACTCAAGGGTTTAGTCATGGGGGATATCCTCCATTCTAACAAGCAAAATTAATAAATAATTTTTCTTTTCTTTAATTTTACAATTTTTTGTTTTCTAGTTTTTCATCTTTCAATTTGTTGTTTTATCTTTTTATGAGTAATCTCATTTATAAATAAAACACTCATGTGACTCATTGGTTAAGGTGTTGTTCTATGCTATTAAGTCTCGAGTAACTAATTATTTGGACATCAAGCCCATCACAACCATCCACCCATTCTATTAATAAGAGGTTCTACTCTGGGTATGATGATATTCTTATCATCACAAAAACTTAAAAGTAATATTGTGCTCATTATGCCCAGAGCGAAAATTGATGGACTAAGCAGGAATGGCCAGGGTGTGACATCAAGGGGACTTGTGGATTCTCTTTGGTGACATATGTAGGTGCTATCATGCAGCCTAGTTATACTAAGATCCTTGAAGATCTAATGAAGAATGGGAGTAAGAGTAATAAAGGCACTCATAAAAAAAAAAGAAACAAAACTAATGCTCTTCTAGGAGGCCCCACTGGAAAGACATGCATCCATGCCTGAAGGTAGGCAGCTTCTCTGGATTAAGAATTCAAAGAAAAAAAAAGAAAGATCAAGACAAAAGTGCCGCAAAGTAATTCTGAATCACTCCTCCCTTGAACGAAACACCAAGTGATCGTACACCTTGTTGTCATGATACTCTTATGGCTATTCACCATGGGATGAAACAATGCGATGTCACTAATCGGAGGAATGGACTTGGTCTTGATTTTGGAACGACAGGCTAATGACACATTAATCGTGCCCTACACTCAAGATTCATTGTGCCCTGGGTCAGTTACCTCATGTCCCAATCTCTACAATCCCTTCTACAATTTGTCTCATCTCGTTGTTCATGTAATTATGACTTGTATCTTGTATAGCATTAAATTCATATCTCATCACGATGGTATCAACATGTGTGTGTTTTGTTACATCAGTGTAAATTACATTTAACCCCTTTAGTGCCTATGGACATTTTCAGGGTGGTTACGCAAGGGCATTATAGGTTGGAACCTACTTTGGGGAGGATCCACTTGCATGACTTTTGTAATTTGTACTTGTTGCACACCACCACATCATTTTATACCCTCCGAGTACTTTATGGCCAATGTTATTCTTTCCCTTATCATCCCTCTAATTCAAACGTTCCTATGTACTAACACATGTCCTTTCTCCTCATCCTATACATGAATTTTATTGCCAGATTCTATCCCATTATACCTTTTGTGCCTTTCGGTCTATTCCATGTTACCCTGAACCTCTCAAATTAACCTCAAATCCTTCATTTTTGGCCTTAGAATTTCAAAAATTCATCAATTTTATTAAGTGTTATATTTTAAATAGGTCATGATATCGGGTACCCAATATCGAGTCGGACATGATATCGGGGCCGTGCTATCGGGTACACAATATCGTGTCAACAAAAACTATATATATGGACCCCCCCTCCCACCCCGGTGCACATCAACATCATTTTCAACTGTTCACGTGGGGGGGGATTGGGGAGAGATGAGTTTTTCAGATTTTCTTCACAAACTTGCTAACTTGCACGCCTCTTGTCCAACAGCCCTAACTTAATTGCTAGCACTCCGATTTCCATTCTGATCGACCCTATCTAACCCCAAAGTGTTTAGCTTAGTCGTGGGGGAAGGGTACACTCTCAGTTGTGCATAAATTTTTTGAAATTCATCATTGCTCGAAGGATACTATAAAGGGTAATTGATCATCAAAACGTTAAACATGTTGCCAAAATCAATTTTATCTCTTCACCCATACTAGGAGAGTTAAATTTTGAAGCTAGTTAATCAAATTAGGCCCAAGATCAAACTTTTAGGGGACATTTCCATAAATTTTCCTAACTCTAAATCACATGAAACAAGAAATGAATCCATCAAAGGCAAAAAGTAAGGTATAAATCAAATTTTGTAAGCAACCTTACTAATAATCGGCCTCGTGTGATTGCAGATGGCCCTTAAAGGTGGACAACAAGGAGGACCCTACCAAGGTATGTTCAAACGACCAAGAAGAGGTAGAGACCAAGCATCTCCTAAGGAACGTGCAGAGCAGGAGGCACAATCATTCAACATTCATCAAGAGCCTCCTGCTAATGTGCAATCGAGATAGCTAGAAGGAGGAGCGGTTGAAGCGCCTGAACAGGGACAACATCTCACGTTCTCCCCAGAATGCGTGCAGTAATCCACGAAAGGTCCACGTCAGTAGCTGTGATCATGGAACTAAACTTTGGACCTTTCATGGAGTTCACTCCCAAAGCTGTTAGAGACCAACTCAAAGGGTCCCCATTATGGCCTATCCTCTCTAAAAGTGATACCTAGTACTTAGGAGAAACATACCAATTTTGGCACAACAAAGAAGAAGGCACCATAATTGACATTGGTGGTGTGTCTATAGATTTTTTCGCCAAGGCCATTTCAGAAGTGTTGAATCTTCCAAATACAGGGCCAAAAGTTGCTCACCTACCCACTCACTCTGATGCCGATGCACGAAAAATTTGGTTGAAAAGGGCGTATGGCAAGGAAGACAAGACATATGGAGAATTGATGCTGGAAGAAAGAATATATTTCAAGATTGGTACTTATCACATCTTCCCCATGAAAAGATTGAATAGAATCTCCATGTATGCAGCCAGAGGAAGTGTTATATTGATGGGCAAGGTTAATGCTAACCTACCCAACCTATACCTTATGGAGATTCTGAGGCAGTTTGAGGAATGCAGGATAGGGAAATTTGCATTGCCCTTCCCCTGTCTCATCAAGAAGCTATGCAGACGTGTTGGAATTCTAGGGTACACTAATGATGTCCCTAGAAAGGTCATTCGCTGAATTGTTGAAGCCACTAGCCCCAAGGAAAAGTGCTAGTGAGACATTAGAGCCAGAACAAGAATAGATGATGGGGCCCACTACAACTCAAATAGCAGGGCCTAGCCAACTCCCAAGCACAAGGCCCAGTTAACAACAAGAAGTAAGGCCCAACACGAGCCAACGAGACCAACCGCCACCACCGCAGTAGGATTATTGACTGTTGATGAGCCATCTCAGGGCCATCACTGAGACGGTCAGTTGGGGAAGTCATGATGATGCCAATCTCTTCCAGGTCATTGATGACGTCGTACGACCCACAGTTTCTATAGATCGCGCATGGGGCGAGGTGTCCATTCAAATAGGAGGAGGGAAGATACATTAGTTACAACAAATTTCAGGGAACGCTACATCTTTCCAAATGCAATTAGAAATTAGTGAAGATGCCACAGTAGTCATCATGTAGTACCAAGATGCAGCAAGAGCTGTAGAAGTGGTCACAGACCACATCAAAGAGTCCTTCAATGTCCTTGTTGTGCCACCGGTGGATTTCATAGGAGCACGTGATGCTCAAAANTCCTTCAATGTCCTTGTTGTGCCACCGGTGGATTTCACAGGAGCACGTGATGCTCAAACTCTGCCCGGTCTCTCAATGACTCTTGCGAGGCATGAGGATGTTCTTGATCACTTGCTGTAGATAGGACAAGTAATGACGTCCTTGTTCGACATCCCGCAAGATGTCATAGCAACTTAATTAGACCTCATCTCCACCAAGGGGAAGCAGGTCATGGTAGAGATCAGGGTTGAACATGCGAAGGCGGAGTTGGAAAGACTCCAAGAGAAGCTCGTTGCGCTGCAAGCTACACAACAAGACCCATCTCAATTTATTCTTGCAAACCAACTAGAATCTTTCAGAACTGAGAAACTCAATAAATTATTAGCGAATAATAAAAAGGTGGCAGAGGAGAAAGAGAAGGCCAATTGGGATGCTTTCAAGGCACAAGTGCAAACATACGTGCACACCAAAGCACTCAAGGTCTTACTAGAAGAGAATAAATAACTTGTCATGGACAATATTTCGTTGACCACTATGGAGAAACAAAAGAATGTTCTCAAAGAAAATTTTCAGCAGCTACGAGAACAGTTAGTCAGGGTTAACCAGGACATGAATTGCTTGACCAGAGAGAATCGAACCCTCTCAATGGAGGAGGTACGCACAATTTGTATGAAGATGACCATTGAAATAAGCGCATGGCAAAATGAGACCAAGTAACATGAAAAGTTAAAAGAACACTTCAGAGACCACATGGGGATGTACAAGCAAGTCATCGAAAAAGAAATCCATATGGCCAAGGCCCACATTAACACCTTCAGTGCTCAACACACTGATTGGCGAGCCATATTGGACACATATGCATTCGTCCACCAGGCAGAGCTAAAAAGCTGGGACCTGCAGGTACAAGATCTTACAGAGTACATGGAATTGGCAAACCTGCGGTATGCCAATTTAGCCATGTTAACAATAGGATGCCCGAGAACAGAGCTGGAGAAGCATGTAGCTACCACCTATGCTGAATATGCAACTAAATTTGCGAAACACAAGAAACCATTGCAAATGCTAGAAGTTGCAAATTCTAAGTTAGAGGTGGTTAAGGCTAGCTACCAAGGGGAGAAAGATGTCATGGTAGACTTGGCTCAATGGATTATAGATTACCAGGATTATAGGGATAAAGCCAACTCCTACAAGGAGGAACGATGGCTATTTGCAGCCTGGTACATCAAGGCAAATTAGATGTTCTTGCAACTGCCGTGTCCATGGGAAGTGCTGACTCCATCAAACATTGGAGCATCAATGTGGATGGCACAGGACCCTCGAACTGAAGAGGAAAAGCTCTAGGCACTCCTTTAGAGCCACTAGATCCCAAAACTTGGAGCACAAGACAAGGGGAAGCGACCCATGGAGGAGCCACTGCCACCTTGACCACATGAGTTCTAATAAAATTTTGTAATTGAAATTTTGTGTTCGTGTCCCAATTTTGTTGTATTCAATTCCCCATTGTGGCATGAATAAATTCCTAGTCAGTCAATAATCCCATACCTATCCACTGTGTAATTAATTAGGCTTGTTCTCATTTTTTTTAACTTGAGGACAAGTTTTCATTCAGTCGTGGGGGTATTATGAACCATGATTTGTCAGGCTCCGATATCAAACCCGCGATATCGAATCCATGATATCGGGTATGCAATATCGTGACCTAAATAACAATATTGGATACACGATATTGTGACTCCTATGTGGACCTATAAATGCACATGTGGACGCATGGGAAAGTCAATTAGGAATTAGTTCTTAGTCAGTTAGTTTTTCAGTCATTTGTTAGTTCTTCTCAACCCTTTCTCCCAGTGCATGCTCGTAGTGTGATGAACTTGGACATGCATATGACTGGCAATAAAGATCAAGATTACTTCATCATTGTACATTCACTTAGTTTTAGTTGTTTAATTATTATTTATTGCTTTCATAATTAATATCCCTCACCCTTATTTCCTATCTCTGTTATTAATCGTGGAATGAGTACGACTTGACCACGAGCATTTAAGTGTGACTACTTGGTAACCCAGTAGCATACCTAGGACATGCACTTGGTAATCCCAGTGGTCATGGTACACAAGGTCCAAGATGTGTACAGATGATTAAGGAATGGATACTCATTGCACTTAGGCTAGCTTAGATTCTCTCCTCCCATTTCCTCATAGTTGGATTCTCTCTCTCTCTCTCTCTCTCTCTCCTTAGTCTAATTAAAGTTATTTTCCATTGCCTCTAGGAGTAGCACTAGTTTAGAACCACCTCATACACCTCACTCTGGACTAAATCATACGTGACAACATAAATACTAGTCCAAGTGGGAAGACAATGAACTGTGATCAACAAGTAACTATCTATATACCACAACTAGCCCATCTGCGAAGTTCGACCAGATCGTGCGTGAACACTCGTATTCATATGGTTAAGTGTAGGGGTACCTCACCACTCATTAATATCTCTTTAATAAAGTCTATAAATACGTGCTCACCAACCATGTTTATGGGAGGTCTTCTCAAAGTAGTAGTAGAGCTCTTGCAGTTTTTCCATTTGAGAGTTGGAATATTTCTCTAAGTGCCTACAACAGGAGTCAGAAAGTGTACAAATCTTTATTTGAGCACTATTGTACCTTAACACACCAGTGTGTACGACAATAAAGATAAGCCTTTTGATCAAACCTTGCAACACTTAAAAATAGATTAATGATTTATTTATACATTTATTGTTTTTGCTAAATATGCAATTAATTAAGCTAAGGTAGACTTCAAGTGATTCGTTAATTAATTAAGCTAAATAGATTAAACACATAAGTACAATCACTTCGAGCGTAAACATGTATTCGCTTGGTATCCCAAGCAACATTATTGCTTGGTTTGCATAGTAGCATAGCACTTGGTAATCCCATCAATAGATACTTAGGTTTAGGATGTGTACGAGAAGTGGAACCAGATGCTTATGTTAGGATTAGTTAGAGATTAATTAGTTAGTTAGTCAATTAAGCTATTAAATTACTTCATCTCTCTACTTTAAGCACCAAAAAAACAAAATATAAAATAATAAAAATCATATGCCTTGATTACACTTAACCATACCTTTGTACATCACAAGTGTAATTGGGAAGACAATAAATGATTGTTAGGGCAAGGTTCACTTCCTACAAAACCAGTGTACTAGAAGACGTAGAGTCCACAAAATTTGACTAGATTGTGCATGAACACTTTGTGATTTGTATGGTTGGGCATAGGGGGTACCTCAAGCACTCAATAGCTATGACATAAAAACAAGTGGATACAAATACTATAACCAAAATGAACACAAATGGTACTCATCTAGAGATGTGATATTTATTAAGAAATAATTTGGCATAAATGAACTTTAGAAAAATAATGAAAAATCAGATATTCAAAATAACCCTAAGCCTTTGGCTCAAAGAGACCACTTTCAAGATCAAATGCTAGATACAAATTTTGAAAGAAGGACAACTAAATCTAATTCAATATGACTTCCTTATCCCCTAGTTAAGATCTAACCAACATACAATAAGCATATAAGAGTAAAGAATGGAAGGAAGTCATGCACAAGGAATATGAAGTTATCATGAAGAACAACACTTGCAATATAGCGAAAGGAAAAAGATTATTGATTGCAAATGACTGTACAAAACAAAATATAATGAAAAAGAGAAATTATTAAACACAAAATAATACTTATTACAAGAAGATTTAGATAAAAGAAATACATTGATTATGAAAAAATATTTGCACTTGTAGTAATTTCATCAATTAAAGATTCAATTCATCATTCATCATTATTTGTCAATATTCATCAACACTCATCTATTCACTATTCAACACTCCGACAATTTTCAACATCTATCATCAATTCATCATATTCGTCAATGTTCACTAATTTATCAATCTAAGAAGTTGAATGATCATATTCAAGGGGATGATGGGTTTGCTGGAACTTGAGACAATTGAAACTACGTACACCCCAAGATATTTAGTCTAATTAGAACTTTATAAATCAACATTGCCCACTAGAATTCAACCTATAACTTTGAGCTTCCAAATCAAGAGTCTTACTAAGATGTTAATATCTCATTGTAGGTAATGTTAACTTATCAAGTTTTAATTTGACTATATGTTTTGGGGGTAAAAATTGTTTTTTTTAAAATTTTTTTAGGTTTGATACCTCCGTTACTAATTGCATGCAAAGCATTACCAATTAATCTTGGCTCTTATTTGAGAAAGAACTCCAAAAGTTGCATGTAGAAAGCTTGTTGTAGTCAAATTAGATTGGGGCAGGGTTGCCATAACGGGTGTTGGAACTAGAACTAGATTGAGGTTGGAGGCATATTGAGTGTTGGAAGGTGAAACTAAAACTTATTGTAGTCAAAAGGGATATGTAGAATTTGGGTGGAAGGAGGTGTGATAACTAGAACTAGATAACTACAAGGTATATAGGTAACAAGAAACTATTATATTACTTATAGAAAACATTACACTTTGTCAACGTACCTGTCAAAGCAAACCTATAAAACATTAGTGTTTCAATGTACCTGTCAAAACCAAACCTATAACTTGCAAACCTCTCAAGGAGAAAAAACAAAAAAGAAATCTTAAAAATAGAACTTCATCCACCTGAAATTTCATTGTACCGATTGTACCGTTTCAATGTTTGTTTGGCAGGTAATTTCACAGTTTTAATTACTGTGAAACAGCTGAAACAAACCTATCGAAACGAACAATCAAATAAAACAAAATGAGTTTCCGAAACAGGCCGCCTGGATTTGGCAGGGAAAGATTCGGACAAGGTTGGTTTCCCGCCGAAGCGAGATGGCCAACCGTATGCAGGATTTCAAACCTGTTTTCGGGGAAGCAAAGGCAGAACTCGACAGGCCTGGGCCGGAGGCGTTGCTTCCCTTTCTTTATTTCGTTCGTGCTTTGCCTTCTGAAGGTCTCCGCATTCAAGTCACCGATTTCCACGCCAATACATGGCAACGCATCTTTAATCTTCTGCAACTGGAAGAACTCGTAAGTATTCTTCTGCGTCTTCGCTTGCAGTGTTTGATAAATTGAGGCGACTTTGCTGTTAATTTAGACGGCATGCAACTCGTACGGTAGAATAGTAGATAAATCGTCATCTGGATGCCGATTACTATGTTAATTTTGATGATTTAACAGGTGCGTTGCTACTGTTTGAATAATCGTTAGCGTTGTTAGATTGGCAAGGGATCTTTATTCTTTCACGGCGCCATAAGAGGTTGCTTTGGCCGTAATTGACATATTTGTGATTGAGTTTTTGTTTGCTATTGTAGATGAATTAGGTAAGGAAATATAGGATAAAATCTCTTTATACGCTATTTGCAAATTGTGTTGAATTGGTGGATACATCTGGGGTAAATATTGCTTCTAAAATAGGAAAGTGGAGACATGTTGTCGAATCAAAAGGTTTGAAAATTGGTAGAAATAAGACATTATTTACCGAATGTAATTTCAGTAAATGCATAAGTAGTATTGAATCTAATGATATTATGTTGGTGGATACATTTTGAGCAAATATTATTTCTAAAATGGAAAAGTGAAAACATGCTTTAGAATTAAAAGGTTGAAAAAATAGTAGCAGTAAGTCAAAACATGGAATGTAATTTCAATAAAAACATAATCAGTAGTGAAATAGAAGCAATAATTCAAGGTTGGAAGGTTTGTCACTACAAACAATTCTGCCACCTTGGATCCATGTTTAAATCTGATGGTAAAATTGATAAATATATAATAAATAGGATGAGGCAGGATTGTCAAAATGGAAATAGGCTAGTAGTATTTTATGCAATAAAAGAGTCTTAATAAAATTGAGAGGAAAATTTCACAGAACAATGATGAGGCTTGTTGAATGTTGGACTATACAAAAGAGTCACAAATAACAAATTAATGTTGAATGTTGGAATATACAAAAGAGGCATGATCAACAAATTAGTGTGACAGAAATGCGAATGCTTTGATGGATGTTGAATGTTACAAGAAGAGATAATTTACATAAAATATGCATTAGAGGATGACTCGGAGTACCTTGTATTTCAAATAAACTGCAAGAAATATTGTTGCATCATTATTCATAGAAAGTTACCAAAAGGAAGAAAAAAAACATGGGAAAAATGATTGAAGATGATGTAAAAAGATTGTAAATAGAAAAAGATCTAGCTATTCATAGAGGTGAATAATGAAAGAGAACTTATATATTTGATCCCATTTTGTTCAGAGAAGGCTAGGATGGTGATGGTGATGAAGATACCGTTGTTACAAAGAAAATGCTAAGGTGGGCAATGAGCTATGATTGTGAAACTGCTTTAGAAACAAACAAGAACTTTTTACAAGGGGTTTTTATTTTAAAATTAGATGATGAAAGTTTCTTTAGACATTTTGTCAATGTTCAAAAATAAATTATCGTTCCTAGTTGTTCCCCAAATCTGAATTTTATTAGTCATAAAATATTCCTTTTGCATCATCCAAAAGACAAAATCTCAAATGTTTTTGATGCATCAACTAATTTAGTTTAGTTTTCTTGTTATCTTCATTGCATTTTAGAGTCATGTATTTGAAAATATTGTCATTTTTGATTGTTGTGGCTAGAGGGATGAGGTTGGACTTAGGGGGTCATGGAATGATTTTGTAAGTTACCTTTGAGTAACTTTTTCTTCAGATAATGTTTGAATTGTTTTGGGAGGACCTACTACTTCTGTTGGTGGGCAGGGTACGCCTTTTTTAAACACGCAAAATTTGAAAGTATATACCTGCTTGACTTTATTAGAATTTCACCATATTGCAAGATTAAGATTGTTTGTTTTTTCAAGGAGCTTATTTAACTGAGTGAAATTTCATTTAAAGTACTATTGCTTGTCCTGAGTCTCTTGATTTCATTTAGCGAGGCATGAATAGGTTGAACTCCAATAAAAAATGAGTTCAGTTTTAGTTATATAGCTAATACATGTTTTGTTTCTCATTAAAGGAAATTTTTTTAAAAAGCTTTTTGGTGGTGATTTTCAAAGTCACTGATGAAGTCCTTCTGAGCTTCTATCTTATTTATGTTATAATGGAACTTGACAACCCATGAATCTAAAATTGGATTTAAGGTCCATATAAAACTATGTAGTCTAAATTGAGCTAACATACTGCTTCTAGTTGAGTCAGTGGCTGCTTATAATATGTCGTGCAAAGATGAAATGTCAAGAAATCAATTTTTTATTCTGCTTGAAAAAGTTAGCAAACGTTCAAGGACAAGTTGGTGCGAAAATATTGGCATGCCAAATTGAAAACCTTTTTATAGTTTTTTGATTCCAAATCATATAGACCTGCAAAAATAAAAGTAGTAAACATAATTAACCATATATCAACACGATAACAATTGTATAACTACTGAACCATGGCATGACAAACTTTGATATTGATTCTAAATACTGTCATATTTCATTTCAAATTCATTTCTCTGTTTTTTATCAAATCTAGGTTTTATCATCATTATCGTTATCCTCCTAGTTGTATGTCAGCTATTCAATGCTATCTTTGTAACATGAAAATCTCTAAAGTTACAGCCCACATTGCATTTCAACCTTCGCTCTTAACAGTAATTATAGACAAAATATGGGCCTTCAAAAAGTCAAAAATCTTCTTAAAGTATTAGGAAAAGTTGAAACTTGCACAATTACAAGAGCTATTTCCAGTCAATCAATCTCAACCTAAATCCAGAACACACATTGGTACATTACTAAAATAAAATTTTAACAAAATCAATTCACTTTTTTATTTCATTCTGTACTTTGGCTTTTTAGTATATTTGTCTTTCTGATGTTTAAAATCGAAAGTTTCTCATGCTTTTTCCTAAAAAATAAAATCTGTACATATTATTTGCAAAATTTTACAAGTTTTTGTTGAACAAGTAAAAAAAAAAGAACATATTAATTAAAAAGATTTGAAGCACATTGAAATTAGTCTTAGGATTTTAATGATCAACCAAGATGATAGGATCAAATTTTTAATAAAATAACAATCTTAAGGCAACAATCTAATCCTATCTTTGGAAATAAAAATTATAATAATATAAGGTACAAAGACTCCGGCAATGAAATCCCATTTTAAATATCACATTCTCTTTCTAATTTTTGACTGCAGGGCACCACACTCTATCTAGATTGATTTCTGTTCCTTAAAATGTTCTTTGATTTTTTTTCTTTCCCTAAATCCAAGTCTGAGTAGTTGCAAGATCTTGTAAAGATTTTGGCATAATAAAATTCTTCTAGTTGACCATGATATGTTGTAAAAAAATAGGGGGATAAAGTAAGTCTACTATTTTTCAGTTGAAATGGATAGAGGTTTAAAATAATCATTTTTATGGCTTGATATAGGAAGTTCTATGCCATGTGAGAAATAAATGGTGAAATGTCTTACGAAGTTTTGTTTTTGTTTTATTTTGTTTATTGACACATTGCCATAGGCAAAACTAATGAAGTTGTATGCTGTAGGTGCTACATCAGCAAAGGTCACAACACAGTCGTCCAAAGGCATGCCACGGATTTCATTAGTTCTTGAAAAGGTGACTGGTGATATACCAAGTGACACAATGGGAAATATTTCAGTGGAACTATTTAAAGCCTTCAAACAGAAATCTGAAGCTTTGGCTGCTGGTTGGTCTTCTAAATCATTCAGTTATCTTAGGAAACTTAATATGATATTTTTAATAATCTAATACATACACCCTTTTGTCTATAATATTCAAAGGAATCGGTAGTTTGATTATATCAGTGTTCTTGTATTATGCTTACATTGGATAGCAACACAATAGAAGTAATAACACAAATGTAAGAAAAATAAAATCATGGGGTAGTGTAGTAGAGGATTGAATGTTGAGATAGATGATGTGTTTGCTTAAAATTGTGAATAAAGAGATGAAAATGGGTGTAGCATCATAAGGAGGAAATGGAGTGTGCGGAAATGTTTTGTCACACACAGTGGAAGTCAGATATCCCTTAACGAAGGGTGGTCTTTTCTTTAGTTGGAAGGGGAATCTTATTCATAGTGTTAATTAGAGAGATTTTTCACTGGAATTACTTTGCAAATCATGAGTACAATAGGCACAACGCATTATTTCACAATGGTAGTCATTTTATAAGATAGAAATGGATGTTAAAGGAGTACTCATGGCAATGAACTTGATGTCATAATACCATTGAACATGCTTTCCGAGAGAGAATTGGTGACCATTAATGGGAACCAGTTTCCTGTTGTCATTCCCTAGTCAATAGCTAAGCATTTCCTGATCTTGGTTATTACTGTTCTCTTGAAGAAGCTTATTGGCATGACAGTTTTATGGTATTAGTTAGTTTTTTAATGGATATTTGCTTTTTCGAGGTAACGAAGTCCTAATTTAATTTGTAAATCTTGATTGTCTTTTCCCAAATCCGAACAAGGGGAAGGAAGATTTATTAATAGGAACATATATAATTTTTTATTTGCCAGTTTTCATTTTGAAAAAAATTACTCACAAATGAATTCTTGTGTGTATTTGTGTTTTTTTTTTTCATTTGAATCAGTGGAGGAAAAGGTTTCTAAGCTAATCATGAATTTGTTGGATGAAAGGGTATGCGGATTTTTCCACTCGAATTTTAGAAGAATTCTGTTTTTAATTTTTGGGTGATACTGATCCATAGCTATTTACTCAAACCCCTTCTTAAACTTCTAGAAAATTATTCAGAGTTTTGCAGAGCATAATATTACTGTATACTCTGTATTTGTGTAATGTCCATACCAACACTTTTATATGGCTGCCAAGTTTTGCATGCTTTTTCTAAGTTGCTGTGCTATTACATTTTGGCTGCAATCATAGAAATAATAGTCTCATAATTTTCATTATAATGCATTCCTCAACGTTTTTGAAATCAGGTTACAGTAAAAAAATAAAAAATATAGTGCAAAGCTCTGGGTCTTCTAATGTGGACTCTAGAAAACATGAATTGCTTCTCAGTCAACTACTTATCTTGAGTTGGTTCTGTCAACTTAAAATAGTAAATGGTTTATGATTGATAGGCAAGATGTTGGCTTTGGATATTATATGATATAACATGGATTTATGATGTTTGTGTGAGAGCAGCTAGGTAAAGGCTGCAAAGGAAAGTTTGCATGACCGTAAGCCCCATTCTTATGTTACTTTTCTTATGTTACTTTTGTTTGCTATTTCTGTAATGGATGTTGTGTTGGAAAAATGCCTCCTTGATTTTTCTAGGAAGAATATGGGTGGTTGATTGATTTATGAAAAGTTGGAAACATTTTCTTCTAGAGTTATGTATTAGAATATGTTTCATTTTCTTATAATATTTTACAATGGTTGCATAACTTGTATTGTGCAACATACGTGGTGGAATCTTTATCTAAATAGTTGTATGACTTCTATCCATTAATTTTCATGATATCTTTTCAAATTTCTGCTATGTAAAATTTTTAATGGCCATTTTTTATCTTTTGACATATGCAAGTTGTTAAATGCCAATTATTATAGATGGTTGTTATTTGTTTCATTTTCTTTCTTAGATAAGCTATGAGATTTGATCTAGTAGGTCTAGGTAGAAAGTAGGTTAGCAATACACTAGCAATGCATTTTCATATTATTGCTTCTATTTGTTAACCTAAAATCCTATTATTTCTTGGTTGAATTTGAGCATACACAACCAGTTCACAAATATTTTGGCAAAGATGATTTGTATGTAGGGGCCAACTAGTTCAAGGTGTGGGATTTCTTGTTATGTGTTCTTTCGCAAGTTTAATTTATTGTCTTCATCATCATCATCATCATTCTCAACAACATCCTATCCTTATTCCAATTACTTGGGATAGGCTATATGAGTTCTATTACACCGTTCACTTTTATTAAGGGCCAACTAAGCATTAATATCTAAATCTTGGATGTATTTCTTTACCAGTATTGATACTAATATTTTATTATATCTATGTAGTCCGCAAGGATCTATTAGAGAAATGTACTTGTGCAAAATACATCAGGAGTAGTAAATCTGGAGTACAATAGATGTGCCCAATATTCATGTAACTTGAACACATCTTCTATATTTTTCCCTAGAACTAACACTTGGTAGCTTGAATAGCTCATACAAAGATTGACTAGAGATTTGCCATTTTCTTTTGAAAACAATTGTTTTGCAACATTCTAATGATACATGTTGTTGGTTTTCTACTACTTGTAGTAAACACAATTGACATATTTAGTCTTCATGATGCTCATTGTTTCATCTTCTAGTTTCAACTCAGATATGGTGTGATTCATTTTTACTTTGTTAATTTGTGCTCTCATGGATATTGGAATTGTTGCATGTAGATATTTTGTTTTATCATGTTTGCCACCTCTAATATTTTGCTGGTAAAAATGAATTTTTTTTGTAGTTGTGTCTCATTTTGTCATCCCTCTAAAATTTTCTATGTAAAAAGTTTTCAAGCTTGTTCTAAATTTAGTATTTTATCAATATTATCAATACCCTATTTTTGTAGCTATAATCGTCCTTCATGGAACCACCTTTGTTGTTGAGATTTACGAATGCTCTCTCTTTAGATCTTATTACTATTTTTATTATTGAAGTAGAATGTTAAGAACTGAAACATTGCTTCAACTTCCAATGGCAACAAATTAGCTTCTAATAAAAGTATTGCATATGGGACTTAAGTTTTCATGTTGATTTTATCAAACAAGAATTGTTTTTGAAGTTTTTCAATTTTCTTCCATAATTTTTGATTAAAACCAAGGCCACATTTGTTTTTCATTGTATAGAAAGCTTTCCAGCCATTTGCAACTCGTTGTGATAGACAATCATTCCACTTATAAATTTGAGAGCATGCTACTCCCAAATATCGGTATGTATCTACAATCTCAAGTCTTTTATTATTTAGTTGGAAAGTGTAATCTCTCTTATTAGTTCCACAATTTAGCGTTTTTGTTTTGTCAACATTTACCTTCATTTTTCTACATTCACAAGTTTTTTTGTAGTTGATGCAACATCATTTTTAACCTTGATTTTGAATTTGCAATTAGTATTACATCATTTGCAAAGATTGAAAGTTGTATGCATGAATGATCCACTTTAATGGCATGATTTGTTGGTATCTCTCTAATTCACTCTTTTAGTTCATCAATAAAAATGCCAAATAATATTGATGAAAGAGGACAACCTTGCATCAATAGCTTTTCTAGAAGCTAGTTATTCAATTCCGTCCACTATTTCATCATACATAAACTATAAAACATTTGGGAGCATGCAACTAGTTATGGTATTTGTCTTGTGATGAAACAAATTTTTGTAGAATCTTTTTATCTATGCAAATGGAATATAATTGCTTGGAGAAACTTTATTTCTAAAAACTTTTCAAAAATTTCATAGACCTTGCTTTATCATTTGCACCATATTGTTTTGATGTTGATTTAGAAATTTTCTTTCTTTTTCTTTTTGTTTTGAAACAATCTCATGTAGTCCTTATTCAAAGCCTCTTTATTATAGGGATTTTTGATAGCTAACCTTGCTTGGAAACATTCTTCAACAAACCATTTTTTCTAACTGATAAACGTCTTCTTATTTTTTAGCATTGCATATAGCTAGAATGCATTCTTTTAATGGAGACATGTAGAAGATAGTGTGAAAACTCAATTAAGTTACCACTAACTTAAAAGTCAATGATTTTTGGTACTTTCTAAGGTGTGGTTAGCAGTAAATTAATACATAAACATTTTCTGTCTTTTTCAAATGTAAATCTTGAGTTTGATAGAAATATTTGAATCCCATTAAATTGATAAGATCAAGGCATTGTCCCCATTCTAACATGTGCTTTCCTGTTTGATTTGTTTTAGTATCCTTTGATGTTCTTTTCCATCCATTTCTAATTTCATCATAATTTTGGATATCTAGCCATTCTTGATTATTCTACCACTCATTGCACTAAAGTCACCATATATATAAACTTTACCATTAAATTTAAATTCTGTTACATCTCATCCTAAATATTGAAAAAAGGGGGTGTTTTTTTGTCTGTTGATAAACTTTGCTTTGCATCAAATGTTGTATCTTGTGGGTGAAAGTAATAAAAAGCAAGGAATATAGGGCATTTTCTTTAAATAATCTCCAACAAATATATTGTTTATATTCATCAATCTTTTTCACCTTCATTACCATTTGAAGCCTTTTTTTTTTTTTGAGAATACAAGATAATCCTCTTGATGGTCTTCCTTGTTTGTCAGATCTAACACTTGCTGCCTTTATTCTACTAAAATCAGGCAACTCAAAATTTTCAGAATTTTTGTCTTCTCAAGATTTAACCACTTTAAAAATGTCAAAATTCTTAAAAAATCCAATATTATGCAGTGTAGTCATTTTAGTGGCAATGCCACCATCTATATTAACAAATTCATAGTGCAAAGTGTTTAGGTATTTTTTTTGAGAATCCCATATCTTTGATTACTACAATGTACTTGGTATTTAGAAAAGCTACCTTACCCTTTGCTTGTGCTGCTTTTACCTTTTTCTATTTTTTTGTTTTCTGTGCAAACTCTTCTTTTGTGAGATCCTCATTTGTCTATTTTTTTTCTCTTTTAAAGTTGCTGCAATTGTGCTAAACTTTTCTCCAAGTAGTTGAATCACTAAATTTCATAACTTTTGAATCCTGTGCGATAAACATCCAAGATTGTATCAACCAAGCTAGAGAGGTGCATTATATATTACCTTTTGCTTTGCAGTTATGATGTTCATGGTACAAATGAGATTTTCAAAATCACTATTATGTTGATCCATCACTATTGTTTGTTATTTTATTAGCATCTTTTGCTTCTTTGGTATTCCTTTTTGTTCTCGCATCCATTTTGAGATCATTTCTTGATTTTGAATAAACGTTTCCTATCTATCTTCAATGGCTTTTTGGTTTTCAAGTAAGCCTTTTAGTTGAATGGCAATCTCTTGTAGTTTAGACTTAGTAATTGGTGCCATATCTTTGATGAAGTCAAGTAGCAAAACTCACTCTGCTAACCCTCGATGAAGAAACAAAACCCTCATTAGAAAACTTTACTTGGAAAGTCCTTTGCAAAAGCCTTGGAAAATTCTCTACTTTTGGAAAACCTCTACAAAGGCTCAGAATACCTTTTGCAAAGCTTTAGATCCTCTGCACAGACTTGGAAAACCCTCTCACTCCTCACTCTCTCCTTAGAAGCTTACAAATCCAAGTAAGTAAACCAAGTATGTTTTGGGCTACCTCTTTTTTGGTTCCCCTCAACTTCAGTAAAGTGGCCTCTTCTAACATGCCTATTCTCTTGTTTTCTTAGAACGTGACTAAACCATTTAAGATAACTTTCCTTAATATTCTCATCTATCAGTGCTACTCCCTAATATCTCCTAATAAAAGAGTTGATTTGATCTTTCATAGTGACATTCAACATTCACCTTAGCATACACATCTATGCGACATGCATACATTGAGATTGATGCTTTTTGATAGGCCAACATTCTACACCACAAAAGATCATAGGTCTAATAGTAGTTATGTAAAACTTACCTTTCAACACAGCAGGGAAGTTTAATTTCCTACCTTACTAATAAGATTGTTGTTTGCATTACAAGAATTCAAGTTAGCATTTTAGCACTTCCATTGCTCATCTCGTAAAATATTCCTATTAGCTTCAACCATTATTATTATATAAGTGGCTATCATATAATATTATTGATGAAGGCTAATTAAATTGTGTGTAGAACATCAACATGTATGTATACACACACATTTAATGAGATGATGATTTATTAAATAAATGGATACAAAGAGATGCAACTTTTCAGGAGAGTTGTGTCCCACTTTTACATGATATATAAGGAGAGATCATAATCCATGAAGAAGCATGAATCATGAAGCATATATGTGAAAAAGGGCAATAAGAAAGTTCCATTTGTAATGGGGAAAGGATGAGGTCTAAAGAACAAAGATGAAGGATGAGATATAAAGTGTTTAGTGGTGAAGGATGAGGTTTAAAGAATAGAAATGAATGAGGGGATTTGAAGTATAGAGGTGATAAGAATTGAGATGATAGCTAATGGATTATGGGATATGTCATGCAAAAAAAAAGAAAAAAAAAAGAAAAAGAAAAAATGATGTAACAAAGAAGTGCACATACATGTATGAAGAAAGAATCTAGAGAAACTCATAAGAGAAAAATCTTGAACCAAGAAAAGAAGCTCTTGAAGATAAATGAAAAGAAACCAAGTTTATGTGATTGATAAACTTGAAGAGTTGGTTAGAAAAAGATCAATTTGTAAAGAAACAGATGAAAGAATATTAATCCATAAGGAGCATGGATGATAGAAGAACAACCTGTGTAGAGAAGATAGAAATAGAGATGAAGTTTCTTGTCTCTTGCATAGTGACAACAAATCCACAACTTTCATTTTCCAAAGGCCATAGAAATTTCCATTGAACTTTTGAACAAGAGCGATATTTGAATCATAACTCCCACACAAGCAGGAAACTCTGAAAAAAGGAAATTAAAAAATCCATATGAATCCAAAGAAACATCTTAAAATTTACCTACCCACTTGCTTTTCTATTACTACAAGCAACACCATTGCAACCTGGAATTTCTACTGCTCCCACTTTAGGATGTTCATAAATTTTGTTTTCTGTAAAACTGCACCTTTGTACCATTGAATCTTGTTCCACCTTGCACAAAAGAACCTGCTACAAAGAAAACCAACAAGTTTACAACCTCTCTTTGATACCACTATGTTGGATAAAAATAGTAAAGTGGAGTAGATGCACTAGAAAAATGTTTGTGTGTAAGAGAAAACTCAAAATAAACACTACACTAGTGATACATTTTGAAGATAATGAACAATTGGCAAAGTTGAAATCAAACTAGAACAAAAGCAAAATGGCTAATAAGGAACAAAAGATTTATAAGGTAAAACCCTTCATGAACAAAGAAGAAATCTCTGTGGGAGAAGTGCAACTCTTATTGTTCAATTGATCCAAACAAGGTGTTCATATACAATGACCAAGGGACTTGGCCTTTAAATTAGTAAAACAATGTTACAAACTCTAATTTAGAAACATTTGGAAGTTGTCATTCTTGAAGGATTACAACAATGTAGAACATTATAAAGAATCTGTTATTGATTAAAAACACACCCCATGTAACAACGTTGCCCCAACGTTGTCTGGCACCCCAAGGAATTCACTAAGATCCAATGGATCTGGGGTGGAAGACCTGGGGAATACACCTCAAGCGAGCAAGCAACTCTTGAGTGAGTGCAAGAAAAATCATAGCTTTTTAACATATATGGCAATGCACCTCACGGAGGATAACCAACTCCAACATGAGGACCATGCAAACAAGCACACAAGAAACCTTGTAGACAACATCGGTGGGAGGGGAAACGATGCAGCTACAAGGGAAGGTGCCTCACCCCTAGATCCCTCATGATCTGGTACAAGGTGTGGCTTGGCACCGCAGCAAAACTATCCAGTCTCAGCTGCCTACATATCTACGACTGTCGTAGAATCAAGGCCATGTAGTTCTCCACGGTGAGGGGGAAATGAAGAGGACTTAGAAAAGAGTTACAACAAGAGGGTGTCCTGTTGCTAGCTTGGTACCGCCAAGCCGGGGTGGGTTTTCTAACACTTGAGAGTCACTCGAGGGTGCCTCAAAGTGTTCCATGGCCCCTGAACCATGGGGAGAGCCCAGGAGAACCACCACCCTGGGACATCTCTCACAATCCTTCCCCGCACAAAGAAGCGATGTCCTCGGAGCGGAGCCTAGGATAGCTTCGAGAGTACACTTCTGTATGGGTTCGGAACTCCGTCAACTTCGGGGATCTGTCAACTCCTCTGACGCTAGGCTTGAAGGAAGATACCAACCCCAACACCTGATACGTCTTTCCAGCCAATGCCTTGCATGAAACGCAAGGGCAATTGGAGGAAGCCCAAAAACTTCCCTACTCTATAACAAGCGGGAGTAGTCCAACCCAAAGGGCCAACGTCTCTAAGGCGTCCCCTAGATCCGTTCCTTCTAGGATCTAGAGACATCTTTTTGCATAAACCCATACTTATGCAAGAAGACAACTCCTCTTCCACAAGTCCCGCCGAGTTCCTTTGTGAATGACATCTCAACACCCATCGATTTTTTTTAATCATCAATTTTGAGGGCTCACTAGGGCCACTACCCATGGTGAGGGACTTGGGAACATCAAACCGAGAGGGAGGACATGCTCCAAAAGAGCCATGTCTCCGCAAGCAACTCATGCTTGCCAGAACTCCATGTTTTGCTCCTTGCATCCAGACCCATGGGGTCTCACCAGTGCAACCATCTAAGCATTGATTCCACGTGCATCGGTACCATGCACATTTTTTTTTTCTCTCATCATGTTTGTTCAAGTTGGTATGAAGGGAGTCAAGCATTTTCTCCCTTCCAAACAAGGTACAAGGACAGATCTTTTGAGCTTGACCTTGCCGTCCGCAGACACTAGCATTGCATACCTCAATTCACCATCCAACAGCAATCCATAGCCACAACGAGAGAGAAGATCCAAAAATCTATTTGGAAACTTCTCCAAGAGGCTATCATACAACAAGCCCAAACTGTCATCAACACCTCTTGTGATTGTCCAACATCGAGAATGCCTGCTCGAATGTTAGAACAAGTGGAGGATCTATTGGGCAACCAACCCATGACAATCCTCCATACACATGTCTCATGTCAACCGTAAGCACATCATCAAATGCAACCATAATATCCCATTCATGGGGAAGGATCAACTGCACTTGCAACATACAAGCTATCCTTCCCACTCCAATTTATGGGACAAGCACCATTTTCTGAACATTAGGTCTAGGAAAGAATATAGAGTCACCTCTGAGAGCAACCAGATCATGAATTCTCCAAGGAACATCTAGGTTCCCAGAATTTGATTTTCCCCACTGTATCAAGAACGACNGAACATCTAGGTTCCCAGAATTTGATTTTCCCCACTGTATCAAGAATGACTGCCTGTCTCATGATCAACACCTTTCATTATATTTGTGCACTTGAAGGAAGGATCCTCTTTGGGAGGTTTCTTCCATAGGTACGTATAGCAGCCTAGCTACACCTTACCCATAATACACGCCCAAGTAGTCAATATAGCCAATAGAACCATATTGTCGAATTGTTACCAGCTGAGGGAAGACATGGGTTCAAAAGTCTTACCCAAATTCAATTTCACCTTGAGAACAACTCAAGACACCAAGCAGTTCATCCCTTTGAAATTTTATCAAAGAGGGATTTCTGTTTCATCTTGGCAGATCTGGGTTTTTGTTTCATACATCCCAATCAAGCTCGTTTACATCAATTTGTGGTGGACAAGGCCGCACCACTACCTATTATCATTCAACCCAAACAATAGACACAAGTCAACAACAACATTTTGCCCATAGGAGGACTGGGTCCTCAAGATAGTTTTACATGGAATGGGCTTCACCAACATTAGTTACAACTCAAAACACTACATGATTCATCCTCGAAGGGTTTACAATAAGGGTGGTCTACTAGAGAACCCCAATAAGGAAGTTCCTTTGAAGCCCCCAAAAGCTAAGTGAGTACATAAGATCATGCCTTGCTTACAAGAAGGAACATCAACAATGCGGCCTCACAAAGGAGGTTCCATGAATTTCACCTCGGTAACAACATTCTATCTCTGAAAACAAACCCCAAGAGTTCACGAACATGGGGCAACTACTAGGAACAAGTCCCAAACATCAATTGCTTCTAGGTCCCAAATAGGAGACAACTGTCTCAATACCACCTGCCATATTATTTCAGGAATTGAAGAGGGCATCCATCGGAATGAAGAATGACCCCTCATACAATTTAAGATTCCCCAAGTAATATCATGCTCAACTTTGCTATCCCACCAGGGAGGTGAGAACACCAACATGAATTAACATTACACCAGGGACATGAGACAATACATTAGGAAGGGACAATGTGATACATTAGTGTACATAAGGGACAGAGTATAGGGGAAAATTCAGCAAGACACCATAGCTGATTAGGCACAATGAGTCCCCTATCATGGAATCACACCATAGACCACGAAAGCACCAATAAGTCCCAAGCCATGAGAGTGCACCATAGCCCTCAGAAGCACCAAAAGCAATCGGTCACGAAAGCACACCCACATGCATAATCATTAGAAGCCCCCAATCATGAGAGCATCGGCTCAAGTGTTTTGAGCACATTCAATCCAACCAAGCAAGGCCACCAAGAGAAGTCACAATTTTTGTATCTGTAATGTCATTTATTCAAGGATCGACCACCATCCCAACGTTTGCACAACTGCTCCACAATCGCATCCAACATGGAAGAGCGAGTCTAGGTGCCAATACCCAGAACTCAACTCTACTCCACAGCTAGACATCGCAACATCACATTAATTTGAATTTTAATCTGCCATTGTAATTCACGTAGCCACAGTGAACCACCCGCTATCAAGATCAAGCACACCGAACCAATTTGTTTGTAGTTCAAGCTACATACCACTATCGATCAACTATGGACAAGATCTTTGCCAGTCCAGGAACACAAGAGAAAGTGTTCCCAAGATTTGTCTTGTCTCAAGGACGTTCACCAAAGCACACACCATCTAGGCATGCCAACATCACCAAGAACACATGGCACCAGTTCAAGAGCAAAATGGGCAAGGACATGCCCTGGTCCATTTGTTACAACACTGTACTAAAGAATTTCCCATGAGGTTTTCAGTAGAATTATACATCAAGGCACAAAGGCCGTTTACAACATATAGCAAGGACACTTCAAAACAAGCACAAGGAAAAACACCATACATCAAGCTTGGCCTTGTCACAGGGTGTGGCATAGGCCTACAACGAGAAAACAACTGAGTCACATAGGGCAATACATCTAGCACTTTTGAGTGCATACAGTTGAATTGAGAATATCACAAGGATACATTTCACACACTTGAGGATAGGAGTACATTTTAATGAGAACATACATGGTATTTGGGAATGCTACCCAAGCCTAGAAGGCTATAGGACGAACTACCCAAGCCCATCCTAGATTGAAGGATTTAGGCCACCAAGAGCATACCATGAAAGAACCATGCTGTTCTGAGAAAAACCTCTTTGTCACGAAGCATAAATGATCATCTCACTGCACCACTGTCTCAAAATGTACATGATCAATTGTCACACTAAACCCATTGCCTGACTGCCATTGAACAAAAACGATTCGGGACACAAACGCAATGATCTAATATCGAAACACGCCAACTGAGTATCCACCACCTGCCATAGTGGGACCTCAACGCATTGGCCACTCTTGGGCCATCAGTATCTGGCATGGCCAAGGATACCATTTCATGCCATCTGCTAGCCCAATATCTGTAGGGTCTAGGACATATCACCATCCTGTATTAGTGCTCACCCAGCACGGAGAGGCAAACAAATCATAATGTACTTGCTGATTCATCATAGCTAAGGTACTGATAAATCCGCAACCCAATGTTGGTATTCTAAGACCAATAATCAGTTCATGAAGGTCTTAAGAGCACATATCTTCCCCATAGACATAGTGCTCACAGAATCAATTGAGGTCACCACTGGCTGCATCTTTGTACCTGTGCTGCTTAGAATCATAGAAGTTAGCAAGAACACAATTAGCACATTAGCCTCATACACAACCATCAAGCATGATCATATAACAAAGTAATATCATTCTTGCACATCGTAAAAAGCAAGACCTCAGCAACATGCATAGAGATCAATCATGCAAAATATTGATGGGTCAATTAGATACACTCAACAAACAATTTCATCATGAGGCACACCCAGAGAGAGCTAGCACACTCTTAGAATTCCAAGATTTATATACAACAATCATTCCTAGCCACTAACATTGGTTTCAACCAGGATCAAAATCTCAACACAATCATAAAAGGCATGGGCAATAGAGAATCATCATCTCAACTCAAAAATAAGGTGGAAGACCGAGGTCTATCCAACAACAGGTTTGCATAAAACCAATTCTCGCAACAATGAGCAACATCATGGGGGATGCGTCCACAAGAAAGACTCATCAAAAGAGGTGCAGTCTCAACAAGAACCTACAATAGGATGACCTNATCAAAAGAGGTGCAGTCTCAACAAGAACCTACAATAGGATGACCCGCACCAGTAGTCTTTGAATCAAAGTGACCAAGAAATGTCACCAATCAAAAAAGTGATGCCACAAACCCAAGGGCAACACAACTAGCTCAAACAAGGGAGCACAACTCGCAAAGACCAACAACAAGGGCAATCATGCCTCACGCACAAGAAGTTGTCAAACAAGACAACAAGCATTTGGCTTTGAGATGGCACAAACGGCCTCAAAATGCATCCTCAACGTTCCCAATAGTAAGTCATCATACCACGTAGAAAACCAAGGCTTGTGTTACGAATGATAGACACGACGAAGATAACACACATGCAGAATTTGAAAGCGCAACCAAGAAGACACACATACACATAGACAAACATACAATCGCAAACATGAGCATACGAAGTCTATCGGCAACGGTCTTAATCCGCCCGGAACAAGGCCCACCAAGAGCACATGTCCGAAGACCCTCCAACCTGAGGTACCTGGGAACCATCTTGTCCCAATTTGTATTTTCCCATACTCACTGTATCTAGGATGAGTGGGAATGCAAGGATATCCTATCTTGCACAACTCAACAAATGCCATCTTGAAACATGTCATCTGAGTGGAAACCGAAGCAGAGACTTGGTCTGATTCATCCTAGATGAATCATTGGAGACCAGAGATGAGAGCTTCTTGAGCAACAAAATTCTTGAGTTGCCAATAGAACTCCTCTCTACCATTTCACATACAATCACAACTAGTCCAACCACAAGTAAACAAGTGGAGGACATCACCACAACACAATCATTTACATCCTCAAGGAGAGCAACATACATCAGTTGCTCACAATTTAACATTTGTCCCCTCATGAAGAGCGTACAACATTGGCATAAGGCAACTCTTCAAAGAATACACAAGGATATGATCCTAGATCACCTAGGCATCAATTTGAAGGGACCATTAATCGAACAACCTCAATGGAGTAACACAACCAAAGAGCACATGCATATCACAACACAATTTCAAAAGTGCTCTAATACCATCTGTAACAACGTTGCCCCAACGTTGTTTGGCACCCCAAGGAATTCACTAAGATCCAATGGATTTGGGGCGGAAGACCTAGGGAATACGCCTCAAGCGAGCAAGCAACTCTAGAGTGAGTGCAAGTAGAATCACAACTTCTTAACATATATGGCAACGCACCTCACGGAGGGTAACCAACTCCAAAACGAGGACCATGCAAACAGCCTTGTAGACAACATCGGTGGGAGGGGAAACGATGCACCTACAAGGAAAGGTGCCTCACCCCCAGATCCCTCACGATCTGGTACAAGGTGTGGCTTGGCACCACACCAAAACTATCCAGTTTTGGTTGCCTACATATCTATGACCATCGTAGAATCAGGGCCATGTAGTTCTCCACCGTGAGGGGGAAATGAAGAGGACTTAGAAGAGAGTTACAACAGGAGGGTGTCCTATTGCTAGCTTGGTACTACCAAGCTGGGGTGGGTTTTCTAACACTTGAGAGTCACTCGAGGGCACCTCAAAGTGTTCCATGGCTCCCGAACCATGGGGAGAGCCTAGGAGAACCACCACCCTGGGACATCTCTCACACCCCACATGACTATCTAAAAAGTATCTATTAACCAACAATAGCTCATCCTTTATAGAAAGATCATATTTACCAATTAAACAATAAAGCCATAAAAATTAGCTTCACTTCCATAACAGTTCTACTCTCACAAATATCCAATTTGAACACAATGCTTTCATAGACCTTTCCATGCTTGAATTTACATTACTAGACTGGATTCGTTGATTTCTGTACTTCATTGGGAATGGTTGGAAGACTTAAAATTTTAGCCAGTTGATAATATATTTAACATAATGTTGATTGCAAAATAAAAAATTTCTGCTAGGAAATGGCTGTGGCCCAACTATTTGTTTTGTTTACCTTCATGGTTCATTGCTCTCTACTTTTCATCTTGTGTTAATGATAAATATATAAGTGCCTACCTGTAAAGCCTGGTTTTGTACATTGTGGATATGTTATAATAATTCTTTGTGAAAAATCATGTTTATTCCGGGTAACATGGCTTCTCCTAGCAGGATACATTTGTTCAGCTTTCTGTAATGTGCATATAGAGCGCCGATGTTGTCTTTGTTGCTTATGCATTTCTTTAACTTATGTTTTATAATATACTTATAGAGCGCCGATGTTGTCTTTGTTGCTTATGCATTTCTTTAACTTATGTTTTATAATATACCTTAGCAAGAACTAATTTAATTTCATTTACTTTAGGACAAAGCAGAAAAGCTGCAAAAGCAACTTGATGCAAAAGCAACTTGATGCATTCAGTTTTGGGAATTAGAAAAGAGAGTGTAGGGAGATGTCTGCCCAGTTGGTTCCAGCTTCAAGTGCACGTACCTGTGATATAAGTTCAAGTAGGATAGATGAAAAAACATTTTCAGAAACAGAACATCCTTCAGGTAGATATTGCAATTCAAAACTTTATTAAAAGTTACTCTATTATGGATGTTGGAGAGTAATACTTTATCCTTGTAATTTCTCTTTCAACAACAAATGGCAAATGTTTTTTTTGTTAATGTTAGTTTGTGTTTTTAAAGTTAAAGATGTGCTACAATATTCTTTCTTTTCTATGTAATCAACTAAAGTCGTACACAATCAATGGAGATCGTGCATGATAATAGATATTGTGTGTGCATTTTGTAA
>MNCI01006902.1:71253-94948 GCA_015680685.1 Gnetum montanum | reverse complement strand
AGTACAAATGGATGAAAGCACCCCAGAAACCCTGATTTACCTTGGTAATTATCTTTTGAAGGCTGCTAGTGATCCTATTTAAATTGATTAGTCATTCAAAGCAATGCTTTGGTACAAGGATGTTATTTATAAGGGTAGGACTAATCCTTGTGCCCTAAGAGCGCTCTCACTAGTTTGTGCTGGTTCTTGAAGCATTAGTATAAGTTCTCTTTTGTCGTTCACCTTTAGTAAGAGCTAGATCCTTATTTATTTGCAACTTCATAGAATCTTCAATCTTTTTTCCCATGTTTTTGGTTTTCCTTTTGGTGGCTTTCCTGAAAATGTAACACAGGCAACCTTTCTTGATAGGCTTATAATCTGACCTTTCTTGGCCATGGTATTCTAACTTCATTGAATGTTATTGAGAAAAAAAAAAAAAAACAAATTACAGTGAAAGTAGTCCAACATCGTGAGCCTAGGATTGCCAAATCTTCAGTGGGTTTCTGAACAACAGCAAGAGAATGAAAGTTACACATGGAAGATAATGAAAGAAAGGTCCTTATTTTTGGTTTTTAACTCTTTAAATGCGAAAGAAAATAAAATTATTCTCTGTTTTATCTTTTTCAATACCCTCATGTTACATGTTATTTTGGAAATTTATCAGCTCTTGCATGAAGTATTTATTGTAAGCTTTGAATTTTCATTTCCCGTTACCTCATCATAGAATAAAACTAATGAAAGTTTCATTTAATTATCTTTTGAACCTGGTAGATTTAAACGAATCTCATAATGTGAATAACGGGCATAAAGGTAGAGTTCGGGCAGTTCCAACATCACGTCGGTAAGTTTTATCAATAAACTTCAAAGATTAAGAGTAATTGAAGTTACATATTAACATCATTTTCTTTGTTCAGGGCAAAGCATCGAGGGGTTCAGCTAGCGGATGATTAGCTTGTACTATAGTGGTTGTTTCTGAAGGTATTACAGAAGTAACAATTTTCGTTTGTATTGTGAATTTATTGTTGCGCACATTGTGGATGAATTCTTATTTAATTTAATTGTTTTCATCCAGCTTGTTAATTTCTTTATCTTATAAGACATTATTTAAGGTTGATTTTGCATGATAGATAGCGTGTTGGAATGAATCTGATGGGTTGCCCTGACTTTGTTTATTTTGCCAGTGGATTTTTAATATGCATCTTATAACTCATGATTAAAGCGGATTACTATGTTTTCTTCTAGTTGGCTCTACTTTTTACTTAAATTTGCCCAAGTTATTAAAGTGGTGGCTTGGAAATTACGGTTTTCAAGGTCATGACCATTGCCGGCTGTATGTTCCAGGAAGCATGCATTTGTGTCCATTGAGGTTCTTGTTTAAATACTTTNTGTGAAGTGCTTTATTTTTTAGTTTTGCTAGAAATGTAATTGCTAGAAAATGTAATTGCTAGAAAATGTAATTGCTAGAAATGTAATTGCTAGAAATGGTGTCAATCTTAATGATTCCTTTGTGCATGGTGGTGGTTTGATTGTAATTGTAAATTTTAATGTTTCCAAGATAAAAGAGGGCTATGATCTGAGATGGTTTATTATAGTAAAGTTAGACAGTAATTTGATTGCTTGAGGTGGTTATGAACAATAGACTTGACGTAGCAGCAGTTTCGTTCATTGTGCTTGATATTTTACCTCTGATGTCCCTGAAAAAAGAAATAAGTTGGCTAAAAATTTAGAAATATAATTGTGTGCGCCACAGTTGTAGGGAAATACATTTGTTTGCAGCATCAGGTCCCTGGAAATAGGGCAGAGTTACCAAAAGATATATTTTGTAAAATTTAAAGATGTTTTATGGATTATTCATCTAACTGATTGCTAATTCAATCTCTAAAATAGAATGAGATAATCTGAAGAGAAATAAGAGGATGGGGAGATTCATGATTCTCTGAAGTATCGGACATATTTTCCGCCATTTGTTGAAAATAGAACTATACACGTGGATTTCTTGATTGCCGAAAATAGCACGTGGAGAGTTAGGAAATGTTTCCCATACGTGTCTTATTTTTCATTGCTAGATTACAATCACAAAACTTCCGTGACCTTCCAGCTTTGTATAAATGCAAGTGATAAAAAATTTCCGTATTCTACGTTTTTGTCCTTTCAATATTCAAGAATCACAGTATGGAAGAATTTTGAATGGTTCTTGGATTTTTAGCATTAAAAAGAATAAGTTTTGAATATTTAAAATCCATAGTAATTAGTTTGAACTTTTTAAGCATCTAGAAGTAATGGACTTCTTCTATGCTTGTCTTTCCAGTTTTGACTTTTCAAGGTTTACCTCATATGGTTTAGTCCAAAGTGAGGTTGCCTGTGTTACATTTTCACATATGGTTTACCTCATATGGTTTAGTCCAAAGGCAACTTGGACTAGTGGTAGCTTTATCACATATGGTTTAGTCCAAAGTGAGGCATGTGATTATTGATGTTGTGCAGCTAAGGCTAAATTATCTAAGATAATGAAAATTATTTATTTAAACTAACTACTAACAAGAAGATTAATCCTAAACTATCCTAAGGACGATGAGTGTCTATTCCTAGCTTATCATACACATCCTAAACTCACATACCCATTGCTGAGATTATTAAGTGGTATGCTACTGGATGAACCAAGCAATAATGTTGCTGGGATTATAAAGAGAATTCATGTTTATGCTTGAAATTGGTTACGCTCATTTTATCGATTAATTAACATGCATGGAAATGTAAATGTTAACTAACTACATAGAAAATAAATTGCATTGATAGTAAATCTATTCTAAGTTAAAGTGCTGCAATGAATAGGAATCAATCTTGATCTTATTAATGTTCATGAAATGTGTTCAGGTACAATGCCACTCGAATGTGTTTAGGTACAATGCCACTTAAATCCACATTGCGGGCATTCACTGACTACTTGCTAAGATTACAAAATAAAACTGTAAGAGTTCGGCTAAACTATTGACCAAATGGTGCTAAATACGCGATGGGTGCTCGCATATTTATAGGCAAATGCACACATTGCATTGATGAGGATGTGTTAATGCATTTAGTTACGTTGATGGGTGCTCACATATTTATAGGCAAATTCACACATTGCATCAATGGGGATGCGTTAACACATTTAGTTACGTCAATGGGATGCGTTGATGGGGATGCATTGATGAGTTTGGGTCAACACATTTAAGATGCATTTTCGGTTAATGCATCAATGCTTCTTTGTTAACGTATATGCGTCGATGCATCTAAGGTGCATCAACGAGAATGCATCAATGAGGCTTTGTCGATGGGGATGCATCAACGAAGTTGCGTAACATATCAGATTTCATCATACCCTCACAATTGAGTAAAAACACATCCTCAAGTTATATATAAATGGACAAAGTTTCATTACAAAAATTATGGGGTACTAAGTCTAGATTGGCTACCATTATAAAACTGGAGTGTTGCATTACACAGTTTTATTTAAGTTGATGTATTACAAAATGACAAAGAGAAATTGGACAGACATCAAAGTTTGCAAAATTGTAGACATCATTAAAGATTTGTTGATGATGAATTGTCTTGTTATTGCTAGTGGTGGTAGACTTTCTAACCTTTATTGTTATGTTGATGCTTCTCTTTTATGTAGAACATTCTTGAAGAATGGACTGAAATTTCTTCTCATCGTCCCATAGGTTCAACAAACATGTGATGTTGGAGCTTTAATCATTGTGTATGCTACTTCTTTATCCATGGGCATCTCATTTTTCCTTCTTTTAGCCTCTTTTCCTTGCCTTGCAAAAGACCTTCAACTTTAGGCTTTCCTTTTAGCATCACCTGCAATCACCAAAGGATCAACATTAGTTTTGGTAAATTTTCCTTAATAATTAACTCTTTTCAGATCCCTGGTTAGCTTAAAATTTAAAAAACTTTTAGCATTTAGACTTAAGGTGATTTCATAATAATGCTCCCCAAGGCTCTAAGGTAACTAAAATCATCAAGTTGTTTACGTTATTTTGATTATTTTTACTATTAGTTACCATAATGTTTGAAAATGTGGTGTTAGAAAAATTTCAAACATGACATCCTTAAACACCTCCCCTTCCCCCCACAATAAATGAGCTTAACTTTGGAAGCTCACAAGTTTTTGAATAATTAAAACCAAAGGTCTAGTTCACAAGATGGCTAAGAAATCTTGAATTTAGAGGAAATTTCAATATAAAAGCATTAAAGATAACTCAAAATTCATGAGAAGTTGGTCAGAAAATCATGCATAAATTCAGAGAAGTTGTCCATGATGTTCTTGAATATGTAAGGTTTAGTTCAAAGCCAAGATCAACAAAAGTTATGCAAGTGGATCCTTTCCAAAGCAAGCTCCTTCCATAATGTCATTAACAGTGATGATACATTTGTTGGTTGAAAATATGAGTGATGATACATTTTATGAGGAGTCATAGGCCACAACAAGAAAGTTAAGAAGAGAATCCAACAAATCCCGTTGAGGTCACACCCTTTTCCATTTCCACTTGGTCTTTTCCCATTTCTTTAAGACATACTGATTATTAGTTAATTTTTAGTTTCGTGTGAGAAGAACCATAGTGTTTTTGTGATAAAGATCTTTTATTTAGAGAAACTAAAGGGATGGATGATGTGGTCTCATTACATTACACAATTATTTACCTAATCATCTTGATAACATAGGACAAAGACCTAATACATAGCATTGACTTCTATGTCATGATTGGCAATATTATTAACAAAAACATAGTAGACATTCATAAAACATAAAGAAAATGACTTAAGAAAAGAAAACATTATAAAGAAAAGAAAAATAACAAGAAATAGAAAACATATGAAGAATTTGAAAATTCTTGAAGAAATAGGAAAATGATAAAAAATTGTAAAACAAAAAAGTGAAAATGTACTTATTAGTCCTTAATTCAAGATGCAACATCTTCTTCATGATTAAACTCATGGGCGAGCATTTGGAAAATAGATTGCATATTCCCTTGGTTATACACCATAAGTTTTCCATTTATCATCTTTAATGATTTAATTTTTTGCTTGGTAGCACATTTAACATTGATGATAATCACATTTCAATCATTTAGAGACATATCTTTAGTTGGACTAAAATGTGTTTTCTTTTTAAGGGATCCATACATGTTTCCTTGTTTATTTTCTATTTTATTTCTTATGTCTCCTTATTTAACATCTTCTTTTGGTGTATAGTCAAAGCGTAATATGTTCCTCTCAAAGTTCTTTGTATGGTTCACTTTCCTAGGACTAGAACTAATAAGTGAATTAGTTGTTTCCATGCATCTTTTGAATGGTTTGGTATTCTGATTCTTAAGCCACTAGGTGTCTTTTGATTTAGTGGATACTGTGTAAACTTAATTTGGCACACATACTTGATCCTTAAGTTTGCTGTGGGTTGGTATAGGTATCATGTTACTACTTTGAACTTTCAACCCATAACTGTATCCTTTATCATTATTCGTGATGGATAGAATTTTTTGTCTTTCTACAATGATAGGTTCATCTTTTATGTTTTATGTTGGAGTGGTAATGGTTGTTGGTTTTTGCATAGGATTAGAGGACACTATTTTTGTGATGAAGGGGTATGCACTAGATTTTCCTTGTGCTAGTTTTGATGAGCTAGTAGGTCTACTAGTTTTATTCAAATGTATGAAAACTATCCTAAAGAAAGGATGTTTTCGAGACTTTTGCTGAGATCTACTAACATTATCATTCACTTGTACATTCACGACATAAGTTGCATTCTTTTGTTGAGGTTCTCGTGCCAATCCTTCTTGCATTGTTGGTGGTGACATATGTTGCAGGAAAGTATGAGAGTATTGAGGATGTGATGGAGGATGAGAGGTACGAGATGGTGATGCCATAGGAGATGTTTCAGGTTGATGGTATTTAGGAGAGTAGTAGGAGTAATTTGACACATGGGAAGTAGAACCACTTGGAGAAACAGGTTGTTGAACATAGTATCCATTAGAGTCCAACTAGAAATAAGGGTATTATTGGTTTGTTGATGGCAACCCCCATGACTGTGGGTTTTCCCATTGTGGTTAATAGTAGTCTTGAGGTTGATAAGAAGTCCCACAAATATAGTACTATTGGTTGTATGACTATTTATAATTACCTTGTTTGCAAGGTAATCTCCTAGGCATTTGCTTTTCTATGAACTTAAGATTCAAAGTTAAAACCCCAGACTCTTGTAGATGTAACATAAATAGATAGTAGCCATTTGGATGTTCATATTGAAAAATGTTACATTCATCAACCTCCTTTGTATCTGAGTCTACAACCTCTTCTACTACAACTATTTTTTCTTTTTGCTGATAAGTGTCCTTGTTTCCTTTTTCTTTTTTTCTTCTTGTCTTGATTAATGTATCCTACTTGCTTTACCTTTTCTTCTATGAATTTCAAGTTGGTTGTAACTCTTTCTTCCATCAATTCCCATATCTTATCCACCCTTGCTTCAATCTTAGTAATAAAATTTTGTATTGGCAATATTTTATGAGAAATTAACTCATTAAGAGCTACCTCTTTTTCCTGATCATAAATATGGGCTTGTCTTTTGTGAAAAATTGGATCCTAGTTATATTCATCTACATTCTCCCTTTTACATAGCTCTCCTTTTTCTTTTGCCACTTATTTAACTAGCCTTTCTATATGATGGGCTCTCAATTCTGATAATTGTCATTGGGCATAGATCCCAAGGGTCTCCCTTGTTTTGTTACAAAGCCCATCTATGATATGAGAAGTTTCTTGTTTTGAGAAAAACAATGGCTTGGACATCTACGTAGTAGAGAATAGTACCTATCCAAGGTTACATCCAAGGATTTAGGGTTTTCTTGCTTCTATCCTTGGATTTTTTTTAGATTGGATACTTTTTCATAGGTTCAATATTTTTCATTAAAGAGCTCAAGCATTATGGATCTCTAGTGGATTTAATCTAGTTTCAATGATCTATACAAACATTTAGCTTCTTTTATTAGTTTCCTAGGAAACAGCTTAAGTGCTTGCCACTTACTATCAATATTCTGCAAGGTACATGCATCATTGAAGGCTTGTAAATGATGTTGTAGATCAGAATTATAGCTCCCTCAAATTTATGAATGTTGTTCATATTAAGCCATTTGATGCAGCTTTCTCTTTGATGCTTGTGGGGTATTCGAATTGCCTTCGTGATCTATATCACGTTTCTAGTAGCCAACAAGGGTTCATCATCATTAAACATATCCTCATGATAATCTTTATTTTTATTTATTTTATTATGATGATCTCATCTATGTTCACTTTAATGCCTTTCATCTTACCTTTGCTTTCTATTTCTATCTTCATCTTGATCTCTTCATATATCTCTATTTCTATACCTACATTCATCTTCGTCAAAACTAGACATTGAAGACGAAGAGGAAGATGGTGAACTAGAGAATTACCATGGCTCCTATATCTTCTCCTCTCCTATAGTTTCTTGATTTATCTCTTCTAAGTTTGGAGGAAGTCCTAGGCCTTGAGGCCCTCCTTATTCTAGGACTTGTCCCATCCCTTCTAGGGTTTCTGCATTAGTTGAACATAGTCTTTGAATATAGTAAGGGTTAGAATGAGCACATGAGACTCCTACTTGTAGTGGTTGACTCTAATTCTTTTTAATATAAATTCTATCATTACTACTATTAGTGTTCTCATCATGTGATGGAAAATAGGCATTATGTGAAGGAGACATATTTTTATATGATAATGCTACCTCTACCAAATTTGCTGCTCTAGAAAAAGATGGGTTATACAAATAAAGGACTTAATTTTTTGACTATTCGATGTTGTTGCCAGATCTGCTACTGGTTTGTTGTTGCTACTAGATTCAATGCCTCTGCTTTTCTAATGATAGCCTCATGTGATGGATGATAGGCCCTATGTATAACGATAGCCTTATCTAGTGTTCTTTATCCTTAGACATTCTCACAATCAACTTCTTTTGCGTGCCTTATCAATGACATCCAATTGTGCATATTCACAATGTTTTTTAGAGAAATCCTCTTTTTATTTATTGTGAATTCTCAAACCCTCTTCAAGCATTTCATCACGTTTGAACTTTTCAGAATTTAATGGACCACCTATCCATTTTACCTTTTTTCAACCTTCCTGCTAACACTATTAGAGGAATCAATCCACAATAATCACAACCTAGCCAAGTGTAACAACCTATGAGATAAGGTACTTAAAAGCTCTACGTTACACATTGCACACTAATTTGTGATTTTGTTGTGATTGTAGTGGGAAGCACAGATTGGAAATGAGACTGTCTTCATCAAAGGATAAGTAGTAGCACTATGTGATGAGGACTATTCATGATCATTGGATCTTCTCCCTTGTTCTTTCGCTATCAGAGAAGTTGGATGTTAGTTTTGTCGAGGGTGTTCACTTCTCTTATTGTGAACATCCAATTTTGTAAAAGATTGTAATCAGTACACTTGGGTACTTAGAGTTTGTTTGTTCCATTTGAGTTAGTCTGTATGTTAGTCAATAATTTGATACCTACCTAATATTTTATAAGGAACTTGTCCCTCCTCTTGTTCACTCAAGGACGGGTTTTCATTTAGCTGTGGGGGTATGATGAATCATGTTTTGATGTTCTTCGATATTGGATATGTGATATTGGAGCCTCGATATTGGATACCCAATATTAGGCCCCAAGATGGGATGTTGAATATTCGATATCACAAGATATATGCTGACCTATTAATATAGCACTTGGGCATACAATTTCATAATTAGTTTTTGCATAGAGTAATGAAGTTCTTACAATTTAGCCATTCCAGAGTTAGAATATTTTTGAGTGCCCGTAGCAAGAGTATGAGTGTGTACAAATCTTTGTTCAAGCACTGATGTACCTAAGCATAGCAGTGTGACAGAAATAAAGATGAACCCTTTTGATAATCTTTGCAACACTGAGAATAGATTAATGTTTCCTTTAATGCATTTAATATTCATGCACTTTACTTTAATGCACTTTAATTAAGTAATTAATTTTCATTTGTTAATGAACACAAGCATGACCAACTCGAGCATACGTGTAACGCTTGGTAACACAGAAATGCTTAACGTTTAGTAACCTAGTAGTGCTATATGCATTTAGGATGTGTCCAAAGAGTAGGAATGGGTACTTGTGTTAAGCTAGCTAGGCATTAGATTAATTAGATATTAAATTCCTATACCTTTTATTCTTGATCTAGGTGATTAAGATTATAAAATATAAAATGATAAAAATCATATACCTTAGTTGCACTTAACCATATACTTGTACCTTACAAGTGGAACTGAGAAGACAATGATCATCCTAATTAGATTTCACTTCATTGAACTAGTATACTTAGGAACTTAAGGTCTACAGAGTTCGACTGAATCACACGTAAATGCCTGTGATTCATATGGTTGGGCGTAGGGGTATCTTGCCACTCATCACCTGCCATGCAAAGCTCTACTAGACTCAGGTTCTGAGGTAAATTTAATCTCTTACAAAACATATTAAGCATGGAACCTACCACCATTGAAAGGGTGCAACATCAAGTTGGAGCTTGCAGATGAATTTGTTGCCATTCCTTTGGGATAGATAAATGATGTAGTGACCACTGTCAATGGGTAGTCTTATCCAATAGACTTTCTGGTAATCGATGTGAAAGATGCTGATAAGGAATTTTCAATAATTATGGGGAGAGCATGGCTTAGCACAATTAATGCTAAGATAAGTATGAGGGATCTATCTATGGAAATCTTGAAGGAGGATAAGCATAGAGCCATACATATGCAATAGATTCCATCTATTATTGCTAAAAGAAAAGGGTTCAATCATGGACTGACATTCCAGAATGTTGACATAGTCATCACACTAGTCCACAACAAATGTGAAGAACAAGTATGCATATAAGAGATCCCAAGTGCCACAAAACCAAAATACACCTTATCGCCACTAACTAGGAACCAAAAATTATCCAAATAATGCATGGAACAATCTGAGTCATTTATTAATTCCCATCCTAAGGACTTAAAAACAAAATTAATAAATCATAATCATAGATCAAAAGGGAAAGAAAACAGGATTTAGATGATCAAAATTCAACTACCATCAAGATCACATGGGATAATAACAGGAAAGTCAAATCAATAAAGATGGTAAGTGAACCATCTAGAGTGTATGATCCAGGAGATCTAGGGAGCATTTTCCGAACACTCACTCGTGAGTTTAGTTGTGGGCGGGATACTTTACTTTGATTTCAGAATTAATAGGTGTTTTGCCATTTTTCGTTTTACAATTCTTTTTATTTTTCCTATTTCTTGATACAATTTTTCCTATTCTTTTAATCTTTTCTCATTCTTTGATACTTTTCATTTCTTAAATTTTTTATATTCTTTGATATCTTCTGATTCTTTAACATTTTTAATTCTTTTAACATTTCTCATTCTTTATACTTTTTCAAAATTATTACTATCTTTTTTCTTTCTTTTATACTTTGTTCTCAAACCCTTTGTAAATAATTTTGATTACTAATAAGACATATTACAAATAAAGGCAAGATGTAGTCCAATAAGTGAAGATTTCTCTATGTTATCAAGTCATAAGGAACTGATTATTTGAATAATGAGCCCACATCATCCATCCATCCATTATGTTAATAAAAGATTCTTACCATGGCCATAATGATATTCTTTTCCATCATACAACTAAGAATAAACTTATGATCATGATGCTTGGACAGAAAAGTGAAGAACCAAGTGGGAATGAAAAGTATGTTACATCATGGAGATTTGTGGATTCTTTTGGATTACTATTGTGAGTTCTATCATGTTGCTAAGATTGTATTATATCCTTGTAGATCTAACAAAAAATGTGAGTAAGAGTAAAATAAGTGCTACTTGAAAAGGTTGACATAAATAAAATAAAAGAGCACATAATAAATTTATGGGAGTTTCACTAGAAAGACATGTTACCCATGCTTGAAGGTAGGCAACTTCTTAGAAATCAAAAAATAAAACAAAGTTCCATGAATAAAACTCCTCCCTTGTACAATACGTCAAGTGATAATACTCCTTGCAACATTGATAGTCTTACAATTGTACTTCCAAGAGATGACACGATGCGATGTCACTGGAATGTGATTTGGACTTAGTTTGAATCTTGGAGAAAAATGCTAGTGATTACTTTAACTGCTAATAAAATGAAAGAATTCACTATGCCCAAGGTAAGATATGTCACGTCCTGATTTCTACAACCCCTTCTAAGTCCATCTCATCTCATTGTTTGAATAGTCATAACTTGTGGTTTTGTGTAACATAGAGTTATTTTCCTCAATTTGGTGGTACTAACATGTGTGTTTTGTTAAATAGGTATGCATTACATTCAACTCCTTAAGTGCCTACAGAAACTTTTAGTCATGGTTATATAAAGGCACTAAGGGTTGGAGCCTACTTTGGAGAGGATCCACTTATATAACTATTGTATCTTATACCTACTAAGTAATTCCACATCATCTTGAACCTTCCAACATCACAAAACATCAATAAACACTTCCCATATCATCTCAAACTATCCGTTCTAAAAACATGAACCCATTACCATTTTTATCCATCTTATGCACTTTTGTAGCCTGAGATTCCTACTTTCTAAACTACCAATGATAAGGTTTTGCCACAATGAGTACATATCCATCATCTAAACCCTCTAAGGAACCTTAAAACCTTCTAAACATCCTAAATAATTAATTTTTTCCATTAGACCCTCATGAAAAGTGAAATTTCTTCGGCTTTGATATTGGATTTGCACCAATATCGGATCCTCGATGTCGGGTCCTCGATATTGGATCCCATAAAATCTATATATAGTAGCAAACACTTGGAAATTTTTTCACCATTTTTCATTTGAGCCAAGGGAGATTTTTTGAATTTTCTTTTTTGATCTAAGCTCTAACCTCCTAGCTTTCTCAAGCCATAACTTGATTGATATTACTTCGATTTTTGTGCTTTTCAAACCTGTTTGATCATGGAGTGGTCACATTAGTTATGGGGGTGCTGGTGAGGAAAATATGAGTCACTTTTTTGAAAAATCCTAATGGTAGGAAGGTATTTTAAGCATAAGTATAAAGTTAAAATTGAAATTTTTAAAGAATAATCACACATATTAATGTCAAAGCACTCAAATAATGACCTTAAGGAACCATAACCATCATCATGAGCCATATATAAGAACAAATTAGATAACTATGGAGGGTTATAAGAGATTAATACTTATGGAGTACTTTTTGCAAAAAATTTTCTAACTTTGTAATCCTAATGAATTAAGAACTTAATAAAACTAATGGTATGAGTAAGGTATAAAACCTTTATGAATAAATGTAAACACCTTAGTAATCCTAATTTCTTGATGATTGTAGATGGCCCCAAAAAGAGGAGCACAAGGAGGACCCTCACAGGGAGCAAGCAAATGACCAAGAGGTCAAGGTAGAGGTTGAATTGAAGAACATGAACCAAAATACAAGGAGTAAGAAGCCCAATTGTTCAGCATTCATCAAGAAACTCCTACTATGAGGCAATCGACCCAAGGAGAGGTAGAAGAACCATCAATGTAAGGGCAATGTCTCACATTATAAGCTATTTAAGAAAGATCCATCTTGACCACAATCATTGTGGAGATGAACTTTGATCCATTCATGGAATTTGTTCCTGAAGTAGTGAGGAAGCAACTCCAAGCATCATCGCTATGGTTGACACTATCATAGAATGGTAAATGGTACCTTGAAGAGACCTATTACTTTTGGCACAACAAAGAAGAGGGTACTACAGTCAATATTGCAGGGGTCTCAGTTTCATTCTTGATCAAGGCCATTGTAGAAGCTCTGAATATACCCAATAAAGGGGAAAGGTTAATACATCTGTTCACCTGATTAGATCCTAAAACTAGAATAATATGGCTAAAATGGGCTTATGGTAAAGAAGATAAGGGTTATAATGAGCTAACTCTAGAAGAAAGAATCTACTTCAAAATTGGCATTTATCACCTGTTCCCAACCAAAGGACTTAACTGACTATCCACTTAGGAAGTGCGATAATGATGGACACACAATGTTAACCTTGCACAACTCTATTTTATGGAATTTCAAAGGTAATTTGAAAAAAAGAGGGCAGGGAAGACAACACTCCCATTCTCTTGCCTTATCAAAAAGCTATGTAAGTGAGTTGAAATCTTGGGATACACCGATGACATTCCCAAGAGAGTCCAAAATGCTTCATACACTGAATTGCTCAAACTATCACCACTTAGAAAAGATCAGGGTGAAGAACAAGAGCAAGAGCAATAATAGAAGCAACAACAGCAATAGCAGTAGCAACAACAACAACAAAAACAACAAAAACAAGTTCCACTACTGTCATTGCAAGATTATAGATCGTCGATGAGGTATCTGCAACATATTGTAGAAACAATATTTATAGAGGCCAATCTTTATAGAGTTATCAATAGAGCCATCAACCCATAGTTTTAGCCAATCTAGTAAGTGGGCAGATTTCATTATAGTTAGAAGGAGAGGTACAATGGTCACAACAAATCTCTAGGAATGTTGCATCATTCCAAGTGGTGCTTGAAATTGGATAGGAAGCCACAGTAGTGGTAATGTAGCACTAAGATGTAGTGAGAGTAGCAAAGGTGATCATTGATCATATTAAAGGATCTTTCAATGTACTTGTTGTGTCATAGGCAGATCTAACTAGAGCCAGAGATGCTCAAATGTTACCTAGAATCTCGATGACTCCTGTTGACCATGGAGATGTGCTTGATAGGCTACTGTAGATTGGACAAGTCATGACAACACTTTTTGACATCCCTAATGATGTCATTGTAGTACAGTTTGAACTCATTTCTACCAAGACAAAAATTCATGGCAGAGACTAGGGTAGAGCATGTAGAAAATGAAATTCTAATATTATGGGAAGAGCTTGCAACCCTAAGAGCTAAAGGAAGAGATCCCACATAATTTATTGTGCCTAACTAGATAGAACAATTAAAAATAAAGTAGATAAATTTCCTAATTGAGCAGAATAGGTAGTTGGCAATTGAGAAGGAGAAAGTGGTATGGAATGCCTTTGTAGTTGAAGCACAAACATATGCACATGTGAAGGCACTTACTAAAATTCAAGAAAAAAATAAACAACTTGCTACAAATAACATGAGGTTGACCACTGTCGAAAAGTAGAAAAATATTTTGGAGGAGAGCATCCACCAGTTAAGGGAAAAACTGGTGAGGGTCAACCAAGACATGAGCTACCTTGTAAGAGAAAATAGAACCCTCTCTATGGAGGCGGTACATGCCATCTAACAAAAGTCAACTATTGAAATTAGCACATGGAAAAATGAGATAAAGAATCCTGAGAGGCTCAAGGAACACTTCCAAGATCAGATGGGCATGTACAACCAAATCAATGAGAAAGAGATGTAGATGGACAAAGCTAAAATCAGCACCATTTCAGCACAGAATCTTGACTGGAAATCCATTTTGGACTGTTATGCACACGTTCACCAAGTGAAAGTGAAAAACAAAGACTTAGAGATTGAAGATCTAAAAGAATACATGGGGTTAGCTAACCTTCATTATGCTAACTTAGCCATGTTAACACTAGGTAGGCCTAGGAATGAATTAAAATAACAAGTATCAGCCACCTATGTTTTGTATGAAAAAGAGTTTGCAGATCGAAAAAAAGCTTTAGAGAAACTCAAAGTGGAAAACTCTAAACTAGAAGAAGTGAAGGCTAGCTATTAAGGGAAGAAGGATGTAGCAACAAATCTAGCTAAAAGATTGATAGATTATCATTAATTATGAGAGAAGGCTAGAGTGTTCAAAGAGGAGAGAAGGCAATTCACAGCTTGGTATGTTAAAGCAAATCAAATGTTCCCATAGCTACCATGCCCATGGGACATGTCGATTCCATCAAATACTAGTTCATTAGCATGGACAATTCACGATCCCAAAATAAAAGAATAAAAGCTTTAGGTGCTCCTGAATTTGTACAAATTCCAAAGGCATAATGATAAGGGAAAGCAACCAATGGAAGAATCGCCACCACTTGGAACTACATAATACTACATCAAGCTTTGCCAATTTTTTTTTTGTTAAAGTTGTCATGTCATGTGTCATTTTTGTAAACACCACCGTAGCAAATAAGAGTCATGTACATAGTAGTCAGTATCATGAGAATCTACCTTCAAATTTGTTAAGGAAATTCATCCTCATTTTGTTTTAACTCAAGGACAAGTTTTCAGTCAGTCGTGGGGGTATGATAAATCAAAGTTTTGCAAGGACACAATATCAAGCATATGATATTAGAGCCACAGTATTGGATCCCTGATATCGAGGCATAGGCTATGATGTTGGATACTAGATATCGCAGACACGTGCAGGCCTATAAATATGAGACTTAGGTGCACAGTCCACAAATAGTTTCATTCCAAACTTAGCAAAATTGTGTCAATTTGTTTTCTTGATTTTAGCACTTAGCACTTAGTAGTGTATGCCTGCAGTGTGATGTTAAGTAGACATGTTTAATGACCAGAAATAAAGATTGAGATTACTTTGCATCATTGTAGCATCACTTAGATTTATTTACTATTTAGTTAGACTAATGTTTACTATTTCCCTAGTTACTAATTTACTTTTTCATGAACTTTACTTTTACTATTGTTAAGTAGAATAGATATGATTGATTCCGAGCATTAAGTGTGATTTTTTGGTAACCTAGTAGTATTGTCGCTTGGTTTGCCCAGTAGTAAGATACTTTGTAATCCTAGTGATGAATCATGGTTTTTGGGGACTGCGTATACTAGGCCCTGTATACTTAGCCCGCTATGTATACTAGGCCCTGTACACTAAGCCCCATATATGCAGCCTCGTTTACGTAACGTCTATTCTAGCCTATAAATAAGTGGCCCTCCGCCATACCTAGGCATCTTTTAGTCAATTGTAGCGAAGCTCTTGCATTTTGTTTTTGTAGGAGTTAGATTATTNAATTATTATTGTTAATTGTTATTATTATTTATTGTTTTCTTAGTTAATATTTCTTCATCATCATTTACTATTCTTGTTCTTAAATGCGGAATGAGTATGACTTAATCACGAGCATTTAAGTGTGACTACTTGGTAACCCAGTAGTGTACCTAGGATCTACGCTTGGTAATCCTAGTAGTAGTCGTGCACAAGGTCCAAGATGTGTACGGATGATTAAGGAACAGATGCTCATCACACTTAGGTTAGCTTAGACTTCATTTCCTATTACTCATTAGTTTAATCAATATTATTTTCCATTATCTCAAGGAGTAGCACTAATTTAGGATGACATCATACGCCTCACTTTGGACTAAACCATACGTGACAAAGTAAATACTAGTCCAGGTGGGAAGACAGCGAACTGCGATCAATGTGTAACTATCTAGATACCACAACTAGCCTGTCCATGGAGTTCAACCGGATCGTGCGTGAATGCTCGTATTCGTATGGTTGAGTGTAGGGGTACCTTGCCGCTCATCACCTAGTAACAATTACATAAGTCCAAGATGTGTGTAGAGAGTATGAAATAGATGTCCATTGCCTAGGCTAGACTAGATTCATTTTTTGTTTACTTAGACATAGAAACCACTTTCATTTACCTCATGTTTACTAGGAGTAAAATGGCCAAGGTAACATCAATTATCATACACCTCACTGTGAGTTAAACCATATGCATTGATTTTACTAGCTCACATGTGAAGATAGTGATCACAAACTCAAACCAATTACTAGCATAATTACATTGCCTTGTTCATGGAATTTGACCAGGCTATGCATGAACACTCGTATCTCATATGCTTGGGTGTTGGATTACTCCATCGCTCATCAATATTCATTTACAAGAGCAAGAAAAATATGTGAGAACCATTATAGTAATCATTTGTAGAAACAAGTGAGATATTCAAAACTATATGAATTATATAGACATCAAGTGTATGAATTACATCATAAAGTTATGTGAAAAGGTTATAGGACAATGCTTTAGTAAAAAAAAGAACATCAACTATTTTAAAGAATCAATTTAATTTTATATCTAGAAGATTAACTATCACAATTTAAAATTCTACATAGATTTACTTATTTAATTTAATGTATGTAATTAATTCTTTAGTGTTATTAGATGCATTTTGATGAGCAGCAAGGTACCCCTACATTCAACCATATGAATCACAAAGCATTCATGCGCGATCTGGTTGAATTCCATGGACTTTATAGTTTTTGGTACACTAGTCTTCTAGAAAGTGAACTTTGCCCTAAGGTCATTTATTGTCTTCCCGATTACACTTGTGAAGCATAATGGTATAGTTAAGAGTAATTGAGGCAAATAGTTTTTATCATTTTGTGTTTTATGGTTTTGGTGCCTAAAAAGAGAGATAGAATAATTTAATAACTAGTTTAATTTAAGAAACTAATTAATCTTTAACTAATCCTAACATAAGCATTCGATCCCACTTTCCGTACACGTCCTGAACCCATGTATCCATTGTTGGGTTACCATGCATTATGCTACTAGACGTACCAAGCAATAATGTTGCTGGGATTACTAAGTGAATACGTGTTATGCTTAAAGTAGTCGTACTTATGTACTTAACCTATTTATCTTAATTGATTTAAGTCTAATTTAGCTTAATTTAGTTTAATCAATTGAATATTTCATAAAAATAATGAATGCATAAATAAAATATTTAGGCTATCCAAAATGCTGCAAGGTTATTCAAGAAGCTTGTCTTTATTGCTGTACACATTATCGTGCTTAGGTACAACAATGCTTGAATAAAGATCCATACACTCAATGACTCATGTTGTAGGCACTCAAGAGAAATATTTTAACTTTCAAATGTAAAAACTACAAGAGTTCGGCTACTACTATGAATCTAACGCCCATAAGCATGACTCAGAGCTTGTATTTATAGTTTTTGCTCTAGGGTTGCATTGACAGGGCCTCATCAACGTAGCAAATGCTACGTCGACACTGCCCCATTGATGGGACAACACCACATAAATGCCCATCAATGCAGCTGATTGATGTTCATCACATTTTGGTAGATTAGCTCTAATTTTCTTAATTAGGATTATATTAGTATTGTTACTATTATTACTGTTGTTGTTGTTATTTGCTTCCTACATAAGTGAATGCAGTCTGCTTGCTAGGATATTTTGTTAAAGTTTTGTATCTTTTGATTTACTACTATTGGATCTCAGTCATATATTTACTATATATTTTATGATTAAATGTTGAAATCTTATTACCCCATGAATTTTTTCTTTTTGTAAGTTATTATGTCTTTACAAGCATTTGGCTATGCATATTTTATTCCTTATGCATATTCAATTATTTGTATTCAATGTTTATTATGCAGATTTAGTAATGCATATTTATGTTTTATTATGCACATAGAGTTATGCATCTTTTATGTTTTTTTATGTCCATATGATTATATAATACTATGTTCATGGAGTAATTATAGATCCTAACCTTGCCCAGACCATATTCCTTGTTACCTTTTGTCATTAAACTAGGATCCGCCACAACAAGATAGATGATGCAAACTTATTTTGGTCAAATTCACAAACTATGGGATCTCTATCACTCACAATGACATTGGTGGGAGATGATGCATTGTTGGAAGGGAAACATTTGTTTGTCCCAATTTCAACTTTAGAACCATTTGATTTTGAAAAGGAAGGTTTGATGCGTACATCATCTTCCAAAATAAATTTTTTATTTTTGGTTATAGGAATGGTGCTAGAATTAAAAGTTTGAAGGGATGCAAAGGGCGAATCCATTGCCTTTGAGGAACAGTGATTAAGGAATTCTTCAATTATTTCATATACTTAAGCAATAAACAATGAGTTAATTCCATGTGCACAAGTATAAGAAATTTGTGTGCATTTACGTGGGTAGGAGCCCATACTTTGTATAAAATTGGTATTGTAAAGAGAATTAAAAAGGATCATCAACAAAGCCATAGTGCTCATTCTACTAAGTAAGGTCCTAAGAGGGTTGGTAGATGAGCAAAAGCCTAACATCTTTGAGTGGTTGTGCCTAGGCCTGAACTCATGTCAATAATATAAACAAATTACAAATTGAGAGATGAAAATTGCTAAGGATGCTCAATAATATGGGTCTAGATTTTGATGAGTGATGTTGAGAACCCTATTTGTATTATTGTACACCTGCAATTTTGAGCATTTGCCTATTTCAACTCTTGAATGATGAGATCCCATTTCTGCTTTGTTAATTGTGTATTGAAAATGATGATGAATGGCTGCAAATACATAGTTTGCATTTCAATCAAACCGTAATGATACTATTTAAATAAAAATATTTCCTTTTTCCTTGATGAGAGTGGTTACTCTAATAATTAGAGTGGTTATTATTAGAGTAGTTACTCTAATTATTAGAGTGGTTATTATTAGAGCAGTTACTCTAATTATTAGAATTGTTATTATTAGAGTGGAAATTTCTCTAAAATTAGAGGGGTAGTTTCTCTAAAATTAGAGGGGCAGTTTCTCTAAAATTAGAGTGGCAATTTCTCTAAAATTAGAGTGGTAGTTTTTGTAATTATTAGAGTAGTTGCTCCCAAGCCTATAAATACAGTACCCAGGCGCACAATTTAGGGAAGAAAAAGTCTAAAAAAGAAGTCTTGGAAGGAAGTCTTCCAAGGGAAGTATTTTAGGAGTCAAGTTAGAGTATTTTCCAAGTGCCTGCAGCAGGAGGTCTAAGAGTGGACGGATCTTTATTCGAGCATGGTATACCTGAGCACACCTTGTGTACGACAATAAAAATGAGCTCTTGGATTCATCCTTGTAGTACTTGAGATTTGTTTTTTTACTNTTAAAGCCTAGTTAATCAGTAGTTAAGTTAAATTAGTCACTTAGTTATCTCTCTCTCTCCTCCTTTATTAGCAGCAGGACATAAAAACATAAAAGCTATAAAAATCATATGCCTCAAGCTTACTTAACCATACAATTGTGACATACAAGTAAGTTTGGGAAGACAATGATCAATCAACCCATCCTTGTTCCACAAAGACGCATAGGCACTTAGTCCTTGGAATTCGACCGGATCACACATGAAACACTTGTATTCATATGGTTGAGCATAGGGGTACCTCGTTGCTCATCATTGGCACCATTGCTGGGACTTCGTTGTTTGTGCGCTAACTAGAACATAGGAAATCATTTAGATTGTTGGAACGAACCCTTAGGGTTGATTGAGGAAATAATATACAAGATTACATTGCACACTGAATAGATAAATATGTTTCCTTCTTCATATGAAAGTGCCTCATTGCCTAGGTCTAATACAGGAAACAATCGGCGGCGTACTACACATGACGTTGATCCGCCAGTCCCTCAACAAGTTCGAGCGGTGTATATTTATCCTGATGATTATATACTAGACTTCCATGGGGATAAAGGTAGGCAAAGTGGAAGTCATAGACAAAACAGCTAGGAAAGGGGATGAGGGCACTCTAGAGAGTCACGACATAGAAGAAGAGAGAGTAGGGAACAATGTAGCCATCATAGACGCCATGGATGAGATGATCACGATGAACCCCTACTCACTACTCGAAGTATGTTGGACATAACTAAGGTTGTTAGAATTCCAACAAGGCACCGGAAAGATAGTAGGATCAAGAGATTAGATATGAACAATATTCCACGATTTGAAGGAGGATACAACGCTGATCTTCATAATCATTTACAAGCATTCCATGATGTGTGTGCCTTATAGAACATAGAGAATGAATGAAAAAAACTTAAGTTGTTCCCAGAGACACTAGTTAAAGAAGCAAAAAGCTGGTACCGGTCCTTAGAACCAGAATCTATTTGTAGATGGAGTACTATGTTATAATTATTCAATGATAAGTACCAAACGTTCTCCAGAGTGTCTAACTTGCGAAAGCAAATCCAAGGCTAGAAACAAAGAGGACATGAACCCTTGGATGCTGCCATGGGTTGATACTATGCACTGTTACATCATTGTCCTGGCTATGGTTATTCACAAAGGGATCAACTGTGCCATCTCATGGATGGGCTTAGGCATGAAATGAGAAGAACCCTTGGGAATTATGCCCAAGGGAGACTATCTGAGCCTAGGTCCCATCAAATCCAAAGATTGTTGGAGCAAGTTGCTAAGAAAGAAGGTGAGCTACAGAAGAAAAAAAGTGCGAAAGAGTATAACCGAGATCCTTCCCTTCAGAAGAGGGGAGTAAGATTTTATGAGGATGAAGAAGAGTCACCACACGAAGAGATGATGAATAGGAAAACTTTGCCTATCCAAAAGTTGACATTAGAAGTATTGGAAATGGTAGACCAAATGTGGGATTCCCTAGATAATAGATTTCAATATATTCTTAAAATAGTAGAGGAGTCTAGAGAGCAAGGTAGTGATCATGAAAAAAGAAAAAAGAGAGAAGCTGAATATGCACATAGCAAGGGTAAGGGCAAAGTTGCCATCATTGAAGAGGTTGTGGATTCAGAAACAAATAATGATAGTGGATGTGAAATATGTCAATATGACCATCCTAAGGGATGTTACCCTATAATCTCACATTTGTAGGAGTCTAGGGTGTATGCACTCAACCCACAATTAAAAAAAAGGCAAACACCCCAAAGGTTACCTTATCCTCAAGGTAATCCAAGGTAGTTCTACCAACCCTTAACATATTATCCTAATGGAACTCCACCACAATCGATTGAGAAATATCAATAGTGGTAGCACCCACAATCATGGGGAATGCGACCACCAAGGCAACAATATCTTTATCGGCAACCTGACCTGTATGGATATTACGTGCAAAATCCAATCTCCCCATGTGACTCTACTGGTCACATCACTCCTCAACCTCACTACTAAGCTCGCGAGTATTATGGGACTTCCTGTTCTAGGGGAGATATTTTGTAAGCATATCATCCTTCTCATCTAGCTGCATCTCTTCCACCAATAGCTCCACTACCACCTACTCTAACTATGCAGGGTGAAATCCCTACCCAACCGCAACAACGTAATGCCACAAGGGCTGTTAACTCTCAACCTACTATTGGTTCCAACAACCACATGAAGAAAAGACCTTTCTTTAGAACCAACAGACCAACCAAGCCCTTGCAATCACAAGCGGCTGATGCCTTAGATGCCTCAGTATCAATCAAAACTTTGGAGCCTCCTTCAACTCAACCACCGCACTCAATGCATATGGTCATGCTAACACATGCTGTCACTGATTGGGATCAAAGTTGGTCACCTTCCCAAGAAATTCTTTAATCCTAGGAGTCCTTTGATATGATGGAAATGCACCATGCAAGGCTCTTTTGGATTCAAGTTCCGATGTCAACTTGCTTTTTCAAGAAATGTACAAGGCCTGGAACTTGCCTCCATTAAAAAAGAGCAACATCCATCTAGAGTTTGCCGACCAGTCCATCATTATCCCATTGGGACTGGTGGAAGACATTATTACCACTGTTTGTGGGTGGTTGTACCTAGCTGACTTCTTAGTGATTCAGGTAAACAATGGTAGAGGGGACTTCCCAATCATAATGGGAAGAGCATGGTTAGGTACCATCGATGCATGCCTAGGAATCTGTGATCTTTCCCTAGAAATATCAAAAGAAAATACATTCGGAAAGATTGAGAAGAAGAAAGTTTCGTGCATCGCATACAGTGACATAGGGTGTAATTGCATGCAGAGGTCATGGTTTGTGCAAAGTTTAGCATTGCCTACATGCAATCAGTGTGCACAAGTGAGTAACATACAAAAATGCCTGTATGCAGTAGCCACATGATAGGAAGACACCTAGTGGTTGACATATGATCAAGAAAGTAGTTCAATCATATGCATGGAACCAATTGAGGGTTTGACTTACGCTTACATCGATAGCATAGACACATTAGAGCAAGTCCACCGCCAACTTCCAAACCTTAACCTCGAAAATATCAACTAAGGAAAGTTGGAAATCCCTGAGAAATTTAAGCAGGAGCCCCTTGAGCTGAAACCATTGCCCACTAGTATGAAATACACGTTCGTTAAAAATGGAAAGTCGGTAATTATTAACGCTAAGCTTGCTCCACAACAAAAAGAGAGACTGCTGAAAGTGAATAAATAGATGGTCGAAAGGCTTCGCTTGGTCATATCTCGAATTAACTAGAATAGATCCTAGGATATGCCAACATAGGATTTACACTNAATGGGGTATATGAACCTAGCCTTGAGAAGCTGTTCGATTTCTTCCTTAACTACTTGCTTCAGCTTAGGGTTCAATTACCTCTGCAGTTGTCTTCGAGGCTTCATGGATGGGTCAGTGTAAATCCTATGTTGGCATATCCTAGGATCTATTCTAGTTAATTCGAGATATGACCAAGCGAAGCCTTTCGACCATCTATTTATTCACTTTCAGCAGTCTCTCTTTTTGTTGTGGAGCAAGCTTAGCGTTAATAATTACCGACTTTCCATTTTTAACGAACGTGTATTTCATACTAGTGGGCAATGGTTTCAGCTCAAGGGGCTCCTGCTTAAATTTCTCAGGGATTTCCAACTTTCCTTAGTTGATATTTTCGAGGTTAAGGTTTGGAAGTTGGCGGTGGACTTGCTCTAATG
>MNCI01006902.1:0-71227 GCA_015680685.1 Gnetum montanum | reverse complement strand
CATTTGATGATCCAAGAAGGCGTAGTACTAGGGCACAAAATCTCACACACAGGGATAGAGGTAGACCCCAAGAAAATCAAAATTATCCAAGGAATTACCCATCAATCGAAAAATGTCAAAGATATTTGGTCATTCTTTGAACATACTGGCTACTATAAGAGATTTATTGAATTCAATAAACAATGTCATGACCTAAGAATTAGGAAAGTTAAATATCAGCCAAGAGATAAGGTTTTTTACTGGAATCCCACACATGTGCCACAACATACTAAATTTTAAACACTGTGGGAAGGACCCTATATTATTTATGCAACTTTTCCTTTAGGGGCCATGACAATATACAAACTTGAAAGCCCAAATAAGAAACTGTTGGTCAACATACAACAAACCAAACCTTTCCATGAGCTTAGGACAGCCAGTACACATGCTACCTCTGTTGATGGACAACCTTGCTCACTATTTCAAATCTCCTCCTTCCAACTCAGTCGTGGGGGAGATGGCCACCTATCCTAACCATTCTAGGCCCTCAGTTCTTTTTGAATTTTTGTTTTACACATTCTTTCAACTTTTCTTATTTTTGTTTTACACCATCATTCATGTTTTTACTATTTCTTTGTTTTCTTGATTTACTTTTATTCGTCATCTAATAAGTGCTCATGATGGTGGATTGAATTATATCATATTGATTGCTAATGTTTTGTTTTTACCTTTGAATTATGATGCTGATATTAAGGTATGGTTCTTTTGATAAAATAGGCAATGAGTCCACACCGTCCACTCATCCATACAAGTCTATGGTCTCCTTTGGCTTGAAACTGTACAGTCCCCTTTTTCTAAGTAAACTTTTAATGAATTGGTGGCTGGGTATTTTTTAAACTAAGGAAAGACTCAAAGGATGAAAAGGGTGTGACTTTAAGGGGATTCGATGCATTTGTGCTGGCCATTCTCTTGGGTGCTTGGATGCTTTTTCTTGGGTTTTCCACCATTCTAACATTGTTCAAAAATCAGGAAGTCGAGTAAAAAAAAATAAGTCTTTGCATGGCGTGGTTCTCACAAAAAAAAAAGAAGAAGGAAAAAAGTAAGAATTCAAAGCACACCCCTTAGACATAATAAAGCAATATGGCTACAAAATCTTTGCATGGTGTGGTTCTCACGCAAAAAGAAAAAAGAGGAGAAAAGTGAGAATTTAAAGCACACCTCTTAAACATAATAAAGCAATATGGGCTACAAGCACTAGTTATAAAACTGGAAAGACATGTTACCCATGCCTGAAGGTTCCCTCTAACTAAGGCCCATTTTCACTTCTTGCTTCTCCATCTCGCTCTCCTCGGAATGGTCGTGACTCTTTGTGGAAGCGTTTTTGTTGCTTCAAGTGGATGGATTGGTCAAGTGTGTTAATGCAAGGTGACTGGATGTGGTTTGTTTGAGTCTGGATTTGGGATGAGTTCTCCTTAGTCACATTAACCATGAAATACACAAGGGACTTTACACAACCTTGTTCTTGGGATTCCATTCCATTCTCGCCTTTCCATCTTTCTTCCCATTTCCACCTCATTGTTGATTTTATCATTAATCCGTTTTGGGTTGATGCATTATTTTTCTTTGGTGAATTCTTGTGGGTAAGTTTTTAACTCTTGCTTCCAAATGACATTCCTAGAGCCTACGGACTCTTTGGTTTGTGGGTTTGTCAGGGCATAAAAGGCATGAACCTGCTTTGGGGAGGATCCATTAGCATTCCTTGTTGGTGCAATTGTTAAGTTTTTTTCCTTATACATTTCTTGCAATCAATCATCTTTTGTTTCATCCCCATCCATGACATCCATTTTATTGACGTTGCCGTTGTTATTTTTTTTTATCTTTCTTATTCCTCATATTTTTCCATCTTATAGCTACCCGAGGTTCACTCTTAGTTGTGGGGGCCCTGGCACAAATTTTTCAATTTTTTCCATTTTACTAATTGCCTAACCCCTACACCTTGGGTAGTTGCCAATGATAAATCTCTGAACTAGTTTCTTCCATAACCACAACTTAGCCAATGTGCTTCATATTGAGGCAAGGTATCAACTACATTGTGGTTTATCTATCCTTGCTCATTTGTAACTGTGTTGTGTGTGTAGATGACGATCATACAAACAATGGATTGAGCTTGGAGGAAGCACTCAAGATGGACCGAAACTAGAGCATTTACAAAAGGAGCAAGTCTGGTGGCATGGCTATGGATAAACAATGAAAGATGCAATCTTAGCATTGGCGGCAACACACTTCATTTTCTTTCTCTCTCTTTCTCTACAAGCTACCAAATAAAGGCTTAGATGTCATTTATGTACGAGTGTTCACGACAATGGTCATGAACACTAATGTTGTAATATGCTTATTGATTCGTTCACTGGGCACATTGAATTTGTTATCCCATTCCACAGTTAGTTGCCAATTAGTCAATAATCCCATACCTTCTCAATATTTTGTAAGGAACTCGAGGATGAATTTTCATTTAGTCGTGGGGGTATGATGAGAGCAATTACTCTAATAATTAGAGTGGATGTTATTAGAGTAGTTACTCTAATTATTAGAATGGTTATTATTAGAGTGACAGTTTCTTTAAAATTAGAGGGGAAATTTCTCTAAAATTAGAGTGGCAATGTTTGTAATTATTAGAGTAGTTGGTCCCAAGCCCATAAATAGAGTGCCCAGGTGCACAATTTAGGGAAGAAAAAGTTTGAAAAAGAAGTCTTGGAAGGGAGTCTTCCAATGAAAGCCTTTTAGAAGTCTTTTAGGAGTCAAGTTAGAGTATTTTCCAAGTGCTCGTAGTAGGAGGTCTAAGTGTGGACGGATCTTTATTCGAGTATCGTGTACTTGAGCACACCTTGTGGACGAAAATAAAGACGAGCTCTTGGATTCATCCTTGCAGCACTTGAGATTTGTTTTCTTACTCATTTATTTTATTTTATTTTCGTCTGCATTTATTGCATTTTATTTTACATTTCTGTTATTAGCACACACAGTACGATTACTTCGAGCATGTGTGTAACACTTGGTAACCTAGTAACGATTAGCGTTTGGTAATCCCAGTAGTGTTGCGCTGGTTCAAGATGTGTACGGCAAGTGAGAATGGATATTGGTGTTAGGATTAGTTTAAAGCCTAGTTAATCAGTAGCTAAGTTAAATTAGTCACTTAGTTATCTCTCTCTTTTCTCCCTTATTAGCAGCAAGACATAAAAACATAAAAGCTATAAAAATCATATGCCTCAAGCTTACTTAACCATACAATCGTAATATACAAGTAAGTTTGGGAAGATAACGATCAATCAACCCGTCCTTGTTCCACAAAGGCACATAGGCACTTAGTCCTTGGAATTCGACCAGATCGTGCGTGAAACGCTTGTATTCATATGGTTAAGCGTAGGGGGTACCTCGCTTCTCATCATTTCTTTTACATTTGTAGAATTTTTTTTGAAATATTGTTTATTTTACCAATTTGGAAATTTGAGAATATTATGTTTATTAAGCCATATAACTCCTTGTAAAATCATCTTGGGCTTCCCATATGCTATTTGTGAGGAGAGTCTATGAGTTGTCATCACGAATTGAAACCTTTAAGAGTTGCTGCTACTCCCATTAGTTTTTAAGTTCAGATCTCTAGAAACATTGCTATGGCTATTGTTGAAGCATATTTATTCTTCAATGATGAACTTGTGATAAAGTAAGAAAATCTTGTGCTTTTCTTATTTTTTATTAAGTCTATTAAGATCATTGGATCTAGTAAACTATTAATTATCATTCCCTGCTACCTAATATTTCTTTTTTTTTTCTTACTTAACTTTGCTATGTTAAAGTAGATATTGTCTTTAATGATGGACTTGGTGCTAAAACAACAAAATCTTGTATTTTCTTGTGTTTTTTCTTATTAAGATCTCATGGATTTAGAATTTCTTTCACATATTTTTAAAAAATTTATAAATCAAGCAAAATTTTGTTAAAAATGTATTTTTTAAATTTGTAATTCAAATAAAATTTTTAAAAAATTTATAATTCAATACTGCATAGTAGAATTAAAAACTCTTGCAAGTAACCTTAACGCCTCATTATTATGCACAATGAATGATAAAATTCCACATACACTATCAGCATAGAAATGTCGTAAAAATCCAAATGGAAGAGAACAATTATAATAATATATCTATGAATATCTAAATGGGTGTATTTAATTATTTATAGCAAACGCAGGGTGTGAGAAACGGTTTTATTAATTCTAGCCTTCCATGATTTACGGCCAGGTGGGTGCTATTGATTCGTTTGTCTTTGTATAAGCTCAAAAGATTCCTTACTTCATTGCAAATTCCGACCGAAATTCAGGTTAAGCATCCGACACAGATCGGAGAATGCAATAAAAAAATGGGTTCTAAAACGAGCTTTCTACAGCTTTCTTGGCAACAACGAATGTAGGAATGAAAATATTTTTAAAACAGGAATCTTACCACCGAAGGTTCCGTAAACTAAGATTCTGTACTGATATTTGGCAGTCGCCAGGATTTTATTTAAGTAAAATCAAACAGCGCTGTATACTCTCAGATGAGGCCGCGAGGAACAGTAAATTTTGTTGGACGGTTTGGATTTGATTTTCTGCAGCGCCAGATTGGCAAATGCCGCCTAACCCCATTTTTTGTTCCAAAAAGGCGGAGATCTCTTTCCTAAAATAATGTGAAGAAATTGCTGTTTTGCGGATCTGGAGTGCAATTTTGATGACAAGCTTGTTGGGTCCTGAAATTAAACGGTCGATTCCCGTGGATCTGAGAACGCACCTGAACTCATACTGGAACTTTCTCCGTTTTTTGTATGTTGTTCTGGGTTATAAATACTCTCATACAACAATAAATTCGGTTATGTAATTGAATTGCACAGATTCTGTTCTTTGATCTTGGTCCGTTTTCAAATTGATTCTTCTTTGCAACTCCAATTGTTTCGAGTTCTTTCAAGCTTTTTCAGTGGAAAATGGCAGCGAAGAACACAGCTCTGTTAATGTCTGTAGTTGCAGTTATGATGATGATGGAGCAGCAGCTTTTGCACAAGATTGGGGGGATTTTGTCCCTGCTCCAAGCCCATCAATAGAGACTGGATCTGCTTCAACACTATCTGCATTTCTGCCCACTGTTGCATGGCGTCTCTCTTTCACTGATGAAGGATATTCTTTTTGTTTTTTTCTTTTTTTTTTGTTTTCTTATCCATTCTTTTGCCTTACATTTATAGATTCTACTTAAATGTTTTGCTGCATTTTTCTGGTTTTTGAGGCGCTGGTTGTATTTGTTTGGCCTCTTCTGTTAAAGTTGTGACGCTTTTCTTGGGTTGCTCAGGAAATAAAACACCCATGAGTTCCGGAGGCTATTCTATTTTTGATGCATCTGATCCGTATTTTCTGTAACACATCAATATAAATATTTCTTTATGAAATTTTGTATGGTCCGTTATTTTCTCTGCTATTTGTGAATCGCTTGAAATCTTTCATACAGACATGGTTTCAAAAAATTTTATTTGATCACGCCATGAAAAGCCCGTTTCTGCTGCGATTTCTTCGAAACAATCAAAACTATGGTAATGAGAAACACAAAATGCATTTCTGGAGTTAACATGATCACCGTTTTAGGGGATTGCTATGATTTGGAGAAAGAACATCTACTTTTAAAGCAAAACTATATTTAACATGAGCTTTGAAAAAGAATTTAGGTGTTGGTTTATTTGATTTGAACTTTCAATGTTGGAAATTTTTTTAAAAATTTACTTATACGTGAGATTAATTAGTGTAAAATACGATGGTTTTGTATATTCCTCTGAACGGTTTCTTTCTAAGTTGTATCTGGGATGGGGCTTGTTACCTTGTTGGGCTTGTTACCTTGTTCGAGAGTTCGAATAACCTCGGTCCAAGACTGAAAATCCTTTCTAAAACTGAATTTCAATTTCTACTTTCGCACAGCACACAAGTTTTAGAATTCCTACTGGCGGAAATTTTTGCAATGACTCTCTTAATTATAAAATTTCTTAGTCCAGTAACGCTGACAAAACAATCTAACATTAGTTATTCCAATGTGTCCTCTCAATACACATTAAGATTTGCAACGTTGCAATAACTTTAAGTTCACATTTCACATGTTGGAATTACAGAGTTACTGGTTGGGATGCAATAATTATAAGCATTTTTCAATTGGTGTCTGGCTTAAGTCTTCTATTTGAAATAAATAACGTTTTTCGTCTCTCATTCAACCTTATTTCCACCCTTCTATCTTTTCGTCATGACATATCTTTTCACCATGACATTTCTGCACTTCTCCTGATTTTTTTGCCTTTCTTATTGTGAAAAACTAGTCTTTATGTTTAAAAATTGGAGCAGGTGCCTTTCTATTTTATTGTAACTGATCTTGATACCATTGTAACGTAATTGATCTTGATTTCTTCTTTTTAATGAAAGTCAAGAAAAAAAGGTATTTTGCAAAAGAAATAGCTGAAACCTCAATCTACTATATAAGCTTTAGTTTTAGTTTTACTGTATGAAATCTAATAGACCAGTTAAATAATTTCACTATACTATTGTGGCTAATGGATGTCTTCTGTTTTGTTTCCATTTACACCATTGAATAATTGTTTTGACTGGATTGTGGCTAATGGATGTCTTCTGTTTTGTTTCCATTTACACCATTGAATAATTGTTTTGACTGGATTATTGAACAAAATCCAATGGTGCAATGCTGGCAGTTTTAGGCCGAGAAATCCAATTTATTTATTGTCAGATGGAGGATTTATTCAAGCAATTCCACAATTCCAAGAGGGCGTTACAAGTTTTTTTCTTGATTGATTCAATGAAAAACATTTTCTTTCTGTGCAATACATAGATTTTGAATTGTGTTATGTAGGGGCTGTTGTAAAATCAGGAAAAGTCATGGGTGTAGCAAAGCATAAATAAATTAAAAAAATTATCCTTTTATTGTTTAAGAAAAAAAAAAAAAAAACTCTCAAACAGTTGCTAAACTTCATGTTGCTTGCACAATAAGCAAATTATTTCTAAATTTACTTGATATTTCATAGTTTTTGATCAACTAGTTTAACTATAAATTTATGATATATATATATATATATATATATAATTTGGATGAGAAATTTTTTTATATTTTTCAAATTAAAAAATCTCTAGTGAGAATCAATTTTCCAAGGACAAAGTCCAAATTATTTATTTACCATAATAAAGCTCAACAAATTCAAACCAAATTCTTGTGCTACAACCAATACATTACAAACACAAATGTTATACCAAATTCTTCTTCTACAACCAATACATTACAAACACAAATGTTATGTGTAAAAACAAATGTCTGAGCAGAAACTTTTGATACTTTTGGGCAAGTTTTTTTATGCTGGTCTGAATTCCAGAACAAGAATCCCGCCTGCAGTTCCGGCATCAGAAATGGGTATCGCGAAGAACATATAATTTCAATTCATGATTTCTAGCAAAAAGATTCATATTTGAGGGTAGTAAAGATTTTATTCCAAGTAAAAGGAAACAGTATGGTACATAAGTGCATAACGGGTCGACACAATGTACAAAAATAAAAGTGCTTTTGGATTGTGAATTCATATTTTTGGAATGGCAGATCTTCGGTTTCCCACTTTTTAGAGCAATTCTTTTTAAAGAAACCTGTTTTGACAAATTGTTGTGTTTCAAAATAAGGAGTCCTGTTTTTGTGCCCATTAAAGCTTTAATTTTAGCATTTGGTTTGGATTTTGGAAAACTTTTTCCGTGGGGAACAATGAGAGCATCGAAAGCCGAGGAGAGAGATTTCGTAGATTCCGTCATCGGTAATTCAATACCGAGATTTCATTCAAAACCGAAGAGAGATTTTTTCTCGCAGATTGAGACTCTTGTGAATTTGAAAACAGGTATCATCCCTGAGATTCTGTAAATTCTCAAGGCAGTCGCCAACATTTTTATTCAAGTAAAAGCAAACAGCGAAATTTATTTCCAAGAAATTATGGGTCCTGTAATCAAATTGTTGGTTCCTGTGGAGCTGACAGCGCATGTGCGTTCACACTGAACTTTTTCTGATTTTCCACGCTGTTCTGTGCTATAAATACCCTGATCCACCTGCAAATCCTGCAAAATAAATCGGTCATACAACTGATATATGTGCGCAGATCTTTTACTTCATTTTCGTCTGATTTCAAGCTGATTCTTAGAGCATTCTCGTTTGCATTTATCTAGAACCTTCAAAAGTTTTCAGAGTCTGAAATGACAGCAAAGAACACAGCTTTGGTAATGTTTATGGTTGCAGTTATGATGATGGGAGGAGTTTTAGCACAGTAATTCAGAGAATCAGCCCCGGCTCCAAGCCCATCAATGGAGACTGGATCTTCTTCTGTATTTCTGCCCACTGTTGCAGGGATTCTCATTTTTCCTCTGCTATATCTTATTATGGCTTTATCTGCATCACTCAGGCAGAAGAAACAGGACTGTTTTTTCGTTTCTTTCCCCATTTTATTTGGCCTCTGGCAGAACTTAGGATCCATTCTTTATATTTAATTGTTTTGCTACATTTCTTTGGTTTCTTAGCTGCATATGTTTGCTCTCTTCTGTGAGAGTTGTGACTCTTGCTTTAGTTACTTGGGAAATAAAGCACCCTTTGTGTTCTTGGGGTATTTTATTTCCTCGGTTTTATTCATATCCGCTCTAATATGCTAATATAATAGATATTGAGAGAGATTTTTTTATATTGGAGTGCATTTTTTTAATTATGATTTTAAATTTGTAATTTGAATTTCAAGAAGGAAAAACATTTTTCTTTGAACAGTATCAATGAGGTTTTAATTCAAAGGCAAATTATATATGTATTGCTATTTCTTATGAGTTAAGATGTAGAGTGTTGTATACTCTAGATTTCATGAATCAGATCTCATCATCAAAATTTTTCATGAAGATCCAATGTGCAAACTGTGCAATATACAAATAACATGGAAGATGAAGATGAATACCATATTTATCTACTATTTAAATATAGAGGTGATATTACAGTTGCAAATTTTATTGATTTATTCTAAATATTATCAGAATACTTAAAGTTGCAAATTTTATTAATTTATTCCAAATGTTATTCTAAATGTTATAAGAACCCTTAAAGTAACTTTCTTAATGATATTTTTACAACTCATATCATGTATAAAATTTTACTTTGAGTTTTATAATATTATTAAATTAGATCTTCTATAATCTATTATTTTCTCTGGGTTACTCGAAGCCTTTTCTAGTTGATGAGCTATGATATTGGATATGCAATATCAGGTCTGCGATATCGGAGCCTGCCAAGTGATATCGGACATCCGACGTTAGAACTTGTCTCATCGCCTATAAATAAGAGGCGAGCACACTTGGTTTGGCAATTAGTTAGTTAGTTTCTTAGTCCCTCACCGGAACTCTTGTAGTTTTCCCTTTCCAAAGTTAGAATTATTTCTAGTGTTCATAGTAGGAGTCATAAAGTGAACGGATTTTTATTCGAGCATTGTGTACCCAGCACACTTTATGTCCAAAAATAAAGGCGAACTTTGTGATAAACCTTGCAACATTCAGAATAGCTTATTTATTGCATTTAACGTTATTTATAGTTATTTAATGCTTTCATAGTTAATTGGTTGTTTTTATTGATTTGTTAATTTCCAACAAGTAAGCACACTCAGTACAACCACTTTGAGCATACGTGGAACACTTGGTAACCCAGTAACGACTAGTGTTTGGTAATCTCAGTAGTGTGACACTGGTTCAGGATGTGTACAGAGAGTGGGAACGGATGCCAATGTTAAGATTAGTTAGAGCATAGTTGTTTAGTTAAATAAATTAGTTATTAATTCATTTCATTTCTCTATTTTAAGCACCAGGAACATAAAACATAAAAATCATAAAATTCACATACCTCAAGCTTACTTAATCATACAATCGTGCCATACAAGTAAGCTTGGGAAGACAACAATTGCTAATCCATCCTTGTTCTATGAAGGCGCATAAGCACTTAGTCCTTGGAATTCGACCGGATCATGCGTGAACGCTCGTATTCGTATGGTTGGGCGTAGGGGTATCTTGCTGCTCATCATTTGCGCCGTTGCTGGGGACTTTGTTGTTTGTGCCTTAATTAGAACTTAGGAATCTTCCCATTGTCAGAACGAACCCTTAGGGTTAGTGACCCTACAATCAGCGAAAAGAGAAGAGTATTGCACACTGAATAATTAATCATGTCTTTTTCTTCTTATGAGGATGTTTCACCGCCTAGGTCTGACACAATGAACAATCGGAGGCGTAGTACACATGATGATCCACTAGTGCCCCAACAGTTTCTCTTGGTATATGTTCATCCTGATGAGTATGTACCAGACTTTACTTTTATCCTCCACCAACTGTGTTGGCGTGATTTAGAAGGTAACATAGTGTTACCTCCCGATCACTTAATTCCAAGCATGCTTCTTCGTGCTCTCACATGAATTGGTATGTGTCACTTACAATCGGAGTATGTTATGCATGAACAAGATTCAAGGGATTATCAACCTACGGAGGCATAATGTCAAAGGGACCTACAACAGGAAAGACATTACAAATCTATGAAGGGGAAGTGGTCTTAGGACGTCTTGTATGTCCTAAGTGAAAATGAGGGTAGTGAACCTGCCTCAAGAGGTTTTCCACAAAACGATGTTCGTCCCGTTGACTTCGGTCAAGGGGTTGTGTATCAGAACCTTCACTCAACTATTCATAACCCAGGTTCTAATACCAATGGACACAAAGGGTTCAAAAAAGGAACACAAATACATGATAAAGATGGATATTCTGATCGTAATTGCAATTGAGGCCGTGACCATTGAAGAGAGGGTAGTAGGCATCGTCATGGTGACAGTCCTCCTTCCTCTTCACCTTCATCATCTCCTTCCCCCTCCCTTCAGGATCAAAATGCAATTGCAAAGGAAACGACCCTGAGGATAATGGTAGGCGAAATAGGGATCATAGAGAAAATAGTCAAGAAAGGGGACGAGGGCATTCTAGAGAAACACATCACAAAAGAAGGGAGAGTAGAGAATATCATAGGCATCATAGATACCATAGATAGTACGATCACGATGAACCCCTACTTGCCACCCGAAGTATGTTAGATATAATGGAGGTCGTTATAATTCCAATAAGGCACCAAAAAGATAGTAGGATCAAAAGATTAGACATGAATAACATCCCACGATTTGAAGGGGGATATAATGTTGATCCTCAAAATCCTATACAAGCATTTCACGATGCATGTGTCTTACAAAACATAGAAAACCAATGGTGAAAACTCAAGCTGTTTTCATGGACACTGATCAAGGAAGCAGAAAGCTGGTACTGGTCCCTAGAATCGGAATCCATTTATCGATGGAGTACCATGTTAGAGCTATTCAACAATAAGTATCAGACGTACTTCCGAGTGTCCAACCTATGTAAGCAAATCCAAAGATGGAAACAAGGAGGACACGAACCCTTGGATGCTGCCATGGGCCGATATTATGCATTATTACATCGTTGACCTGGACATGGGTACTCGAAGAGGGAAAAACTACGTCATCTCGTAGATGGGCTTAGGTACGAAATGTGAAAAATCCTTGGGACTTATGCCTAAGGAAGACTATCTGAGCTTAGAGCCCATCAAGTACAAAGATTGTTGGAACAAGTTGCCAAAGAGGAAGGTGAATTAAGGAAAAGAGAAAGTGCGGAAGAGTACAACAAAGCTCCTTCAAAGAAGGAAGTTAGATTTTGTGAAGATAAAGAAGGGTCACCACTTGAAGAGATGGTGAATAGGAAAACTTTGCCCATTCAAAAATTTGCATCAGAAGTATCGGCAAAGGTGGATCAAAAGTGGAACTCCCTAGATGAAAAATTTCAAACCGTTCTAAAAATAGTAGAGGAGTCTAGAGAGCAAAGTAGTGACCAGGAGAGGAGAAAAAAGAAAGAAGCTAAATATGCATGTAACAAGGGTAAGGGCAAAGTTGCCATCATTGAAGAGGTTATGGATTTAGACATAGACAATAACAACAGATGTGAGATATGCCAATATGACCATCCTAAAGGATGTTGCCCAGTAGTGTCACATCTGCAAGAGTCTGGGGTGTATGCACTAAAATCACAATTAAACAGACGGCAAACACCCCGAAGGTTACCTTATCCTTAAGGTAACCCAAGGCAGTTTCACTAACCCTTGACATATTATCCAAGTGGAGCTCCACCACAACCAAATGAACAGTATCAACAATGGCAACACCCACAATCGTGGGGAATGCCATTACCACGACAACAATACCCTTACTGTCAACCTGACCTGTATGGATACTACGTGTAGTAGCCGATCCCTCTACATGACTCCACTAGTCACGTCACTCCTCAGCCTCACTACCAAACCCACAAGTATTATAGAACCCCTTATCCTAGGGGTGATGTTCTATAAATGTACTATCCTTTTCATCTGACTTCACCTCTTCCACCCTTAGCTCCATTACCACCTACTCCAACTATGCAGGGTGAGCTCCTTGCCTAGCCGCAACAACATAACGCTATAAAGGCTGTCAACCCTCAACCTACTATTGATTTAGACAACTGCACAAAGAAGAGACCTTTCTTTAGAACCAATAGTCCAACTAAGTCCTTACGACCACAAGCGGCTGATGCTCCAAAGTTCTTACCATCATTTGAATCTTTGGAGCTTCCTTCGAACCAAAGACCACACTTAATGCATACTGTCATGTTGACTCATGCCATTACCAATTAGATTAAAGGTGGCCATCTTCCTAGAAAATTCTTTGATCCTAGAAGTCTTGTTATATATTTACAAATTTTTGGGAATGAGCCTTGCAAAACTCTTTTGGACTCAAGTTCAGGTGTGAACTTAATCTCTCAAGAAATGTACAAGGCCTAGAACCTGCCTCCACTAAAAAAGAGTAACATTCATTTAGAGTTGGCTGACTAGTCCATCATTGTCCCATTAGGACTGGTGGAGGACATTGTCACCACTATTTGTGGGTGGTCATACTTAGCCAATTTACTAGTGATTCAAGTCAACAACTGTAAGAGGGATTTCCCAATCATTGTGGGATGAGCATGGCTAAGCACAATTGATGCATGCTTAGGAATATGTGATCTTTCTCTAGAAATATCAAAGGAAAATACGTTTGGAAATATTGAGAAGAAGAAAGTTCTATGCATCTCATACAGTGACATAGGGTGTAATTGCGTGCAGAAGTCCTGGTTCGTACAATGTTTAACATTGCTTGCATGTAACCAGTGTGCACAAATAACTAACATACAAAGATGCCTATATGCAACAGCCACAAGATAGGAAGGCACCCAGTGGCTGACAGTTGACCAAGAGAGTAGCTCAACTATATGCATGGAACCAACTAAGAGCTTGACTTACACCTACATCCATAGCATAGACACATTAGAGCAAGTCCATCGCCAACTTCCAAGTCTTGACATCGAAAATATCAACTAGGAGAAGGTAGAAATCCCTGCCGAGTTCAAGCAAGGGCCCCTTGACTTAAAATCATTGCCCACCCATATGGAATACACATTTCTCAAGAATGGAAAATTGGTAATCATGAATGCTAAGCTCACTCCTAAACAAAAAGAAAGACTACTGAAAATGGTAAACAATTGGTCAGAAACCTTTGCTTGGTCATATCCTGAATTAACCAGAATAGATCCTAGGATATGCCAACATAGAATTGATATTGACCCCTCCATGAAGCCTTGACAACAACCACAAAGATGACTAAACCCAAAGCTTAAGCAAGTGGTTAAAGAAGAAATTGAACAACTTCTAAAAGCTGGGTTCATCTACCCCATTGCTGATAGTGAATGGGTTAGTTCCTTAGTCATTATGCCTAAAAAAGAAGGTAAGTGGAGGATGTGTATAGACTTTAGGCTACTGAACATGGCAACATTCAAAGATCATTTTCCATTTTCATTCATCGACCAAGTCTTAGATATCATTGCAAGGCATTGCTACTATAGTTTTTTGGATGGTTACAATGGATACAATCAAATTCAAATAGCACCAGAAGACCAAGCCAAGACTACATTCACGAGTCCTTGGGGACATTTGCATATAGATAGATGCCGTTTAGCTTATGCAATGCCCCAACAACATTTCAACGTCTAGTTCTAAGTATATTTCAGCAGCAAATAGGGAATGGTGTGGAGGTCTTTATGGATGATTTCTCCACCTGCGTAGTGGACTTCGAACAAGCATTGGACCGATTAGAGCAAGTATTGAAATGATGTGTTGAAACCAACTTAAGGCTCAATTGGCAAAAAATCCATTTAATGGTCCAAGAAGCCATTGTGTTAGGGCATAAGATTTCACAAATAGGAATAAAGGTAGATCTTGAAAAGATTAAAGTCATCCAAGGAGTCACTTGTCAATCTGAAACTGTAGAAGATATCCAGTCATTCCTTAGACATATTGGTTATTATAGACACTTCATTGAGAACTTTCTAAGATTGCAAAACCATTGGTAGAACTAACGAAAAAGGATGTACCCTTTGAATGGACCAGGGAATATGAGCTAGCTTCTCAAACCTTGAAATAAAAGCTCACAGAAACACCAATTCTACAAGCTCCTGATTGGTCTAGACCATTCCACATAATGACTGACACGTCCAACTTTGCTTTAGGAGTCGTACTCGTTAGATGATTAGAAATGACCCTACTACATTCACTATGCAAGTCAAAGTATTGTTGGTACACAACTCAACTACACCACAACAGAAAAAGAGTTAATGGCTATGGTGTTTGCACTAGAAAAATTTAGGTACTATGTATTGGGCTATAAGATATTTGTACATACGGATCATAGTATAATTTTTTTCCTAATGAATAAACCAATGGTAAGCCTTTACATCATACAATGGCTCGTGATCTTACAAGAGTTCGATCTTACAATGATTGATTGTAAAGACACCAAGAACGTTGTTGCTAATCATTTATCTTAGTTACGATGGGACAACAAAGAGGATGAATATTCGATTTCTGATTACTTTCCTAATGAACTTCTCTTTGCAGGTGTAGTAAACAATCAATTAACTACAGAGACAAATTGGTATAGTAGCATTCTTACTTATCTTATCACACAAGAAACACCATAAGGGCTAGATATTAAAAAGAAACAATAGTTTCTTCATCGAGCCAAATACTTCATGGAAATCAATGGACACCTTTATAAGGTACGTTTCGATGGCTTAGTCCGATGGTGTGTTCCTGATGTAGATCAAGTGCGAGTTCTCCAAGATGTTCATGAGGGCCCTTGTGGGGGTCATTATGTTGGGAGATGAACAACCATTAAAATCTTTCTTGTAGGATATTATTAGCCTACATTGTTCTGGGATGCTCATCATTTTTTCCAATCTTATGAGCGCTACCAACATGATGGGGGAATGACTACAAGAATGGAGGGTCTGCAACAATGGATTCAACCCTTAAAACCCTTTAACATATGGGGAATTGATTTTATGGGGCCTATTACACCAATGTCCAATGGAAAAACATACATTGTTGTTGCTATTTACTATTTTACAAAATGGACAAAAGTAACTGCTATTATAGATTGCACATCATCTACTACTGCACGATTTGTTGAACAAAAAATCGTAAATAGGTTTTGTGTGAATCGTGCACTTATTTTTGACAATGTTACACATTTTACAGTTGCAACTTTTTGAAAGTTGATGCAACGCTTAGGAGTTGAGCATAAATTGACCACACCATATCACCCTCAAGCAAATGGTCAAGCCGAAGTCACCAATAGGGAGATCACAAAAATATTGACACAAACCATTAGCAAATATAGGCGAGATTGGAGCACCAAATTGAACGATTCTCTTTGGGCATACCGCTCCACATGGACACTCCCTATAGGCTACTCTCCCTATGAGTTAGCGTACGGTAAACTTCCAACACTTCCTATTTAGGCTTAGCTCCGTACACTATCTACAACATGTGACCTTAACCTTGATCTCAATTTAGCATAGAAAGAACAATTAATGAACCTTAACTTGCTAGATGAAAATTGATTAGCTACCCTATCATCTAATGAACTGCATAAGGCCTTCAATAAGCAACGTCATGACCTAAAGATTAGAAAAGTCAAATACCAACCAAGAGATAAGGTTCTGTATTAGAATCCCACACATGTGCCACAACGAACTAAATTTCAAACGCTGTGTGAAGGATGTTATATTATTCATGAAACTTTCTCTTCAAGGGCCATGATAATCTATAAACCTGAAAGCCCAAATAAGAAATAATTGGTAACATCTAGCAAACCAAACCTTTCCATGAGCCTAAAATAGCCAATACTAACACTACCTCTATTAATGGACAACCTTCCTCATTATTTCGAATCTCCTTCTTCCAACTCAGTCTTGGGGGAGATGACCACTAATGCTAACAATTCTAAGCCCTCATTTCCTTTGCCTTTTTTGTTTTACATATTTTTATTTTACACATTATTTCAAATTTACTTATTTTTTATTTTACACCATCATTAATGATGAGACGTCGTTTGGGGCAACCACGATATTACATCCTTTACTGTGATATCGCATACGCGATCACACAGCCTGCCACTAGTTCTATAAATAAGAGGTGACTCTCCCTTGTTTCACAACTTAGAGTTAGACCATAGTAAAACTTTGGCAGTTTTATCCCTCCAGAGATAGAATTATTTTCCAGTGTATGCCCGCAGCATGGTGATTGTAATTGTACGACATTCTTTATTTGAGTGTGACGTACTTGGACATGCACATGACCAAAAATAAAGATCGATATTATTTCATCATTGCAACACTCAGTTTAATTAATTAATTATTTATCTATTATTTATTGCTTTCTTAGTTAATCTCTCTTACCCTTAACTCCTATTAAACGTGGAATGAGTACAACTTAATCACGAGCATTTAAGTGTGACTACTTGGTAACCCAGTAGCATACCTAGGCCATGCACTTGGTAATCCCAGTGGTAGTCATGCACGAGGTCCAATATGTATACAGATGATTAAGGAATAGATGCTCATCGCACTTAGGCTAGTTTAGATTCCTTCTCACCCTTTCTCTCTTAGCTTAGATAATATTACTTTCTATTGTCTTTAGGAGTAGCATTAGATTAGAAACCCATCATACACCTCACTCTGGACTAAACCATACGTGAAAAAGCTAATACTAGTCCAGGTGGGAAGACAATGAACTGCGACCTAAGGCTAACTATCTAGGTGCCACAACTAGTTCATTTGCAGAGTTCGACTAGATCGCGCGTGAAAATGCTTGTATTTGTATGGTTGAGTGTAGGGGTACCTTGCCACTCATCATAGGCACCGTTGCTGGGGACGGTGCTAGTTATCTAGATTAGTTACATCATACAAGGTCGCTGTATAGGACTTAACGATATATCTTTTAGAAAGAAATAATTACTAAAAAGTCACACATAAATTCACACACAACTCCACAACAATGCCTCTCCTACAAGATTACAATAATGCCACACTTAGTGAGGAAGTTCATTGGAGAACCAACGAACTATATGACGATGAAGATTGGAGTATATAACCTGAAGTGGGGGTTTCTTATAAACATGAATGAACGCAACGTCATTCCAACGCACAAAAGCATAACTTACCCAATGATGATGAACCCCTACTAGCCACTACAAGCTTAGTGCAAATATAGGAGGCTGTTCAAATCTCATGAAGGCATCGTAAAGCGAGCCATCTACCTAGGCTCGATTTAAACAGCTTTTCTACTTTTTCAGGAGGCTATGACTTAGATCTACAACAACATTTACTAGCCTTCTACGCTGCCTGCGCATGGAACAACATTGATAATAGTTGGCAAAAACTTAAGCTCTTCCTAATGACACTCGTTGACCAAGAAAAAGTATAGTATAGATCATTAAAACAAAATTCAATACGACGCTAGTCAACAATGGTGGAAGCCTTTAATGAAAAATATCAAACCTACACAAGAGTGTCAGCCTTGAGGAAACAAATTCAAGGATGGAAACAAGCATAACATGAACCCTTGGACATGGCCTTAGAAAGATATTATGCACTGTTAAACAACTATCTAGGCCATGGGTTTTTCGAGGAAAGGCTAATGTATCATATCATCGATGGGCTTTGTGATGAAACAAGAGAGACCTTAGGAATATATGCCCAAGGTCAACTATAAGAACTACGAACCCATCAAGTCAAAGAGCTTATTTAGTGGGTAGAAAAAGAAGAAGGAGAATTGGCTAGATGGGAGAGTGTTGAAAAACATCAACGGGACCAAAATTTTAACTTAACAAAGGTCCATGATCATACAAAGGAGAGATCAACTAATCTCAAGGTGGAAACATCATCTTTGCCGATACAACAACAATCATTAGAAGAAGTTGAGGCAAAGATCAATAAGATGTTGCAATGGACATATGAAAAGTGTGGATAATTTATCAACATTATTGGAGATAGAGTTTTGACAACCCAAGAAGCAGGACAAAACACTAGACAATTAGAAAGAAGGGATAAGGAAAATAAGTGCTCAACTGCCAGTCACATGTATGAATGCAACATATGTCTGTATGATCACCCCAAGGGCCAATGCCCAATATTGTTACATCTACATGAGCATTGGGGAAACACGTTACATCCAGAGTTTGTACAGAGATACTGTGTTCGATCACAGTGGCTACAATCCTAGTCATGGGGGAAACCACCCTTAGACTGGAGACACCCTTCATATCATCCGAACCCAAACGCTTATCTTGTTCAACATCCTGTTTCTCCAAATGGGCCACCATACTCTATTGCACCACATTACCATTCTCCACAATACTATAAGCCCATATCTCCAACACAACCACCACCTTGTGCATCTTATACTCCTCCTAACTTTCAACATTTTCATCCTTTTTCTCCTTCCACATTGCCACCAACTATTCCAAAGGTGTTTGCACCACCGTAACAACCCACGAACGCTAATTGTGCGACTACTACCAACAGCAGTGCGAGGCCTCCTCAACATCCAAAGAGCCCCTTCTTTAAACATAACCGTAAGAAAGGAAAACATAATTCTGAGGCCACTACATCCTCCAACTCAGCACAAGTCCAACCTTTTGGTGCACCCTCATCTTCGAACTTTACGCCTCATGTTACTTCATCAAGGCCACCAATTAACACTCGAACAACCATACAACCCAATGAATGGAACCATGGGAGGCATCATCCCAATCCTTGCATACCATCTAATGGTCCTAAACATCATAGTGGGTCAACTCGTTATTTGGGAACTACATCGTATAAATTTCCCCACTATGCTTCCTATAACCAGGTGTGTGAACCTTGATGGGGTAAGTATGACTGGGCCCCAATATTTCCAACATGCAAGGATCCTCATCTTACAGTTATTAATCCTTGCCATCCTCAACCGATTAGTTATGGGCGATATCCCCCATTCTAATAACAAGCAGGATTAATAACCACTTTTTATTTTCTTTAATTTTTCAATTTTTGTTTTCCAGTTTTTTATTTTTCAACTTTCTTGTTTTATCTTTTTGTCTTTTTACGTTTTTGTAAGTAATCTCGTCTACTAATAAAACACTCATGTGGATTTTTGGTTGAGATGTGTTCTATGTTATTAAGTGTTGAGTGATCAATTATGTGGATAGTGAGCCCATTACACCCACTCATCCATTCTACAAATAAGAGGTTCTGTTTGAGGGTACAGTGATATTCTTGACATTTTTAAAACTTAAAATTAATTTTTTGTTCATTATACCTGGAATGAAGAAGGATGGACCAATAAGGAATGATTAGGATGTCACATCAAGGGGACTTGTGGATTCTCTTTGGCGACGTCTATGGGAGTTATCATGCAATGTGGTTGTACTAAGATCCTTGTAGATCTAATAAAAAATGGGAGTAAGAGTAATCAAAAGGGTACTCAAAAATCAAATACTGTTCTAGGGGGTCCCACTAAAAAGACATGCATCCATGCCTGAAGGTTGACGGCTTCTCTGGTTTCAGTAAAGTGAAAAGAAAAAAGAGAGAAGAAAAAAAAAACAAAAAAAAAAAAAAAGAGAAAAAGAGGAAGAAAAGAAAAGAAAAGAAAAGTGCCATAAAATAAAAATCACTTCTCCCTTGAATAAAACGCCAAGTGATTGTACGCCTTGTTGTTATGGTACTCTCATAGTTGCTCATCATGGGATGAAAAAATGTGATGTCATTGATTAGAGGAATGGACTTGGTCCTGATCTTGGAATGACGGGTTAATGACACTTTAATCATGCTTTACACGCAGGATTCACTGTGCCCTGAGTTAGTTACGTCATGTCCCAATCTGTACGATCCCTTCTATATCTCATCTCATCTCACTGTTCGTGTAATTGTAGCTCGTGTCCCATGTAGCATAGAATTTTCATCTCATTCTGGTGATATTTACATGTGTGTGTTTTGTGGAGTTAGTGCGGATTACATGTAACCCTTCTAGTGCCCACGGACACTTTAAGTGTGGTTACACAAGGGCATTATAGGTTGGAACCTGCTTTGTGGAGGACCACTTGTGTAATCTTTTGTAATCTCTACTTATGACATAGCTCACACACACCATTTCTTACCCTCAGCATAATTTTTCATAACGTTCTTTCCCTACTATTATCCCTATGAATTTCAATGTTCCGATGTACCATTACATACCCTTTTTTTTACCACCCAAGGTTTTATTGATAAAATGCACACCATCATCATTAATTGTGCCTTTTGAATTAATAGAATTACCCTAGAATCAATTCCTAATAGCCCAATGTCCTCAATTTACAACGTTAATTTCAAAATAACCCTTAAAAATTTGGTATTTTTGTAGTGTCTCATGTCACTAGAGACGTGATATTGCATATGTGATATTGCGTCCGACGTGATATCGCGTTGTCGAAACCTATAAATAGGTCACCCCCGCAACACTTAGCATCATTTTTGCTATTCACACGGGGGAGTTTTTGAAATTTTTCTCTACGACTTGTGATTGAGTGACCCTTGCTTTTCTCACTCTATCTCGCTCGCTAGTACTCCGATTTTAATTTCGTTTGAACCTGCTTGGACCCGGAGTGTTTAGCTTAGTCGTGGGGGAGGGACACTTGTTGAAAAGTGCCTAAATTTTTTGGAATTTATCATCGCCCAAAGGACATCATCTAGGATAATTAACTATAACACTTAGAATATTTGTGCCCAAAAATCATTTAACCCCTAGGCATACCGGAAAATTAAAATTGGAAACCACCTAAGTCATAGGACTCATCATTACAAAATTTCGGGCAAGATCACACAAAGATAAAATAAGATCATTAATTAAGACAAGCAATAAGGTATAACTTAATTTCAAAAGAAACCTTGCTAACGCTTGGCCTGTGTGATTGTAGATGGCCCCAAAACATGGACAACATGAGGGTCCTACCCAAGGTGGAAGCAAATGATCTCGGAGAGGTGGAAGACGAGGTCCTGTNGGTGGAAGCAAATGATCTCGGAGAGGTGGAAGACGAGGTCCTGTCAGACAACATGAAGAATAGGAGGAGCAATCATTTAGCATTCATCAAGAAGAACCTCCTACCAGATGGTTCGTGCAGGCAGAAGGAGGAGCTGCTGCAGCGCCTGAACAGGGACAACAGCTCACATTGCCCCAATATTGCATTCAGGCTATCCATGAAAAGTCCACATTCACTATGATGATTGTGGAGTTGAACTTCAAATATTTTGCAGAGTTCACTCTTGAGGTCGTTAGGGATCACCTTAAAGGATCCCCATTATGGCCTACCCTCTCTGAAAGCAGTGCCTGATACCTAGGAGAGACGTACTAGTTTTGGAAAAATAGGGAGCAAGGCACAACCATCAATATTTGTGGTGTGACAGTTGACTTCTTTGCGCAGGCCATTTTAGAAGTGTTGAACCTTCTGAATACAGGGCCCAAAGTTCTCAGTTATCCACCCGTTTAGAACCCGATGTGTGAAAGGATTGGTTGGAGAAGGCTTATGGTAGAGATAAAACATTTGGTGAATTGACGATGGAGGAGAGGATTTACTTTAAAACTGGAACATATCAACTCTTCACCACAAAGGGCTTGAAAAGAATATCANGAACATATCAACTCTTCACCACAAAGGGCTTGAAAAGAATATCAACATATGTAGCTAGATGATGTGCAGTGTTGATGGGAAAGGTTAATGCTAACCTGCCCCATCTATATTTAACGGAGATCTTGAGGCAGTTTGAGGAACGGAAGACAGGGAAGATGGAATTGCCTTTCCCTTGTCTTATTAGAAAGCTGTGCCAACATGCTGGTATTTAGGGATACACCAATGATGTCCTCTAAAAAGCCCAGACTGCTTCATATGCTGAATTGCTAAAGACGCCAGCTCCAAGGAAAAGCACTGGTGAAGAGCTGGGACCAAAACAAGAAGAAGAAAAGATGGTTGGACCAATTGCAACTCAACTTGTAGGACCCAATCAACCTCTAGTCATGGGCCCTAGCCAACAATAAGAAGAAGGGGCTAGCACAGGCCAGGATTAGCCACCACTGCGGCAAGACTATAGACTGTTGATGAGCTATCTTAGGGCCATAGCTGAGATGGTCATTTGGGGAAGTCATGATGACGCAAACCTCTTCCGCGTCATCGATGATGCCATTTAGCCTATGGTTTCATTGGATCACACAAGGGGGGAAGTATCCATTCACACAGAAGGAGGGGAAAGTAGCTGGTCACAACAAATCTTAAGAAACGTGGCATCTTTCTAGGTGCAGTTAGAGACTGGTGAAGGGGCTACTATGGTGGTCATGCAACAACCGAATTCCATAGAAGCTGCAGAAGTGGTCACAGATCACATCAAGGAATCCTTCAACGTACCTATTGTGCCACAGGTAGACTTCACAGGAGCATGGGATGCTCAAACTTTGGCCGGAACCTCAATGACTCCTGCGGAACATGAGGATGTACTTGATCAATTACTCCAAACAGGGCAAGTAATGACGTCCCTGTTTGACATCCCTCAAGATGTTACGATAATTTAGTTAGACCTCATTTCCAAAAAGGGGAAGCTGGTCTTAATAGAAGTGAGGGCCGAGCATGCGGAAGTAGAAGTGAAGAAACTACAAGAGCAGCTCGTGGCCTTACAAGCAGCACAACAGGACCCTCTGCAATTTGTTCCCGCAGACCAGCTCGATAACTTTAGAACTGAGCAACTAACAAAGTTAATTGCAGAGAATAAAAAGGTGGCTAATGAAAAGGAGAAGGATTTTTGGGATGCCTCCGTAGCACAGGCGCAAACTCATGCGCATCTTAAGGCACTCAAGGCCTTACAAGAAGAAAATAAGCAGCTGGTTGCAGACAACCTTCGGTTGACCACTGTAGAAAAGCAAAAGAATGTTCTCGATGAACAATTTCATCAATTATGAGAACAATTCATTCGGGTCAACCGAGACATAAGCCGTTTAGCCAGAGAAAATTGAACCCTCTCGATGGAGGAGGTACGCACCATTCGTGAACAATCAGCTATTGAGATAAGCGCATGGTAGAATGAGGCTAAACGACATGAGAAGCTAAAGGAGCACTTTCAAGATTAGGTGGGGATGTACAAATAGATTCTGGAGAAGGAGATCCATATGGCCAAGGCCCAAATCAACACTATCAGTGCTCAACACACTGACTGGAGGGACATATTGGACACATACGCATTCGCCCACCAAGAGGAAGTTAAGAACTGGGACCTGTAGATTCAAGATTTGATAGAATACATGGAATTGGCAAACCTGAGATATGCCAACCTTGCCATGTTAATAGAAGGGTGCCTAAGGACAGAGCTCGAGCAGTAGGTAGCTTCCACCCACATCAAATACGAAGCAGAATTTGCAGAACGCAAGAAGCTGTTGGAGAAACTGGAAGTCGCAAATTATGAACTTGAGGTGGCAAAAGCTAGCTACCAGGGATAGAAATATGTCACAATAGACTTGGCTTGATGGCTAGCATACTTTCATGAGTACAAGGATAAAGCCAGAGTCTATGAGGAGGAACGACGGGTGTTCACGGCTTGGTATGTCAAGGCCAACCAATTGTTTCTGCAACTACGCTGTTCGTGGGAGGTGCCAACTCCGTTAAACATTGGAACATTAGCATGGAAGGCACAGGACCCTCAGACCGAAGAGGAGAAGCTCCAGGCTATACTTCAGTGCCATCAAGCCTCAAAGCCTAGAGCACAAGACAAAGGAAAGGCACCAACGGAGAAGCCACCACCACTAGGAACTACATGAGTTCCAAATTTTTGTAGTTATAGCATATTTTGTGTGTTGTGTCTTTATTTTTTTTCTTCCCACACTGCAGCATCATCCCATTTTTCCATCTAATAATCCCATACCTATCCACTATGTAATCACTGTAACTCAAGGATGAATCTTTATTCAGTTGTGGGGGTATGATGAAACGTCGTTTGGGGAAACCGCGATATCGCATGCCTAGACGCGATATTGCATCCTTTACTACAATATCGTGTACACGATATCATAGCCAGCCGCTAGTTCTATAAATAAGAGGCGATTCTCCCTTGTTCACAACTTAGAGTTAGACTGTAGTGAAACTCTGGTAGTTTTATTCCTCCAGAGATAAAATTATTTTCCAGTGTATGCGTGCAGTGTGGTGATTGTAATTGTATGGCATCCTTTATTCGAGTGTGATGTACTTGGACACGCACATGACTAGAAATAAAGATTGAGATTACTTCATCATTGTAGCATTCACTTAGTTTAATTAAATAATTATTTATCTGTTATTTATTGCTTTCTTAGTTAATATCTCTTACCCTTAACTCCTATTAAACGTAGAATGAGTACGATTTAATCACGAGCATTTAAGTGTGACTACTTGGTAACCCAATAGCGTACCTAGGCAATGCGCTTGGTAATCCCAGTGGTAGTAGTGCATGAGGTCTAAGATGTGTACGGATGATTATGGAACGGATGCTCATTGCACTTAGGCTAGTTTAGATTCCTTCTCATCCTTTCTCTCTTAGCTTAGATAATATTACTTTCCATTGTCTTCAGGAGTAGTATTAGATTAGAAACCCATCATATACCTCACTCTGAACTAAACCATATGAGACAAAGCTAATACTAGTCTAGGTGGGAAGATAGCGAACTGCGACCTAAGGCTAACTATCTAGGTGCCACAACTAGTCCATCTGTGGAGTTCGACCGGATCACACGTGAAAATGCTTGTATTCGTATGGTTGAATGTAGGGGTACCTCGCCACTCATTAGTTAACATTTTTACTATTTCCTTGTTTGATTTATTCTTACTCATCACATAATAAGTGCTCATGATGGTGCGTTGTATTATAATAGTGTTGATTGCTAATGTTTGGTTTTTACCTTTGACTTTCAATGATGATGCTAAGATATGGTTTCTTTTGATAAAATAGGCAATGAGTCCACATTAGCCATTCATTCATTCAACTCCATGGTCTACCTTTGTTTTGGAAATGTACTGTCCCTTTTTCTAAGTAAACTTATTAATGAATTGGTGGCTTAGTACTCTTTGAACCAAGGAAAGATTCAAATAGATGCAAAAGGGTGTGACCTCAAGGGGATTCAACGTATTTGTGTTGACTATTCTCTTGGGTACTTGAATATTTTTCATAAAGTCTTCTGCCATTTCGCTATTGACTAATATATTAAGAAGTTGACTAAACCAAATAAGTCTTTGCATGGTGTAGTTCTCACGCAAAAAAAATAAAATAAAAAAAAATGGTGGGAATTCAAAGCACACCCCTTAGATATAACAAAGAAACATGGACTACAAGAATTGGCTATGGAACTGGAAAGACATGTTATCCATGCCTAAAGATTCCCTCTAACTAAGGCCCTTTCTCGCTTCTTGCTTCTCTAACTTTCTCTTGTTGGAATGGTGGTGACTCTATAAATGCATTCTTTTTGCTTTAGGAGGATGGGTTGATCAAGTGTGTTGATGCTAGGTCACTGGATGTGGTTAGTTTTAATCTGGATTTGGAATGAATTCTATTAAGTTACCTTAATTACATACTACACAAAGGACTTTACACAACCTTGATTTTGGGATTCCATTCCATTTAATTCTCTCTTTCGTTATTGCTTTCGAGATTCGACCTCATTGTTAGTTTTATGATTAGTCTATATCTTGGTTGACACATTATTATTTTTTGGTAAACTCTTGTGGGTAAGTTCTTAACCATTGTCTACATATGTCATTCCTAGAGTCTATGGACTCTTTGGTTTGTGGGTTTGTCAAGGCATAAAGGGCATAAGCCTATTTTGGGGAGGATCCACTAACATTCCTTTTTGGTGTAATTGTTAAGCTCTTTCCCTTAAACATTTCCTGCAATCAACCATTTCCCATTTCACCCCTTCCATGACATCCATTTTTGTTTTATTGGCTTCACCGTTGTTCTTTCTCTAATCTTTCTTTTTCTTTCATTTTTTGTCCTATTGCTATCAGAGGTTCACTCTTAGTCGTGGGGGCCCTATCACAATTTTTCCATTCCATTACTTATCTCACCCCTACACCTTGGGTAGTTATCAATTACAAACCTCTAACCCAGTATCTGCCATACTTGCAACCTAGCCAATGTGCTTTATATCGAGGCAAGGTATCAACTACATTATATCTTATCTATCCTTGATAATTTGTGATTGTGTTGTGTGTGCAGATGGCGATTACATGAACAATGGACTGGGATAGAAGGGAGCACTCAGGATGGACTGGAGCTACAACATTCATGTAAGGAAGGAACACGCTTTATCATATGGCCATGGATGAACAACGGTGTGTACAGTTTTGACATCCACAACAATGCACCTCATTTTCTTTTCTCTCTCTCTCTTTCCAAGTTGTCAAATAAAGGTCTGGATGTCATCCATGTATAGTGTTCACCACAATTTTTATGAACACCAATGCTGTAATATGTTTGTCGATATGTTTACCAGGCACTTTGAGTTTGTTATTCCATGTCATTGTCAGATTGTCGTACAGTCAATAATTCCATACCTTCCCAATATTTTGTAAGGAACTTGAGGACAAGTTTTTATTCAGTTGTGGGGGTATGATGAGCTACGATATCGGGATTGCAATATCAGATTCGTGATATTGGGTCTATGATATCAGAGCCTGCCAAGTGATATCAGACATTCGATGTTGGAACCTATCTTGTCACCTATAAATAAGAGGTGAGTGCACTTGGTTTGGCAATTAGTTAGTTAGTTTCTTAGTCCCTCACCCAAACTCTTGCAGTTTTACCTTTCCAGAGTTATAACTATTTTTGAGTATCTGCAGTAGGAGTCATAAAGTGAACAGATCTTTATTCAAGCATAGTGTACTTGAGCACACCTTGTGTCTGGAAATAAAGACGAACTTTGTGATAAATCTTACAACATTTAGAATAGCTTATTTATTTCATTTAACATTATTTACAGTTATTTAATGCTTTCATAGTTAATTGGTTGTTTTTATTGATTTGTTAATTTCCAACAAGCAAGCACACTTAGTATGACCACTTCGAGCATACGTGGAACACTTGGTAACCCAGTAACAACTAGCATTTGGTAATCCTAGTAGTGTGACACTGGTTCAGGATGTGTACGGAGAGTGGGAATGGATGCTGGTGTTAGGACTAGTTAGATCATAGTTGTTTAGTTAAATAAATTAGTTATTAATTTATTTCATTTCTCTATTTTAAGCACCAAGAACATAAAACATAAAAACCATAAAAATCACATACCTCAAGCTTACTTAACCATACAATCGTGCCATACAAGTAAGCTTGGGAAGACAACGATCGCTAACCCATCCTTGTTCTATGAAGGCACATAAGCACTTAGTCCTTGGAATTCGACCGGATCATGCATGAACGCTCATATTCATATGGTTGGGCATAGGGGTATCTCACCGCTCATCACTAGTGAAAATTGTGCAAAAAGGCATCATGTTCATAAAATTTTATTATACTAGTAAAAATCATAATTATCAAACAAAAAAGAATACACATAAATAGAAGACCTTGTTTCTGTCATGATTTCCAAGAGATGATGGAAATCATGAATGCATTTTTTGAGTTGTGGTACCATTATTTTTGGCATAACTGATAGATGGAAGGGGGTTTTACTTCTAGTGTTATAGCGCTATAAGTAAAATTACATGTAATAGAAATAGAAGTAGATTACAAAGTATATTACAATATATATTGTTTATACCACCATTTTGGTTGAGTGGAATTGTCTTTGCTATACCTTTTAACTTCCTTGTATTAGCTTATGTACATTCAATGATCATGATTAGCTATGTTTTAATGATCATCATTAGCCATGTCTACATGTCTGTGGGTCTCATCCCGCTTGCTAGTGAGCTTGTTAGTAAGTAGTGGTTGGACCCAAGAACATTTGTACTTTTATACATACTCATTATGCTCACTCATGTATATTCAATGACTTTGACTAGCTATGTTTACATGTCCCTTAGTACTACCCTTGCCTACTAGTGGGCTTGTTGGCGGAGAGTAATGGGACCCAAAAACATTTGTTTAAATAAAATAAAAAATGATTTCAATCTCATTGGTGCTTATAGAATAGTGTTAGGACTAAGGGACATGTAAACATGACTAATCATAGTCATAGAATGAATATGCATGAGTTCGCACAAAGTTGATTATGCTATGGTCAAGGGTGAGAGCATACACTAATTCATGGAGTTTTTTTTTTCAGAAAACCCATCCTTAGGAAAAATAAGATACAAAACTCTTGTTCTTCGTCCAGAAGGCATGAAAATTTGGGTTTTTAAATCTTGTGCTTCGTCCAGAAGTGATGAAATTTTTTACTCAAAGAACTTCTTACTTGTAATCTTATAAGATTCTATCGGCCAATTTATAGATATATATTATAAAAATATATAACTAAGCTAGTAGCCTACATTTCATATTTAGTGAAAAGCCATAAAGGAGATAATTTATGAAGAATTGAAGTAGGATCTATGAAATTATTAAAGTCTCAAAAATAATTAATAAAACTCTAGTTTTTCAAATATGTTTTATGGCAATAGAACTTGAGATACTTATATCTTTAATAAAAAAACCCAATTTAAAAAATGAGTATCTTCTTGCTAATCACTGCCTAGGCTCACCCAACTAATGCACTTCCAAGATAGAAGCTTCCAAGGCTCTATGCTAGTTAAACACTTAACTATCCCTTTAACAAATAAAGCAATACATTTGTCTATAACAAATAATTTACCAATTTTATTTTAACATCCTCTTTGTGAAAAGTGTAAATGTCCAAGACAACACAACAAAGTCCTTTTTAGAATGGCTACTATTTCAAAAGAAATTTTGCACAATTTATTGAATGGGATGCATCATTCCTAGGAACCTAACATAAGATATAGCATACTTTAGTTGGTTAGATAATATATTTACAAATAATGAACTTTTCATTGAAAGCTTCTTCTCCTTTCACTTATAAAAGTTTTTTCTTAATCTTCTTAACTTTGATATCCAGCAAAGGAAAAATAAAAGCTAACAAGTTGAATATATTCCATTTTTTCAGAAACAAAGCCTCCTTATTGGAAAATGTCAGAAACAAAGCCTCCTTATTGGAAATTTTTTTTGTCTAATTATTGAACCATTTAGTGTACCTACCATACTGAGCAAAGTCCACTCACTTTAAACCTTTGTCAATTTTGTTTTCTTTTCATTTTACTATTTTAGCAGTACTTTGAAGCAACCGATGACTTTCCCAAAGCCATTAGGCATGCACCAAAAAGGCAAAAACGAAGATAGATGTGCAAGACAGTAGCCTTCCAAGTTGCATCTTTGCTTATTTGAATCAAGTTTCCATAGCCGTTAACCTTTTTTCTTACTGTTTAATTTACATTAAAAAACACCAAACTTTCTGTGTTCGATACATACAACATTTTCAAGACAGAATATCATGTGCTCGGAAGCAGGGGATCCCTCGACTCAAGGAAGAGAAAGCAGAAAAATGAGATTCGCAAGTTAAAACAGACCATGATGATGAATATACATTATTTTCAGTTTTTCCCAATTCCATTTCTCCTTGCGATGCTATCTGAAACAAATGGCCAGACCAGGAAAAGAAAATTTGATGAGACTCCTTCATCTTTGCCCACATTCTGATCCTGCTCACTGTCAAAGATTTGTGTCTCCAGGAATTCCATGAACTTGATTAGTTTCTCCTCCTCCACTACTGATTCTGCTTCTTCATCGTCACTTTCTAGCAGAGCAGCCACATCCTTGAGATCCCCAAATACACTTTCCCAGTTTGTGTTGGGTTTTTTGAATTCTGCATACACATTCAATTTCTGCACATCATCTTCTGATCTGGGTCTCTTGTTCACACATTTTCCATGATCTAGACAGGTTGCTGCAACTGCAACTGCCATTGTTTTTTTGTGGGTCTCTTGGCTATGATCCAAACCTGAATGATTTTGCTGACAATTTCTGCAGACAGCAGCAACGGCAAGGGTACTCTGAGATTTGCTTGAGGTTCAAAACTGAATTGGATTCATATTGCAAGCAACAACAAAGAATGTTTCAGATCTTGGGAAACGATAATCATGGTACCCGGCAAACTGTAGCTTCGCATCTGATTCTGCGCTGATTGCATATGTTTTTTTCTGCTGTTTTGTCGGAATTCTCTTAGGAATTTGGTGCATATGATACCAGAAAGGAACAGCCAAAACATATATTGGATTCTTATTCTATGCATTTGTTTGTTGCTTGCCGGCATTTTTCATGGATACGTACTATCATTCAGAAATCTGGCCAACATTGTGACAGAAAATTCGCAAGTTGCCGCGTCTATTCAAACCCAGACAGACCAACCATGATCAAGTTGTGTTCACTGCATTTCTGCGTTGGAATTCATAAATTTAATCTTACAAGCTTATTAACAAACCAATCTGGATGAACATGAACGAACCTGGATTTGAGAGCAAGAAACTGAATGTATGAATGAAATAAAAAAACCTTTCATGATTGATGCTGTTAACGCACAATAAAGCTTTCATGACATGGATCAAGGAAGAAACAGGTGATTACTTAATTTTAAAACCTTAGCTTAATCAATGCTTGGTGCTACGCAATCTACCGTAGCTAAACTTTAGGAACATGTTTATTTAATTTGTGTTCAAAGTCATTTGACAAGTCTGCAATAGGGAGGGACAAGAAGTCTATTAGCTTAACACTATTGGTAAGATTTTTAATTTAAAAGCTTAATGGGTTTGATATAGAGTAGTGTTGAGTTGTAATGTTGTATTGAATTTCTATAAAAGTTGTGTGTTAGCTATATATTCTATGGTACATCATACAAGTTAAGATACTCATGACAACTTCAATTCTTTAAAATATAGATAGATTGAAATTATAATCTCAATTTTTAATTAAACAAAGTGAAACTTCTACTTTCTTTATTTTTTATTACTAACCCTAGCACTTGCAAAACTATCAAACCTAAGCACTTTCAAAGGTACCATAAAATGCCATGTAAGATTTGAAGTATAAGCATTTAATATAATGAGATTCCTCTTAGAAAGTACTAAGCAAAGTCATCTCTCTTAGAAAGTAGCAAGCATAGTCATCTTCAACATATAAAGAAAGTATAAAATAGGCAGGATTTTAAGAAAATAGGAAAATAGTAGCCAAACTAAAAAGAGGTAAGGTTTTGAAGAAAGCTAGGTTAAAGAAAAGGGAGAGGTCCCATGGTAGATGAAAGTAACATCAAAGAAGGGTCATTTCCACCCAACTTCTCAAAGAGTTGTATGTGAACATTAACACTCGTATAACTTTCTCTTAACATACCATGCAAAAAAAAAAACTAGTGTGGTTAGATATAGCTATAGGAATGACTTTCCCTAATTGCTACTTACTTACTTAGTTACAGTGCTAGTTTTAGTGATAGTGATAGTGATAGTGATAGTAAAGTAGGCTCTATATGGTCGGCTACACATCTTACCAAACAAATCGAGAAACAATTAAGCTTGTTTCTCTATGCATTACAAGAATACATAGTCGAAATAGAACTTTGTAACTTAGTATTGTCCACTAGAATCAAAGCCATGACTTGGAGCTTCTAGATCAAGAGTCTTACTACTAGGCTAACACCTCATTAACCCAAAAAAATGACCTATAAGTATACCCTAAGATATACAGCCAATAGAATACATTAGAAGAGTTATAGAGAAATATGGAAACTTGAAACTAGAAATTTTTATTACGGCTAAGAAATCTTTTAGAAACCTTTTGTCTAACAAGACAATAAGCGACCCACTTAAGCCATCTACCCTTGGTAGAAAAATAGGAAAATAAGATTTGTAGGTAATTGATGAGTCATGAATTTGCTGGCTGTGATATCATAGCCGTGATATCACAGCCCTGTTGTTGCAGTGGCCGCGATATCACAGTGGCCGTGATATCGCGTACGCGATATCGCAGCCCACCGCGATATTGCATACTCAATATCGCAGCTTGCCTCAATTTCTATAAATAAGAGGCAGCTTTCCTAGTTTTAGGCATCTAGTTTAGTTCCTTAGCGAAGCTCTAGCAAGTTTTCCCTTCTAGAGATAGAATTATTTTCCAGTGTCTGCCCGTAGTGTGGTGAATGTAATTGTACATCATCCTTTATTCAAGTGTGACGTACTTGGACATGCACATGACCGACAATAAAGATCGAGATTACTTCATCATTGCAACATTCACTTTGTTATTTATTTATTTAATTGTTATTTACTACTTTTCTAGTTAATATCTTCTCACCCTTAAACTCATGTTAAATTGCGGAATGAGTACGACTTGATTGCGAGCATTTAAGTGTGACTACTTGGTAACCCAGTGGTGTACCTAGGATCTGCATTTGGTAATCCCAGTGGTGGTCATGCACGAAGTCCAAGATGTGTACGGATAATCAAGGAACGGGTGCTCATCGTACTTAGGCTAGTTTAGATTCTCTCTCACCCTTCTCTCTTAGCTTAGTTAATATAATCTTCCATTGCCTTCAGGAGTAACATTAGGTTAGAACACATCATACACCTCACTCTGGACTAAACCATATGTGACAAAGCTAATACTAGTCTAGGTGGGAAGACAGTGAACTGCGACCTAAGGATAACTGTCTAGGTGCCACAACTAGTCCATCTGCGGAGTTCGACCGGATCGCACGTGAAAACGCTCGTATTTGTATGGTTGGGTGTAGGGGTACCTCGCCACTCATCATTGGTGCTGTTGTCGGGGACAGTGCTAGTTATCTAGATTAGTCATATCATACAAGGTCGTTGTATAGGACTTAACGATATATCTCTTAGAAAGAAGTAATTATAAAAAGTCACATACAAATTCACACACAATTTCACAACCATGACTCTCCTACAAGACTATGATAATGCCATACCTAGTGAGGCAGTTCATTGGAGAACCAACGGATTAGATGGAAATGAAGATTGGAGTACTCAACCTTATGCAGGAGTCCCCTACGTTTATGAACACCCCAACGTTACTCAAAGAATCTTGTCATCCAACTTTGACACCTCTATTGAGGATGATACATCCCATAGGATGAGGAGGCCCGGAAGGCCTAGGACCTTCTCAATAACTAACAAGAAATTATTTGGGGATGATTGGAAGACTTACAAAATTCATAATCAGTTTTACAATTCCTTCCCTTCCTCTACTCCTTCAACGTCAGATTGTGACATGGATGACTATCTTTCAAGGGATTGATGTAGAACTAAAAATCGAGCTCACAAAGAAAATCAAGAACGCCAATATAAACGAAGGCAACATCATTCCAACTCACTAACTCACAACCTACTTAGTGATGATGAACCCTTGCTAGCCACTAAGAGCCTAACGCAAATACAAGAGGCTGTTCGAATCTCCCGTAGGCATCGTAAAGAGAGCCGTCTACCCAGGCTCAATTTAAACAACTTCCCTACTTTTACAGGAGGCTATGATTTAGATCCGCATCAACATATACAAGCCTTCTATGATGCCTACACATGAAACAACATTGATAATGGTTGGCAAAAACTTAAGCTCTTTCCTATGACACTCATTGGCCAAGCAAAAGTATGGTATAGATCATTAAAGCCAAATTCAATATGACGTTGGTCAACAATGGTAGAAGTTTTTAATGAATGATATCAAACCTACGCAAGAGTGTCAGCCTTGAGGAAACAAATCCAAGAGTGAAAACAAGCACACCATGAACCCTTGGACATGGCCTTAGAAAGATATTACGCATTGTTAAACAACTGTCTAGGCCATGGGTTTTCTGAGGAAAGGCTAATGTACCACATTATTGATGGGCTTCGTAATGAAACAAGAGAGCTCTTAGGAATGTATGCCCAAGGTCAACTATACGAACTACGAACCCATCAAGTCCAAGAGCTTGTTAAGCGGGTAGCAAAAGAAGAAGGAGATATGGCTAGATGGGAGAGTGTTGAAAAACATTAACAGGAACAAAATATTAACTCAACAAAGGTCCATGATCATAAAAAGGAGAAATCAACCAATCTCAAGGTGGAAACATCATCTTTGCCAACACAAAAAACATTAGAAGAAGTTGAGGCAAAGATCAACAAGATGTTGAAATGGACATATCAAAAGTGTGGAGAATTTATCAACATTATTGGAGACAGAGTTTTGACAACCCAAGAAGTAGGACAAAACATTAGACAATTGGAAAGAAGGGATAAGGAAAATAGGAGCTCAACTGCCAATCATACGTATGAATGCAACATATGCCTGTACGATCACCCCAAGGGCCAATGTCCAATATTGTTACATTTACATGAGCATTGGGGAAATACATTACATCTAGAGTTTGTACAGACATACTGTGTTCGATCATAGTGGCAACAATCCCAGTTGTGGGGGAGACCACCTTTGGACTGGAGACACCCTTCATATCATCTGAATCCAAATGCTTATCATGTTCAACATCCTGTTCCTCTAGCTAGGCCAACGCACTTTATCTCACCATAGTACCATTCTCCTCAATACTATCAGCCCATACCTTCAACACAACCACAACCTTGTGCACCTTATACTCCTCCTAACCTTCAATATTCTCATCCTTTCCCTCCTTCTACATCGTCACAAACTATTTCTAAGGTGCCTGCACTACAACAAAAACCCATGTATGACACTTGTGCTACTACTACTAATTGCAGTGAAAAGCCTCCTCAACATCAAAAGCGTCCTTTCTTTAAACATGGCCTTAAGAAGGAACAACATAATTTAGAGGCCACTACATCTTCCAACTCAGCACAAGTCCCACACTATGGTGCACCCTTACCTTAGAACCCAATGCCTCATGTAACTTCATCAGGGCCACCAACTAACACTCCAACAACAATTCGGCCCAATGAACACAGACATGGAGAGTGACAACCCAATCCTCGCATACCATCTAACGGTCCCAAACATCATGGTGGGTCAACTCGTTATCCGGGTACTACATTGCATAAAGTGCCCCACTATGCTTATTATAATCAAGTGTGTGAACCCCAATGGGGTAAGTATGGACCAGTTCTAATATTTCGAATATGCAAGGATCCTCACCTTTCATTTATTAATCCTTGCATACCATATAATGGTCTCAAACATCATAGTGGGTCAACTCGTTATCCAGGAACTACATCATATAAATTGCCCCACTATGCTTATTATAACCTAGTGTGTGAAACCCAATGGAGTAAATATGACCAAGCCAAAATAATTTCAAAAATCAAGGATCCTAGCCGTCAATTATTAATCTGTGCCATCCTCAACTATTTAGCTATGAGGGATATCCCCCATTCTAATAACAAGCGGGATTAATAACCATTTTTATTTTCTTTAATTTTTTAATTTTTGTTTTTCGATTTTTCAATTTTTCAAATTTCTTGTTTTATCTTTTTATTTTTTTGTGTTTTTGTCTTTTTACATTTTTGTAAGTAATCTCATCTACGAATAAAACACTCATGTGGATCATTGGTCGAGGTGTGTTCTATGTTATTAAGTCATGAATGATCAATTATTTGGACAATGAGCCCATTACACCCACTCATCCATTCTACAAATAAGAGGTTCTGTCGAGGGTGCAATGATATTCTTGACATTTCAAAACTTAAAATTAATTTTGTGTTTATTGTACCCAAAATGAAGAAGGATGGACCAAAAGGGAATGATCAGGGTGTGACATCAAGGGGACTTGCGGATTCTCTTTGGTGACATCTGTGGGAGTTATCATGCAACGTGGTTGTACTAAGATCTTTGTAGATCTAATGAAAAATGGGAGTAAGAGTAATAAAAAAGGGCACTCAAAAATCAAACGCTATTCTAGGGGATCCCACTGGAAAGACATGCACCCATTCCTGAAGGTTGTCGATTTCTCTGGATTCAATATTCAAAAAAAAAAAAAAAACAAAGTGTCACAAAACAAAAGTTACTCCTCCCTTGAACAAAACACCAAGTGATTGTACGCCTTGTTGTTGTGGTACTCTCATGGTTGTTCATCATGGGATGAAACAATGCGATGTCACTGATTAGAAGGATGGACTTGGTCTTGATCTTGGAACAATGGGTTAATGGCACCTTAATCATGCTTTACACGCAGGATTCATTGTGCCTTGGGTCAGTTACCTCATGTCCCAATCTCTACAATCCCTTTCTCTAGTTCGTCTCATCTCACTATTCGTTTAATTGTAGCTCGTGTCATGTGTAACATAGAATTCTTATCTCATTCCAGTGATATTTACATGTGTGTGTTTTGTGGAATTAGTGTAGATTACATCTAACCCTTCTAGTGCCCATGACACTTTAAGTGTGGTTACACAAGGGCATTATAGGTTGGAACCTGCTTTGGGGAGGACCCACTTGTGTAACTTCTTGTAATCCTCACTTATGATATAGCTCATACACACCATTTCTCATCCTCAGCTTATTTTTCCTAACATTATTTCCCTACTATTACCCTCTGAATTTCAATGTTCCCATCACATAACCTTTTTCTTACCACCCAAGGTTTTATTGATCAATTACACTCACTCCTCATTATTCGTGCCTTCAAAACCATCTAATTATCGGAGAACCCCTTCCTAATAGCCCAATGTCATAAGTTACATTATTTAATTTCCAAGAAATATTAAACATTCAGTACATTCTCTAAGTGCCCTAACTTCGATGAAAAAATATATACATGACCCTCCTGTGCTAATCAACATCATTTGCAACTGTTCACACAGGGGAAGTTTTTCAAATTTTTCTCTACGACTTGCGATTGCGCATCCCTTGCTTTCATATCCATAACTCGCTCGCTAGTACTTTGATTTTCATTCCGTTTGAACCTACTTGAACCCGGAGTGTTTAGGTTAGTCATGGGGGTGGGGCACATGCTGAATAGCACATAAATTTTTTGAAATTCATCATTGCTCGAAGGACATATTTAAGGGTAATTAGTTGTAAAATTAAGAATAAAATATGTCAAAAACAACTTCATCCCCTTAGCTATACCAGAAAATTAAATTTGGAAACCACCTAAGCAAAGAGGACTCAACATTATAATCTTTTAGGGACATGTTCTTCCAATAATTAAAATCACACAAAAATAAAGTAAATCTATTAAGGTAAGTAGTAAGGTATAACCTAACTTGGGTAACAACCTCACTAACAATTGGCCCGAAACGTCGACAACAGGAAGGTCCTGCTCAAGGTGCGATCAAACAACCTAGGAGAGGTGAAGTACAAGTTCCTTCTAAACAACATGTAGGGCAGGAGGAAAAATCATTTAGTCTCCACCAAGCAGACCTTGCTGCTGTATAATCAAGGTCTACCCTCTCTAAAAGCAGTGCCTGGTACTTAGGGAAAACATACCAATTTTGACACAATAAAAAAGAAGGCACAATTGGTTAACAATTGTGGTGTGACTATTGATTTCTCTATTCAAGCCATTTTGGAAGTATTAAACCTTCTAAATACAGGGCCAAAGGTTGCTTAGAACCAGCTGGACACTTTCAGAACCGAGCAACTTAATAAACTGTTGACAGAGAATAAAAGGGTGGTGGAAGAAAAAGAGAAGGTTGACTGGGATGCCTCTATGGCACAAGCACAAACCTACGCGCATGCCAAGGCACTCAAGGCCTTATAAGAGGAGAAATTCCAGGCCATACTTCAACACCATCAAATCCCAAGATCTGGAGCGCAAGAAAAGGGAAAGACACCTATGGAGTAGCCATTGCCACCAGGGACTACATGAGTTCCACCATTTTATAATCATAGGATTTTCTTTTGTGTTGTGTCTCAATTTTTTTCTGACTCCACATTGTGGCATGAATCCATCCTACTCAGTCAATAATCCCATACCTATCCACTGTGTAATCAATGGCGCTTGTTCTCACTTTAACTCGAGGATGAGTTTTCATTCAGTTGTGGGGGTATGATGAGTCATGAATTTGCTGGCTATGATATAGCAGCCGTGATATCACAACCCTGTTGTTGCAGTGGCCACAATATCATAGTGGCTATGATATCGCAACCTGCCTCAATTTCTATAAATAAGAGGCGGCTTTCCTAGTTTTAGGCATCTAGTTTAGTTCCTTAGCGAAGCTCTAGCAGGTTTTCCCTTCCAGAGATAGAATTATTTTCCAGTGTCTGCCCACAGTGTGGTGAATGTAATTGTACGTCATCCTTTATTCGAGTGTGATGTACTTGGACACACACATGACCGGCAATAAAGATCAAGATTACTTCATCATTGCAACATTCACTTTCTTATTTATTTATTTAATTGTTATTTACTACTTTTCTAGTTAATATCTTCTCACCCTTAAACTCATGTTAAATTGCAAAATGAGTACGACTTGATTGTGAGCATTTAAGTGTGACTACTTGGTAACCCAGTGGCGTACCTAGGATTTTCACTTGGTAATCCCAGTGGTGGTTGTCCACAAAGTCCAAGATGTGTATGAATAATCAAGGAATGGGTGCTCATCGTACTTAGGCTAGTTTAGATTCTCTCTCACCCTTCTCTCTTAGCTTAGTTAATATAATCTTCCATTGCCTTCAGGAGTAGCATTAGGTTAGAACACATCATACACCTCACTCTAGACTAAACCNAGCTCACGTGGTTAGCTCATTGTCTAATGTGGATTTGTATGTAAGAGATTACCACTTTGAGTTGCACTTCATGCATCTTTATGTTTTATGTAAGTTCTAAGAAAGTATCATGTTAGCTATATGTCTTAGAGGTTTTGCACTAGACATAATTTTAGTTATCATCTTACCTTTCAAAAAAAAGTCTTGAGCTTGACCATCCCACATTAGAAAAATAGATGGGGTCTTACAAAAATAGAAGGGAAAGGAAAAATGGTAGGATTCTAGGAAAATGGGGAGCTAGGTGAAGAAGAAGTAGATCTTGAGGAAAGAGTGTGATAAAATTCTAGGAAATTAGAACTAAAGGATCAAAGAAAAAGAAGAGAAATCCTATTAAAATAGAAAATCAATGAAACCAAACAAGCACAAATGGGATCTTAAAATTATAAAAGCAAAGCAAAGGAAAAGAGGTGGAATTCTAGGAAATTAGGAGATTTGTAACTAGGGTGTTGCACCCTTCCTCTCAACCTAGAGGCATGTTCCTAGCACATAATGCACTCATCAAGAAATCGAGTATTTTCTCAACAAATAAGAGCTCAATAGATATGAGAGAGAAAGTCATGAATAGTTGGTATAGTCACAAGATTTGTAACTAGGGTGTTGTGTCCTACATTCCAACCTAGAGGCATGTCCCTTATAGATAATGCATTGATCAAGCAATTGAGTATTTTCTCAAAAAATAAGAGTTCAACACAAAAGTGAGAAGGTTAGGAAGAATGAATGTTAAGGTGGGATTCCACAACGAGAGAGAGAGAGAGAGAGAGAGAGAGAGAGAGAGTCATGAATAGTTGGTGTTCTCACAAGATTTGTAACCAGGATGTCACACCCTCCCTTCCAACATGAGATGAGACTTCCAACCTAGCAGCATGTTCTTGATAGATAATGTATTGGTCAAGCATTCAAATATGTTCTTAACAAATAGGAGTTCAAGACAAAAGAAAGATAGGGTCAAGAAGACTAAACATTAAAGTGGGATTTCAGCAAAAGGATAAAAAAATAAAAAAAGTCAACCAATCAAGTAGGCTGTTGCATCCTCCCTTACAATCTAGAGGCATGTTGGTAATGTACTAGTCAAGCAATTGAGTATGTTCTTAATGAATAAGAGTTCAAACCAAAGGAGAGATAAGGTCAAAAAGACAAAACATCAAGCTGGGATTCCAGTTGAAAATAAAAAAAATAATCAAGTAATCGAGTAGAGTGTTGCACCCTCCCCTCCAAATTAGAGGCATGTTGCTAATGTATTGTTCAAGCAATTAAATATGTTCTCAACAAATAAGAGTTCAACACAAAAGAGAGATAAGATCAAGAAGACTAACATCATCAAGGTGGGATTCTAGCCAAAAATAAAAAACTAAAAAAAGCAAGCAATCAAGTAGAAGCCAAAATAGAAAAATCAATTTAACATGTTGAGAGTGGGATTTAAACTTATGCCCTTTCAAACCAAAACCTTAATTTGGCACCTTAGACCAACTCAAACATCTCAACTATTTTAAGAATAACTTTAATGAATGCCATATTTATAAAGAATAACTTATACCTCTATTTGGTTAAACTATATGAAAGTAAAAATAGATGAGGTTACTGCAAAAACATAGGTGATGTGGACAATAAACATTATCATTACTCTCATCTCTTCAATTTCATCATCAACAAATTGATAATGCAGGAATAGGATCATGACTAGTCAGGCTACATCACTCCAAAACAAATCGATAAAAGTTCTCCTACATAGTGGATGAATGCAACCTGACAAATGCAATTAGATTTATTTATATTGTAAGGGTTGTAATTGTTTACATGTTATGGAAAGTTTCAATGTAACCATTTATGCCTTACAGAAAGTTTCAATGTAACCATTTACACATTATGGAAAACTAATGGTTTCACAATTGAAACCAACTAAATTTATTGTAACAGTTTCCACAAGAATGGTCTCATATATCCCATTTAAATTAGAAGTTAATCTTTGGTAATGTATTTTTTTTGGCCTATAAAATGTTTTTGATGGGAGAACCAGTAGTACTAGAATACATCAAACTCATAACAATGTTATAGTTTTGGTCTCTATCACAAACACTCAGAGTCTACATACACCATCGTTGTTGAACATTAGTGTGATAGAAGAATTAAAACACTCAATGAAACAAGTTCACACAAAGGCATCAATGGTCGGAGGTCAGTTTTTGATTTATTTTCGCATTTTGATGACTTGTGTAATTTAGTTATATGCACATTTTAATTAATGTTTTATTGCAAATTTCTTACATTTGGTATTAGAGCACCAGGTTTGGTCTCTGTCTTGATGCTTAGAACTTGTTTGGATGACTTGATGCTTAAAACTTGTTTGGATGACTAGTATGTGCAAATTGCTTAACTATGTTTGTTTTGCCACTTTTATGATTCTATTTTTGTATTTAGTACTTTGTTAATGGTGTCAAACTGGGGTCGGTTTTTCTTCTGCATAAAATTGTCAATAGTATTGTCAAAATACATTGCTTGGTCTCATGCTAGAAATAGAGAAGTGTTGAACTTGTTTGGGTTTGTTTGTAAGGATGCGCTTCTTGTGAATGTCTTTCTTTGTACGTTTCAAACAAAATCGCTTTTATTTTATGTGCAAAAGTTTGGCTCTTTTGGATGGCGAGACATGTTGGCATTTTCAGGTTCTCAACCCATGAGGTTCGACAAGCACGGGCACAATTAATTTCAATGAAGTATAGTTAGGAATTTGCTTTCCTTAATTTCATGGACCATGCTAGAAGAAATCTGAATGCAACCTGCTCGTAGAAATTGGAAAAGGTGAAGTGCGGCATGTAAATTTAGTACCAATTCATCCTTAGCCAAAGGCATGTAGATACGATGGTAGTGTTTTTACGGCTTGCGATTTCAATTTCTTTCCGATGCATTGTTAGGTTTGGCTTTATAAAAATAAAATTTTTGAAAGAAAATTATTTTATGTTAGAATTCAGATATGTGCGTTTCTGAATTTGTCTATTTAGGACCTCGTTTTCTTATCTAGTAAAGTTTTGAATCCACTTATCCTATCCAAAAGTTACATGATTATACTAAACATTTAAATTTCTGTTTAACTAGTCTTCCAAATTGTGAAACAATATTGGATTTGCTTTTGGATGTAGCCTTGACTACACATAAAGTTGCTATTGGACTTTCAATTTTTGAACTTTTAATGAAAAAACTAGGTTGCCACATTTTTGTCTAGTAATCTCAAATGCATTTGTTAAGATGTGTGCTGAAAGTAAACATTTAGTATAGTTGGTCTTAGCCTCTTACGTTCCAAAATCTGGATTAACCATCATATTTGCATTATTTGCATGAGTATTTGCATGGGAAGTTCAAAATCTGGATGAATCATCATATTTGCAGCATTTGTTGAAATAAACATTTTGCCACTAGAATAGCAAAATTTGCCAGAGCAATGAAGCAATCTTTGTATATATTTATAAAGTGACATATTGATATATGTATAGTTTTTCTGCATCAAAATTATGACTAGTGATATGTATAATTTTTTATAATTAGAGAGTAGCCACAACATCTTTAATTATGAAAAATTATATATTAAGAGCTTTTGGATCACATATGGTAAATAAACATTAAATTATGATTAATCATATGTAATATAATAGATTTTATTCCACAAAATTTTTTATTATATTTAATATGATTAATTAGGTTGATGTATCAATTTATTTTTCTTAATTTTTCCATAGGGATTAAGAAAAGGGATATAATTTAATAGTTTCATCCCAAGGATATATAAATCTATTTGAATTAAAAGTTAGCCTACAGGCAATTTTATGTTATTTGATTCATAATTTATGCATGATTTACATTGGTAAACATGTCATTTAGTATTTTAACCTCAAATTTAGTGACATAAGCATGTTTTAATTTATGTGGTAATACAACTTATGAACTAGCTTGATTTTAAATGTGACATTCCTGAATTAAAGGGTGATAATTATAAAGTGTGGAAGGAGAGAATTCTCCTTCATTTAGGGAGGATAAACATTGACTATGCTATCCGTAAGGATGAACCACCTACTATTATGGAAACTAGCCAACCAGATGATGTTGGTCATTATGAAAAATGGGAGTGATCTAATTGCCTATGTGTCATGTTTATAAAGATCAAGATCTTGGTTGGTATGCGTGGTTCATTGGAACAGTATGAAAATGTGCAAGCTTTGATGAAGGCAATTGATGAACAATTTGAGTCATTAGACAAAGCTTTGGCTAGTAACTTAATAATGAAATTTTCATCCATGAAGCTCACTGGAATTCATGGTGTGTGTGAGCACATCATGCAAATGAGGGTGATGGAGTATTCGGTTGATATGTCGACTGGGCCACGTTAACAGGGCCTCGTTGATGCAGCCACGTTGACATGACCCCGTCAACGTATCTGTCCATGCATTAACGCAACCTCGTTAAAGCAAAGTTTCTCTGTTGCTATAAATATGCGCGCACCTACAGCATTTATGACATCTTTTGGAGTAGTTGTAGCCAAACTCTTGTAGTTTGTTCCTGTAAGAGTTAGAATATTTCCAAGTGCCCACAGCAGGTGTGAGAAAGGTGTACGGCTCTTTATTCAAGCACTAATGTACCTGAGCACATTGGTGTGACCAACAATAAAGATGAGCTTTTTGAGCATTCCTTGCAGCATTTGGATTTAATCACTTAAGCATTTTAATATTTTAATATTTCAACGCTTTAATAATTCCAGAAGCTTTTATTGTTATCACTTTGCTGTTATTGTCCTTTCATATTTTATGAGAACCACAGACATGAGCATCTTGAACATATATCAAACACTTGGTAACTTAGTGACGCTTAATGTCTGGTAACCTAGCAGTGGTTAGGGTATGCTTAGGATGTGCACAGAAGATGGGATTGGTTGCTTATGCTAGGGAGAGTTAAGCAATAGAGTAGAATAATTATAATTTACACAACTTTCTATTTCCTACAATTAAAGAATTAGAATTTAAAGGATAAAAGGAAAACCAATAAAAATCATTTGCCTCAATCTCACTTAACCATCACTTTAGAATATCACAAGTGAGGTTGGGAAGACAACGACCATTCTAACTAAGGTTTTGCTGGCTAGAGTTCGGTGTATGCAAGTGCTTGCAGTCCATGGAATTCGATCGAGTTGCACATGAATGCCCTAGATTCGTATGGTTGGGCATAGGGGTACCTTGCCGCTCATCATTGGCGTCATTGCCAGGGATTTTTAGTCTTACATATGCTATCTAGTCGTAGGAAGATCATCATTCAGTTCGTTGGAATGGACCCAAGATAGTGAAATCTATGCACGCTAGGCAGTTTAAGTAAAAGAATAAGGCACACTAGTTGAGTTGTTATCTAACATCAAAAATGTCTTCTTCTCACAGGCGAGATGGATCCAACCCACTAGTGCCATAGGAGTGTCAGGTAGTATATGCACATCTAGATGAGTATATCCCCAACTTCACCTTTATCCTACATTAGGATAAGCACCTGTGTTGGCAGAACATGGAGGGTAATATCATATTACCTCTTGATCGATCGGTTCCTAGAATGCTACTTCAAAATCTTAATAGACTAGGCATTCAGGACACAGTGTGGAATACATCATGGAGGATCATGACTATCGACATTATCATCCTAATGAGGCACAATGCGCATGGGATCGGTAATAGGCAGAACGCAATGAACACATAAAGGGGAAATAGTTTAGTAACCCTTTGTTCTTGTAGGAACCGCATGATGATGAGCACTGTTTTTCACGATTCCCATTCGGCCAAACCTCCTTCGAAGCATCAGATCATGTAGTCCATCATTCAAAGTAAACAATCAAGCGATCGAGAGCACTAGGATGATGGAGGATCGTGCAAGAAGGATCTTGACAAAGGTAAATATGGATGTGAAGATTGGGGTCGTCATCAGAGTAGAGAAGAAGATTGACACCAAGGTGGTGGTAGTTCTCCTCCCTCTTCTCCAACTTCTTATTCCACCTTTTCTTTACCAATTTCTAACTCTAATCACAATCGTAGTAGGAAGGATCGGGGTGATGGTGATCGAAAAGACCGATGGGATCACAAGGACCAATGGTAATGACATGAGGAAAAACGTGATCAATCACGTGAGTCTTACCATCAAGAAAGAAGAGGCAGCCGAAATCACCACAGACGTTGTGGCCAACAACAGGACTATGACTCAGATGAACCACTGTTGGCTACTTGAAGCATGCTTAACATAGCCGAGGTGTTTCAAATACCTAGTAGGCACTTGAAAGATAGTCAGATCAAGCACCTTGACATGAAAAATATCCCCAAATTTGAAGGGGGATACAATTGTGGTCCATAGACTCACTTGCAAGAATTCCATGATGTTTACACCCTACAAAACAAAGACAATGATTGAAAAAAACTCAAGCTGTTCCCTTGAACACTCATCAAGGAAGTAGAACATTGGTACCAGTCTTTGGAACTAGAATAAATTAGACGATGGAGTACGATGCTGGAAATTTTCAATGATAAGTATCAAACCTACTTCAGAGTGGCTAATTTGATACAACAGATCCAAGGGTGGAAACAGGGTGGTCATGAACCCTTGGATGCAGCCATGGGCAGATATTACTCATTGTTACAATGATGCCCTGGTCATGGCTACTCTTAGCGAGAACAAATCTACCATATCATAGATGGGCTTTGCTTTGAAACAAGAAAGACCTTGGGCATTTACACTTAGGGATGACTATATGAATTGAGGGCCCATCAACTGCAGCGTCTCATTGAGTAGGTGGCTAAAGAGGAAGGGGAATTAAGGAAAAAAGAGAGAGTAGAAGAGTAAAATTGGGACCTTTCCATTCGAAAGAGGGAGGTCTGCTTTTGTGAGAGGAGGAAGAATCACCATTGGATGCAACGGTGAACAGAAAAACCTTGCCCATACAAAACTTTACCTCTGAAATTTTGGCCAAGGTTGACAAGATGTGGGATTCTTTGGATGAAAGGTTCCAAAGAATCCTAAAAATCGTAGAGGAATCCAAAGAGCGAAGTAATGAGTGAGATCGAAAAAGGAGAAGAGAAGCTGAACATGCCTACCATAAAGGTAAGGGCAAAGTTGTTGTGGAAGAATGGGTTGCAAACTCTAACATAGAAGAGGAGGATGGATTTGACATATGCCAGTATGAATATCCTAAGGCGTGTTGCCCAGTGGTGTCACATCTATAAGAGGCTGGGGTGTATGCGCTGAATCCTCGTTTGGCAAAAAGGTAAACACCCCAAAGATTGTCTTATCCACAAGGCTATCCCCGACAGTTTGACCAGCAATAAGGATATTATCCAAGTGGTGTGCCATTGCAACCCTACGAGTATTACCAGCAATGGCAACATCCACAATTGTGGGGGATGCCATTGCCAAGGTAGCAGTACCCTTACTGGCAACGAGATCCTTATGGGTACTATGTTTAGCAACTAGTCTCCCCACGAGACTCTTCTAGTCATGTACCATTTCAAACTCATTACCATCCCTCAGAATACTTTCAAACACAATCTCCATAACCTAGGGGAAAGAACCCGCATCTATACTATCCTTTGTCACCTTCTCCTACCATCCCTACTCATCAACCCCCCACTCAGCTACCTTTTGCTCCACCTATGTAGGGAGAGATACCACCACAGCCACAACAATGTAATGCCATGAGGGCCGTCAACTTATAACCGACTTCTCAGTTGAGTGGACTGGAATCAAAACCATGAAAATGCCATTTCTTCTAGCCTAATAACCCAAACATACCCTCACATTCACCTATGGCTAGTGCCCTCTGAACCTTCAATTGCCTCCACCATTGAACCCTTTGAGAAACCTGCCAGCCAAACACCCTCCATAGTACAAACCATCATGCTAACACACGCTGTGATGAACTAGATAAAGGCAAGTCATCTCCCTCAGAAATTGACTGATCTAAGAAGTCCCCTCATCTACCTTCAAGTGGCAGGAAATGAGCCATGCAAAGATCTCTTGGATTCAGGCTCAAGTGTTAATTTAATTTCACACAATATGTACAAGACTTGGAACCTGCCCCCAATGAAGAAAAGAAACATTCAGCTTGAGCTGGCAGACTAATCCATAATGACTCCCTTAGGATTGGTAGAAGATATCGTGACCATTGTTTGTGGGTGGTCCTATCCTGCTGACTTCCTAGTCATCTGGGTTGATAATTGCAAGGGGAATTTCCCAATCATATTGGGGAGAGCCTGGCTCAGCATGGTGGATGCATGATTGGGACTCCGAGATCTTTCCCTTGAAATTTCAAAAGAAAATCCTTTTTGGAAAATCGAGAAGAAGCATGTTCCATGAATCGCGTATAGTGACTTAGGATGCAACTATGTGCAACAACTTTGGTCTGCTAAGTGGACATCTATTCAAGTATGTAGTCGGTGTGCTGAAGAATCACAAGTTCAACAATGCTTGTACACAATAGCCATGAATCAAGAAGGCACCTAGTGATTGACCACTGACTTTGATAGCAGCACTTTATGCATGGAACCATCTGAGGGCCTTGTATGTGCCTATATGGAAAGCATGGATGAATTGGAAAAGGTCCATCAACAAGTCTCTGCTTTTGATGATAGTGATAATTGGGGAAAGCTACAGATCCCTGAAAGCTTTCGATAGGAGCCCTTGGAACTGAAAACCTTACCGGCCAATCTAGAATATGCATTCTTGCAGAATGGCAATCCGATAATCATCAATGCCACTGTTGCTCTTGAGCAAAAGAAGAAATTGCTAAAAATGGTAAATAAATGGATGGCTACTTTTGCATGGTTATATCATGAATTGATGGGAGTTGACCCTAGGATATGCCAACATTAGATCTATATCGACTCCTCCATAAAGCCACGACGACAACCACAAAGACTGTTGAACCCCAAACTAAAGCAAGATGTCAAGGATGAAATTGAAAAATTGTTGAAAGTGGGTTTCATCTATTCTATTGTAGATAGCGAATGGGTCAGCCCACTTGGTATTGTGCCAAAGAAGGATGGAAAATAGAGGGTTTGTATAGATTTCTGACTATTAAACATGGTGAACTTCAAGGATCACTTCCCACTTCCGTTTGTGGATCAAGTGTTGGATACTATTGTAGGGCATTGTTACTATAGCTTTTTAGATGGTTATAGTGGCTATAACCAAATCCAAATCATGCCTGAAGCCTAGGCCAAGACAACATTTAGAAGTCCCCGGGGGACTTTCACATATAAGAAGATGCCCTTTGGCCTATGCAATGCACCTGCAACCTTCCAACGCCTTGTCCTTAGCATCTTTTAGCAACAAATTAGCAATGGGGTAGAAGTCTTCATGGATGACTTCTCTACCTATGGAGCAACATTTGAACAAGCCTTGGACTTCCTTGAGAAATTTTTAAAAAGATGTGTGGAAACAAATTTACAGCTCAACTGGCAAAAGAGCCACTTGTTGGTCCAAGAGGGCATTGTTCTGGGGCACCGCATTTCACAAGAAGGGATTAGTGTAGATCCTGAGAAAATCAAAATCATCCAAGGAATTACCAGTCAACTAAGTACTATAAAAGATGTTTGGTCATTCCTTGGCCACACTTGTTATTACCGATGCTTCATCGATAATTTCTCAAAGATTGCCAAGCTATTGGTGGAACTCACAAAGAAAGACACTCTGTTTGTGTGGACCAGGGAATGTGAATCCGCATTTCAAACACTCAAACAGAAACTTGTAGAAACTCCAATTCTACGGGCATCTAATTGGTCCAGACCTTTTCATATCATGAAGGATGTGTCTAATTTTGCATTGGGAGTCATGCTTATACAGTTGGATGACTAGAGACGTCCATATTATATCCACTATGCAAGCCAAAACATTGTGGGTGCTTAGCTCAAGTACACCACCACTGAAAAGGAATTAATGATGATGGTGTTCGCCTTGGAAAAATTCTGACACTATGTGCTCAGGTACAAGATGTTTGTACATACTAACCATAGTGCCACCTGATTCCTAATGAACAAACCAATGGTGAGTCCTCATATCATACGGTGGCTTTTGATCCTTCAAGAAATTGACCTTACTATGGTAGACAGGAAGAGAATTGAGAATGTGGTTGCTGATCACTTATCTTAGTTACGATGGGACAACACAAAGGAGGAGGAGCAACTCTTCAATTAATTTCCAGATGAACTTCTCTTCGCTGGAGCAATCGATAAGGAGATGCCCACAGGATCAACCTGGTTCAGCGACATCCTCACCTATCTTCCAACACAAGAATTACCAAAAGAGTGGGATCATCGAAAGAAGCAACAATTTCTTCACAAGGCCAAGAACTTCATGGAGATCAATGGACACCTTTACAAGGTGTGTGTGGATGGCTTGGTTCGATGGTGCATCCTTGATGTGGATACACTGCACATCCTTTAGGAAGCTCACAAGGGCCCTTGTGGGGGCCACTATGCTGGACAACACACTACCATTAAGATCTTGCATGTAGGATATTACTGGTCCACACTCTTTAGAGATGTGTAATGGTTTGCCTGCTCCTATGAACGATGTCAAAGAGATGGTGGGATGACTACACGAATGGAGGGACCCCAATAGTGGATCCAGCCATTGGAACCCTTCGATATTTGGGGCATTGACTTCATGGGTCCCATCACACCCATGTCCAATGGGAAGGCATACATCATTGTTGTTGTAGACTACTATACTAAGTGGGCACAGGTGACAACCATCACCAATTGTTCCTCAAATACAGCCACACGGTTTGTCCAATAGCAAATCGTGAACAGGTTTGGGGTGCCACATGCACTCATTTTAGACAACGGAACTTATTTCACGGCATTATTTTTCGTAAACGCATGTAACACTTGGGGGTCAAACATAAATTTACAACACCTTATCACCCCCAAGCCAATAGGCAAGTCAAAGTCACAAATAGGGAGATTACCAAAATCCTAACTAGGACCATTAGCAAATATAGGAGGGATTGGAGCACAAAACTTAACGATGCCCTTTGGGCCTATCACTCCACATGGAAACTTCCTATAGGCTACTCTCCTTACGAGTTAGTGTACGGAAAACTATCAAAACTTCTAGTTCAGGCAGAACTCTGAACACTATCTACGGCTAGTGACTTGGGTCTTGACTTATCACTAGCACAACAAGAATGGCTCATCAACTTGAATGTGCTAGATGAGAATCGACTAGTAGCCCTATGATCAAATGAAATCCATAAGGGCTATAATAAAAAATTTCATGATCTTAGGATTCAAAAGGTAAGATTTCAATGTGGAGATAAGGTACTCTATTGGAACCGCACACATGTACTGCAACATACTAAGTTTCAAACACTGTGGGAGGGACCTTATATTGTTTCTAAAACCTTTCTATTTGGGGGCCTTGCTTATACACAAACCTGAGGATCCCACAAAAAAATAGTTAGTTAATACGCAACAATTAAAACCCTTTCATGAACTCCAATGAACTAGTGCCACTACCCTCTCATCACACAACCAACCTCATCCCATTTTTTGGATCTCCTCCTCTCAACTTAGTCATGGGGTAGATCACTTTCCATGCTAACCAATACTACTGGCCCCTCAGTTGTTTTTGCAAGTTTTTGTTTTACACCTTTTTGTTTTATAACATCGTTTGTACGTTTTCCATTCTTGCTTACTTTTTCTTTCTTTATTTACTTATCTATATATTTGTTTATATATATATATATATAGAATTGTTTTATACTTTTCATTAATAAGCCGTTTTCCTATCACAGGATGTACTGGTGCGGTTGTTTCTCTTTGCGATGGGTTGCATGATATGGTCCACCTATTCTATCTAGCTCTTGCCTTTGCATTGTTGTTCTAGTCAGTCACATTGAACTCTCGTTTCATGTAACAGGTAGTGAGTCCACATCATCCATCCATCCACCCACTCCATGGTTTTCCTTCTTTTAGAAACATGCAATCCCTTTCAATTAAAAATAACTTTAATTAATTCATGACTTGCATAGTTTCCAGACTTCAGAAGGATCCAATGGTTTGAATAGGGTGTGACTTCAAGGGGAATGCAACATTCTTTGTACTTTTCTATTCCCTTGCATGTGAGTGTGTGTTCTCACGGACTTCTTACCACTCCATATCCTCTCCTAACCAAAAGTCACATGGCAATTTGTCCTTGCATGGTGTGGTCCTCATCACTAAAAAAAAAATCAAAACAAAAATGACAAGGATTCAAAGCACACCCCTTGGCCAAATGCATGCAAAAATGCATGGGTCTTTACATGGTGTGGTTCCTAGAAAAAAGAACAAACATATGGGAATTTAAAGCATACCCCTTAGACCACCTTTAATGGGCTACAAACACTAGTAATGGGACTTGCTTTGTCCCCTCTAACTAAGTGCCTTTTTCACTTCCTTTAGCTCACTCATGTTGGAGTGGTGGTTGTTTGTGGGCACATTCTTATACCCCAAGGGGATGGACTAGTCTTCGAATGTTGATGCGATGTCACTGAACATGGTTGGTTTTGGGTCTAGACTAAGGATGGATCCTACCCGGTCACTTAATTACACACTTCACAAGGGATTTCATGTGACCATCATTAGGAATTCCATCTCACTCCCTCTTCTCTTCATCATTTTCTACTCATTATTCACTTCACTGCCAGTTCTATGTCATGAATGTCTCTCGTGCTATGCTAGAACTTATAATTCTTCGGCTGGTTCTCATGGATTTGGGTATTAACTCGTGGTCACCATTAGTTAACTATGGGGCCCATGAACTCCTGTGTTGACAATATGCAAGAGCTACTAAGGCTACTGCCTACTATGGGGAAGACTCACTTGCATGTCCTTTGGTTCTGTTTACTAATTTCTTATCCCCTTGATATGGTTGATCAATTATTTCTGTGCTAACCATCACACGATCCCTCATCCACAAAATTCCATACTATGATATTCTCTTTATTTCGACTCTTCTTCTAGTGCAATATTTCTTCCTATTTCACTCATTCTATTCTTTGGTCTCTGCAACCTCGAATCACCCCCATGTTGTGCTCTAATTCATAGCTTTGGACTTTTTCCTTAACAGTCAATGTATGTCAACATTCGTAGCACAAATACATCAACTAGGCTCCATATATGCATCCCCCTGCATTTATGTAGCCTTGTTTATGTGGCCCCATCGACACATGGCAAAAATACTATATATACCCCTGTTGCACCTTTGGAATTTGTTTATTTGTTCACAACACTAGGGGAGTTTTTCCATTTCTCTACACCAACACTTCTTTCTGAGCACAAAACGTTTCCACCACGTGTCCTAATCCCACCATTCTTTCAACCCTTTCACAACTGGAGGTATGCTCTTCATCATGGGGCAGGGGGTGAGGTCTATAATTATTATTATAATTATCAAAGACTTAACACCTCTTAGAAGAAAAACAAGAAAAAAAACAACACTATAAATTGCAACTCATGTCCTATTGTTTTTTCTAACCCCTCAACTATACTCCGAGGAACCTAATAGGATGCATGTGCCATTGTCATAACTTGGTCAAATTGAGAAGGTGTATGATTGCCATTTTGAGTAACTTATACACATTTTAATTCATGGTTATGCTGTGATTGTAGATGGCACCCAAACCAAGGCATCCAAAGGGAGAAGGACTATCCCAACCAAGGGACAAGCAACCTAGAATGGGAGGAGGATGAGATGTGCAACTTCCAGAGCATGTGGAGGGCTCACATGCAATTGGCCCTCTCCATGAAGAACCTAATGTGGAATCTGTTTGTTAAATTTGTGAAGTGGACATCCCTGACAAATAATCGCAAAGGGACGAGACTCCTATGGTAGCACCATAGCTTGAAGTCACCTTGACCCAAGCCTGTATTAACGCTATTAAGCGAAGGGAGTTGTAATGAACAGTCCTTTAGGAGTTAAAATTCAAACCATTTCTAGAGAATGAACTAAAGGAAGTCAAAACCCAATTGCAAAATTCTCCTATGTGGCCAATCATCACCTCTAGCGGTGAATGGTACATAGGAGAAACTTACCTCTTCTAGATGAATCATCAATTGGGGTCTAGAGTAAGAATCAAAGACATTCATGTCTCTTACTCTACTAAAGCAATTGCACAAGCTCTGGGGTTTGCCAGAGACTAGAGCTGACATGACAAAGATCCCCAAACAAGTAGACCTTGAGGCAAAAGGGGAGTGGATTAGGTGGTGCTATGGGGTAGAATGCAAGGAGTTTGGCACCCTAACCACTGCAGATAGGGTTTATTAAAAAATTGCATCTTACCACTTGAATCCAATGATAAGACCCAACAAAATCACTACCTTCTCTGCACATGCATGTGTTGCTCTAAGCAAAAAGTTCCCCATTAACCTTTCATAGTTGCTTTTCCTAGAGATTGAGAAGAGATTGGCTGAAAATGAATGTGGAAGGAGAGCTCTACCATTTCCTTTCCTAATATGAAAATTGTGCAAGTAGGCAAGGATAGCATGATACTCCAACAACATACTTCATCACGTCCCTATTGCCTTGTGGCAGGAGATGATGAAGGACAAGACTCCGGCCACAACACAACTCAGGGAAGAGCAACAACCACCTCCATTGCTTGCATAAAAAATAAGGTCAGGCTCGTAGAAAATCATAGAACACATACACAAGATCCGATAATTGCTCTTGAGCCAATAAGAGTGATCAGTAGGAACTGGTGGAGGAGAAGACCCTTCAGTCTATCGCCCTGCAATGAGCCATCTTGAACAAGTGGCTCGATCGGTAAGTCTACTAGAGAGAGAGCACGATAGATGTTTTCTGTCACTCGAATGCAAGTGCCTACTAGAACTGATCCTAGTGTCCGAGAAGTAATGGTGTCCACCCAACATTTATTTCCTAAAATTTTAGGAAATGTTGCTACTTTTTCTGTGTGCTTGGAGGATGGAGAGGGGGCGACTATCCTGGGAATGCAACACCAAGGACAAGAAGTTTTGGTTGAAGTGGTTGCTGACACAATTGCTACAGTTCTTAATGCACTTGCAGNCTATGGTCAACCTGAAATTCTCCTGGCGAACCTCTACCAAGCCCTTANACATGGAGTTGGAGATGTACAAATGTTCGCAGGAACTTCACGTAGCAGGATCAACATAACCCAACATGAAGAGTTGTTGGATCGACTGGTGGGAATCGAGCAACCACTTCCGAATGTCTTTGATCTTCTAGACAACATTACTACAACCTAGTTAGAGCTGCTCTCAGCAAGGGGCAAGTCCCTCATCTTGGAGAGACAACTTGAAGCAGCAGATGCAAATCATCAACGCTTGGTAATGGAAGTTGCCCAATTAAGGGTCCAACTTGTTGATCTAGCTCTTCTCAATCGTGAACTCACTAGGGATGAAGCTTTTCAATAGCTTCAAACCAAGCTTTAGAAGGTTGAGGATGAGAAAGAGTCAACAATGTTTAACAAGTCCTTAATAGACACCCATGCTTACCATCTAAATAAGGGCTTGGTAGAGGTTCGCCAGGAGAATTTCAGGTTGACCATAGAATTTCATCACCTGCACAATGTTGGTGTTGAGAATCAACACAAAAAAGACTTCATCCATCAATAGTAGGAGGAGCTAGCTAGGGTAAACATTGATGTGAGAAGATTGGCAGCTAAAAATCATGATTTTCCTATGGAGGAAGTTCGAGCCTTGCAAAAAAAATTGGAAATTGAGATCGCCGCTTGGAAAAATGAGGCCCTTAAGTTTGAATGAGTTAAAAATCACTATATGGACCAAGTGGGATTGCAAAAATAAGTAAATGAAAAAGAGATTCAAGTCACAAAGGCTAAAATGAACCAAGCACTCCAGCAGCTTCGAGAAGGAGGCGAGGTGTGGTAGCCCATCTTTGAAGGCTTGAATGCCTACAACCAGGCTGAGATCCACCTCAAATAGCTACAAATTGAAGAAATGATAGAATACATGGAGTTAGCCAATCTTCGTTATGAAAACCTGGCTATGCTAACAGTTGGAAGGTCACAGTCAGACCTGGAAAAACAGGTGGCCACCTCGTATTCTTTATACAAGGGTAAGTTCTAAACACATAAAGAGACAAAAAAAGTTAGAAATAGCAAATGCGAAACTCGAATTTTTCCGCACTCGTTTTGAAGGATAATGTGTGGTTGTAGAGAATTTGACTCAATGAATGAATGACTACCAACAGCTACAGACATCGATCTGAGCATTTGATATTGAATGAAAATAATTCGTTGCTTGGTTTGTCAATTTGAAGGAACTCTTTTTTGCACTTCCATGTCCTTGGGATGTTCCTATTCCGGCACACATTGGTGAAGCTTCCTAGATAGTGAACAATCCCAGAAGCAAAGAAGATAAAATGCGGGCATTGTTGGAGGATTTTTGATTACCTATGAAAGTTTCAGCTTTTGCAGGGCAACCATCATCAACACCACAATAGCCACATGCACCAGAAGCTGGTGAAGGTCCATTAGAACCACCACCACCAAGGATGGTGTGACCTTCTCAAGAAACTTTAGCATTTTTCAGCAAGGTGTATAATTTTGTCTCTAAACACCACAATTTTGCAATTTATTTTTTCCATACACCCGGGCACTTGGAATGTTAATAGAGTTAGTGTGTGTGTAAATGTGTTTTGTCATGTGTACTATTAATAACTTCATATCTTTTAAATTGTAATAAACTCAAGGAGGATTTTTCACTTAGTTGTGGGGGTATGATAGAGTATTTAGTTGATACGTTGACTAGGCCACATTAATGGGGCCTCATTGATGTGGCCATGTTGACATGACCTCATTGACGTATTTGTCCATGCGTTAACACAACCTCGTTAACGCAGAGTTTGTCTGTTATTATAAATATGCGTGCACCTGCAGCATTTATGACATCTTTTGGAGTAGTTGTAGCCAAAATCTTGCAGTTTGTTCCTGTAAGAGTTAGAATATTTTCAAGTGCCCATAGCAGGTGTGAGAAAGGTGTACGACTCTTTATTCAAGCACTAATGTACTTGAGCACATTGGTGTGACTAGCAATAAATATGAGCTTTTTGAGCATTCCTTGCAGCATTTAGATTTAATCACTTAAGCATTTTAATAGTTTAATATTTCAACACTTTAATAATTATAGAAGATTTTATTATTATCACTTTACTGTTATTGTCCTTTTATATTTTATGAGAACCATAGGCACGAGCATCTCGAACATAGATCAAACACTTGGTAACCTAGTGATGCTTAATGTCTGGTAACCTAGCAGTGGATAGGGTATGCTCAAGATGTGCATGGAAGATGGGATCGATTTCTTATGCTAGGGAGAGTTAAGCAATAGAGTAGAACAATTATAATTTACACAACTTTCCATTTTCTACAATTAAAGAATTAGAATTTAAAAGATAAAAAGAAAACCAATAAAAATCATTTGCCTCAATCTCACTTAACCATTGCTTTAGAATATCACAAGTGATGTTTGGAAGACAATGACCATTCTAACTAAGGTTTTGCTAGCTAGAGTTCGATGTATGCAAGTGCTTGCAGTGTGCGGAATTCGACCGAGTTATGCGTGAATGCCCGTGATTTGTAGGGTTGGGTGTAGGGGTACCTCGCCACTCATCAAAGGGATATAGCAACTCAGTTGAAAACACTTGAGGTTGAGATGTCAGAGTCTTTCCTTATGCACTACATTTTGAACACACTTCCATAGAAGTACAAATCCTTTAAGATTTCTTCTAAGACACATAAGGAAATGGTCAATTAATTAACTAATGATCATGTGTGTACAAGAAGAGGGTAGACTTACTATGGAAGTGAGAGAGAGTGTGCATTTGACTACACAAGGAAAGAATAAGGGGGAAGCCAAGAATAAGTGGAAGGGCAAACTGCATGCATAAGATGATATTAAGAAGGAATCTAGATGATTTTTCTATAAGAAGAAAGGGCATGTAAAGAAGGACTATCCTAAATATTAGAAATGGCTTGAAAAGAAAGCTACTCAATTCTCACTTATTTTTTTTGAATCTAATATGGTTGATGTTGGCCATAACACATGGTGGATTGACTCTAATTCTACAATCCATGTTACTAATTCCTTGTAGGGGGTACAAAACCTTAGAGAGCTAGTGCGAAGTTAGTTGTGCATCTATTCAGGCAATAAGATGCACTCACATGTCGAGGTAGTTGGAAGATGTAAATTAGTTTTGAGTTAGTGGTTTTATTTTAGAGTTGGAAAATACATTTTATATTCCAAGTTTTTTGAGGAATTTAATTTCTATTTCAAGGCTTGTATCATTGGGATTTTCCTTTAATTTTTTAGACACTATATTCATTTTATATTATTGATCTAAACTTATTGGAAATGGTACATTAATAGATGATATTTTCAAAATTAGTTTATAAAATAAAACTTCTTATACTTTTATGCATGTTCATGATAGTACTAGCATTAAAAGATGTGTTATGAATGAGGAATCCTCAATGTTGTGGCATCATAGATTAGGACATATCTCTATTGAGAGAATAAAGATATTAGTAAATGATGGAGTACTTAGTACTCTAGATTTTACTGACTTTAACACTTGTGTGGACTACATAAAGGGAAAGCAAACTAATATGTCAAGGAAAGATGCTAAGAGGAGTTCAGACATATTAGAGATCATACATATAGATATTTGTAGTTCAAATATTGATGTGTATGGTCAAAAGTATTTCATTACTTTTATTGATGATTACTCACAATATATGTATCTATACCTACTTCATAACAAGAATGAAGCTTTAGATGCCTTTAAGGTGTTTAAGGTTAAAGTCAAGAAACAATGGAGTAAGCAAATAAAGATAGTGAGGTCTGATAGAGGTGGTGAATACTATGGTAGATACATTTATTGATGAATAGTGTTTTGTTTGGCTTTGATATCGGGTATCCAATATCATAGCCTTGATATCGGATACCTGATATCGGGCCCCAAGATGCAATGTCGAATATTTGATATTGCAGGGTATGTGCCAGCCTATAAATATAGCACTTGGGCACATAGTTTTGATATAGTTTTTATCATAGCATAGCAAAGCTCTTATAGTTTTTATTCTCTAGAGTTAGAATATTTTCCAAAGTGCCTGCAACAGGAGTCGTTGAGTGTACAAATCTTTATTTGAGCACTATTGTACCTGAGCAAAGCAGTGTGTGCAGAAATAAAGACAAGATTTTTGATTAAACTTTGTAGCACCTGGGCTAGCTTAAATATTTTATTCATGCATTTAATGTTTTATGCAATTTCCTTTAATGCTTTTAAGTAATTAAGCTAAAGTAAGCTAACTAGATTAAATAGAAGTTAATTAAGCACATAGTATGAAAATTTTGAGCATGCGTATGACTCTTGATAATCCCAGCAATGCTTAATGCTTGGTAACTCAACAACATTATATGTGTTTAGGATGTGCATAGAAAGTGGGATTAGATACTTATGTTATGATAGTTAGTTATTGATCAACAATTAGATTAATTAAAGTGGTTTATAAATTAAGTTTCAACTTGTTATTAATCATAGAAAAATAAAATATAAAATAATAAAAATCATGTGCCTCAATTATACTTAACCATACGATTAAGCTCCACAAGTATAGTTGAGAAGAGAATGATTGTCACGATTAGATTTCACGTCTTCGAACTAGTGTACTTAAGAACTTAAGGTTTGTGGAATTTGACTAGATTGCACGTGAATGCTTATGATTTGTATGGTTGGACGTAGGGGTACCTCATCGTTCATCATTGGCACCATTATTAGGGATCTTTAGTTATTATGTGTGCTATCTAGGAATTAGTGAAAAATTATTCAAGATTGTTGGAATGAACCCTAGAGTCATATCATATACTAAAATAACTACAAAAATTTTAAGAACACTACATTTTTTATTTTCTAACATAAGATGTCTTCTTCTCACAAGAGTGATTCTCTACCCAAGTATAACAAAGTACACCAGTAGGTGCCCCAATAATACAGAGTGGTATATATTCATCCTGATAAGTATGTACCCAATTTCATCTTCATCCTACACCAAGATGAACTATTGTAGTGGCATGACATGGAGGGAAACATTGTGTTGTTTCCTGATTGATCAATTCCTACAATGTTGTAACAACTCTTATATGATTGGGACTCTAAGAACTTCATGTTGAGTACATTAGGCAAGATAGTAATGCTAGGGATTATCATCCCATCGGTTTACAACATCTAAGGGATTGATAGCTAGAATAGCATTATGAATCTACATAGGGAAAGTGGTTCAATGATTCCCCATACCTACTGTACCAAAAAGATGATGGAGAATCCTTCTCTGGGGGTTTTACATCCTCTCTTTGAATTTAGTGAAGGAGATTAAAACTAGAACCTATAGTTTATGATCCATAATCTAGGTTCTAGTAAGAATGTATCCAATGACAAAGGAGGATCTAAGGACAAGATTCATGCCAGGGATGATGACAAGAAACAAGATCATGATCATTGTCGTGATCATTGAAGAGGGGGTAGCAAGCACCATGATGGTGTTGGTCCTCCTTCCTCTTCAACTTTGTTATCATCTTCTTCCTCTTTTGGCTCTAAATGAAACTGTAGGGGGCATGATCATGATGGAGGTAATTGACTAGACTGATATGATTGAAGAGACTATTAGATAAGTCAAGACCCAGGGCATGGGCATTCAAGAAAGACCTATCACCATGAATGAAGGAGTAGCAGAGGGCATCGTAAGCACCAGAAGTATGGCCTTGATGAGCCTTTTCTTGCTACCTGAAGCATGCTAAACATTGTAGAGGTAGTACAAATTCCTACAAGGCACATTAAAAATAGTTGGATCAAGAGGCTAGACATGAATAATATTCCTACGTTTGAAGGGGGATATAATTTAGATCCATAGAACCATCTTTAAGATTTTCACAATGCTTGTGCCTTGAAAAATATAGAAAATGACTAGCAAAAGCTTAAGTTTTTCCTTAGGATACTCATTAAAGAAGTAGAAAGCTAGTACCAATCCTTAGAACTAGAATCCATCTGACAATGGAGTAAAATGCTTGAATTGTTTAATGATAAGTATCAAACGTACTCTTGAGTGTCCAACTTGAGGAGGTAGATTTAACGATGTAAGAAAGGGACACATGAATCCTTGGATGCTACCATAGATGGATACTACTCCTTATTACACAGATGTCCTAACTATGGTTATTCTTAATGGGAATAACTTCGCCACATCATAGATAGGCTCTAATCAGAAATGAGGAGAACTTTGGGCATTTATGCCCAAGGGAAATTACCAGAATCAAGAGCCCATCAAATTTAATGGTTGATTGAGTAGGTAGTGGAAGAAGAAGGAGAGTTGAGGAAACATGAAAGTGCAGAAGAATATAACCATGATCCTTCCATTCGCAAGAGGGAGGTTTAATTATGTGATAGCAAGGAGGAATTTGTACTTGATGAGGTGGTGAACCAGCAAACCTTTCTACTTCAAAAATTTACCTTTGAAATTTTGGCCAAGGTTGATCAATTATGGGACTCTATGGATAGCAAATTTCAAGTTTTCCTAAAAATTGTTAAAGAGTCTAAAGAACAAAGTAGTGATCATGACTATAGGAGGTGTAAGGAAGCTGAATGTGCTAACCAAAGAGGTAAGGGCAAGATTGCTATAGTAGAGGAAGTTGCAAGAAGCAAATCAAATGATAATGGTGGGTGTGACATCTACCAATATGAACATGCTAAGAGATGTTGCCCCATTATGTCACACTTACAGGAGTTAGGGATGTGTGCTTTGAATCCATGACTAGCACAAAGGAAAACACCTAGAAGATTGCCTTATCCTCAAGGCAATCCTAGATAGTTCCACTAGCAACAATAGTATTATTCAAGTGGAACTCCACCGCAACTATACGAGAAGTACCAAAAATGGTAGAAACTATAGTCATGGCCACTGGCACTACCAAGGTAGCAATACCCTTATAGATAACCTGATCCATATGGGCATTATGTTCAGCAACCTCTGTCTCTACACAACTCTTCTAGTGATGTTTCTACTTTCCAACCTTACTACTATCCTCTTGACTATTATCAAATTCATTCTTCAGATTCAAGAAGGAATACCACCTTTTATCCTTATCCTTCTCCTATTTCTGCACCTATTCCTCCACCCTCAACATAGCTACTGCTTGCTCCATCCATGTAGGATGAACTTCCAGCCCAACCACAACAATGCAATGCTACTAGGGTAGTTAATCTACGATCAATTCATTAACCAAGTGGTTCGGATAATAGAACATGAAGAGACCCTTTTTTTGACTAAAAAGTCCACCTAAGCCCTTTACATATACATGCAGTTGGCAACACAACTTCTCCATCTCTCTTTGCATCTAATTCCTTTGAGTCCCCTTCAAAACAAATACCACCCAAGATCCATAATATTATGCTTACTTATGTTGTATCCGATTGGATCCATGCTGGGAACCTTCCTAGGAAATTAGCTGATCCTAGAAGTCCTCTTATTTATTTGCAGATTGTTAGGAATGAGCCATGTAAAGCTCTTCTTGATTCAAGTTTTGGTGTCAATGTGATTTTTCATGAGATGTATACTACATGGAACTTGCCCCCTCTTAAGAAGAGCAACATCATATTAGAATTGGTAAACTAGTCCATCACTGTTCCATTGCGACTAGTAGAGGACATTATGATCACTGTCTACGCATGGTCTTATCCTATTGATTTCCTAATAATCAAGGTGGATAACTATAAAGGGGACTTTCCAATCATCATGAGAAGGACATGGCTAAGAACTGTTGATGCAAGAATGGCCATCAAAGATCTTTCCTTGGAGATATCTAAGGAAAATGCATTCAAACAGATTGAGAAGAAGTGAGTTCCACGTATCACGTATAGTGATACAAGGCGCAATCATGTGTAGAAACTCTAGTTTGTGAAATGAGAATCCATGTCCACATGAAAGTAGTGTGCACTTGAAGCTGATATTCCAAGGTGTCTATACACAGAAGCCACAAAACAAGAGGGTACCCAATGGCGGACCATGGATTCTAAAAGTAGAACACTTTGCATGAAACCTACTAAGAGCTTGACATGTGCATATGTTGCAGGCATGGATGAAATAGAGCAAGTTCATCACCAACTCCCTGATAATGAAAATGATGATACCTATTGGGGAGAGTTGGAAATTCTTGAAAATTTTAAGCAAGAGCCCCTTGAATTAAAAAATCTACCTGTTGGCATGGTTCTTAAATAATGGGAAGTCGATAATAATTAATGCAAATATTGCTTTCGAATAGAAATAGATGCTGTTGAATGTAGTTGAAAAATGGTTAATAGTCTTTGCTTGGTCATATCTTGAACTCACAGGGATTGATCCTAGGATATGCCAATATTACATTTGCATTGACCTGACCATGAAGCTAAAAAGGAAACCACAGAGGTGATTGAATTTCAAATTGAAGCAGATCATCAAGGAGAAAATTGAACCACCCTTCAAGGTAGGGTATATCTATCCCATTGCAGATAATGAATTGGTTAGTCCACTTGTGATTATGCCAAAGAAAGATGGCAAGTGGTGGGTCTACATCGATTTTTTACTATTGAATATGGAAACATTCAAGAAACATTTTTCATTGCCATTCGTTGATCAAGTATTAGACAACATATCAGGGCATTACTATTATAGTTTTCTGGATGGTTATAGTGGCTATAACCAAATCTAGATCATGCTAGAGGACTAGGCCAAAACAACATTCATGAGTCCCTGGGGGATCTTTGCATATTGCAAGATGCCTTTTGTTCTGTGTAATGCCCCTACTACATTCCAATGCTTGGTCATTAAAATTTTTTAATAGCAGATTGGTATTAGGATAGAAGTTTTTATGAATGACTTCTTTACCTATGGGGCTATATTTGAGCAAGCCCTAGATCACCTTGAGCAAGTACTAAAAAGATGTGTTGAAATAAATCTTAGGCTCAATTGGCAAAAGAGTCATTTGATAGTCTAGGAGGGTAGTGTATTGGGGCATAGAATATCATAAGAAAGAGTTGAGGTTAATCCAAGAAAAATAAGGATCATCGAAGGAATAACTTGTCAACTAGAAACCATCAAAGATGTTTGTTCATTTCTTGGACACACTGGCTACTACTGATGATTCATCGAGAATTTTTCTAAGATTGCAAAATTATTGGTTAAGCTAATAAAGAAAGATGTTCCATTTTTCTAGACCAAGGAATGTGGAAAATCATTCTAACAACTAAAGGAAAAACTTGTAGAAACTCCAATTCTATAGGCACCTGACTAGTTTAGCCCATTTCATGTTATGATAGATGCATCAATTATGCCTTGGGAGCTGTGCTTATGCAATTGGATGATAAGAAATGTCCATATTAAATCCACTGCATAAGCTAAAGCATTGTGGGTGCACAATTAAAGTACACCACCACAAAAAAGAATTAATGGAAGTGGTGTTTGCTCTGGAAAAGTTCAGACACTATGTACTTGGACATAAATTATTTGTGCACATTGACCATAGTGCTATCCACTTCCTAATAAACAAGCCAATAGTGAGCCCCCATTTCATATGATGGCTAGTGATCTTACAGGAATTTGATCTTATAATTGTAGATCAAAAATGAACTAAGAATGTGATCACTAACCACTTGTCTCGGTTGCAATGGGACAAAAAGAAGAGGAAGGTCCACTATCTGATGAACTCCTCTTTGTCCAAGCTATAACTAAACAATAATCCATTGAGCCTAAATGGTATGATGGCATTCTCACCTATCTTCTCAGTCAAGAGATGTGACAAGGGTTGGACCATCGGAAGTAATAATAATTTCTTTACCAAGTAAAATGCTTCATGGAGATCAATGGACAACTTTACAAGGTGTGTGTCGATGACTTGGTTTGTTGGTGTGTCCTTGATGCTGATCAATTGTGCATTCTCTAGGATGCTCATGAATGTCCTTGTGGGGGCCATTATGCTAGGAGATGCATGAACATTAAAATTCTAATGGTAGGGTACTATTGGCCAACAATTTTCAGGGATGCTCACCAATTTGTCTACTCTTGTGAATGTTGCCAATGAGATGGTGAAATGACTACTTAAATTAAGGGACCTTAGTAGTGGGTCTAGTCATTAGAACCCATCGACATCTAGGACATTGATTTCATGGGTCCCATTACACCCATGTCAAATGGAAAGGAGTACATCATAGTCAATATTGACTATTGTACAAAATGGGCAAAAGTAGTAGCTATCACTGACTGTACATCTTGTACTGCTACTCAATTTGTATGATAGAATGTTGTAAATAGGTTTGGTGTGCCATGTGCATTAATTTCTAATAATGGAATCCACTTTATAGGCACTATCTTTTAGAAGCTTATGTAATGCTTAGGGGTTGAACATAAACTAATAACACCTTATCACCCTCAAGCTAATGGTCAAGTTGATGTTACAAATAGGGAAATCACAAAGATACTAACAAGAACTATTAACAAATATAAGAAAGACTAGAGCGTAAAACCCAACGATGCCCTCTGGGCCTACTACTCAACATGGAAACTTCCTATAGGCTATTCTCCCTATGAGTTGATGTATGGAAAATTACCAACACTTATTCAATTTGAGCTTCGTACACTTTCAATAGCCTATGACTTTGACCTTGATTTAAGTCTAGCATAAAAAGAAATATTAATGAATATTAACTTGTTAGAGAAAAACTAATTGGTGGCCTTGTCATCTAACAAGTTACACAAGGCATTCAACAAAAAGCTCCATGACCTTAGAATTAGGAAAGCGAAATTTCAACTAGCAGATAAGGTCCTCTCCTGGAACCCCACATACGTATCTCAATGAACTAAGTTCCAAACATTGTGGGAAGGACCTTATATCATTTATGAAAATTTCTCTTCTAAGGCCATGTTGATCCACAAACCTAAGAGCCTAGAAAAAAAGTAGCTGGTCAACATACAATAAGTTAAGCCTTTCCACGAGCTTAAGCAAGTGAGTGCAATAAATGCCTCATCAGATGGACAACCACACAATCTTTCAAATCTCCTCTTTTTAGCTTAGTTATGAGGGAGATGGCCTTCCATGCTATTTATATAAGTGGATCCTTAGTTTTTCATCTTTCTGTTTTACAAATGTTTTCATTACACCTTGTTACTTTTTTTGTTTTACACATTCTTTAGTTTACACCTTTTTGTTTTCTACATTATTAATTTTTAAAAATTTGTACTTTACAACATTGTTAGTACATTTTATTTTTCTTAAATATTTTACAATTTCTTGTATATTTTCTTTATTTGGCTGTGATTTTCTTATTATGTTTTAATAATAACATACCTTATTGCCAATCGGGTAGAGTGTGGTTTGATTGATGTGGCATGTGCTATCTGGTTATTTGATTGTTGGTGTCTGGATTCTAGCTTTGAATTTTGTTACTGATAACTAGGACATGGTTTTTTTTCCATGAAATAGGCAGTGAGTCCACAACATCCACCCATCCACAAACTCTATGGTTTTTCTTGTTTTGAAAGTGTGAGGTTCCTTTTCCATTAATAAAACTTTAACAAATTTGTAACGTTGTTAGTTTTTGGATTTGGAAAGGATTCAAAGGTTTGAATAGGATATGACTTCAAGGGGACTCAATACTCTTTGTGCATTTCTACTTACTTGGATGCATGTATGTTTCCATGGATTTCTTACCATTCCATGTTGACCAATAAAAGGAAGTTGAATAAGTCTTTGCATGGTGTGGTTTCCAGTGAAAAAAATGATGGGAATTTAAAGCACACCCCTTAGATAAAATAAATGGGCTACAAGCCTTGATTATGGGAGTAGAAAGAAATGTTACCCATGCTTGAATGTTCCCTCTAACTAAGACCCTTCCTCACTTCCTACTTCTCTTTTCTTCTGTAATAAGAAATGATGGTTGTTCTATGAGAGCACTCTTGTGTCTTAAGGGGGTGGATTGGTCTTAAATTGGTGATGCAAAGTCATTGAATGTGGTTGGTTTTAGTCTAGAATAAAGATGGATTTTATCAAGTCATTTAACCACAAAATTCATAAGGGACTTCATATGACCTTAATCAAGAACTCCATTCCACACTCTCTCATCCATCTATGGTTTCCATGTCTCACGTTGCTATCAGTTTCATGTTCTAGTTTAATGTCTTGGCTTGATGTGTTGAAATTCTTAGGTAGTTTCTTCAAGGTTTTTATACTTAAATTTTTGTAACCATTAATCATCCATGGGGCCCATGGACTCCTCAGTTGGAATTTATGCAAGGAAAATAAAGGGCATGTGCTTGCTTTGGGGAGGATCCACTTACATATCTTTTGATTGGGTTAGTTAAGTTCCTTATCCTTGATATTCTCACAATCAAATCCTTTTGTGTGCCCCATCATCGAAATCCAATTGTGCACAATCTTCACAACATTTTTTTTAATGAAATCCTCTTTTTATTATTATGAATTCTTAAATCCTATCCAAGCATTCCATCATATTTGAACTATTCAAAATTTAGTGAATCACTTATCCATTTCACCCTATTTTTTAGTCTTATCACTAACACTATCAAAGGAATCAATCCACCATAATCACAACCTAGCCAAGTGTAACCATTCATGAGAAAAGGTACTTAAAAGCTATATGTTATGCATTCCATACCAATCCATGATTTTGTTGTGATTGCAGGAAGCATGGACTGAAAGCAGGACCATCTTCATCAAGGAAGAGGTGGCAGCACCATACAACAAGGACCCTTCATGATCATTTAATTTTCTCCCTTGCTCTTCAACTACCAGAGGAGTTGGATGTCAGTTTTGTTTAAGGTGTTCAATTCTATTGTCATGAACATCCAATTTTGTAAAACAATTGTAAATCTATACACTTGGACACTTAGAGTCTATCTATTCTGTCTAAGTCAGTTGCATGTCAGTCAATAATCCCATAGCTTCCCAATATTTTGTAAGGAACTTGTTACTCCTTTTGTTCACTCAAGATGAGTTTTTATTTAGTTGTGGGGGTATGATGAGCAATGTTTTATCTAGCTTTGATATTGGGTATCCGATATCAGATATTGGAACCTCGATATCAGATACTCAATATTGGGCCCCAAGATGTGATGTCAAATATTTGATATCGTGGGTTATGTGCCAGCTTATAAATATAGTGCTTGGGCATATAGTTTGAATATAGTTTTGTCATAGCATAGTAGCACTCTTGTAGTTTCTCTTCTCCAGAGTTAGAATATTTTATAAAGTGCTTGTAGTAGGAGTCGTTGGGTGTATGGATCTTTATTTGAGCATTGTTATACCTAAGCACGGTAGTGTGTGCAGCAATAAATATGAGCTTTCTGATCAAACCTTACAACACCTTGGCTAGCTTAAATATTTTATTCATGCATTTAATGTTTTATTAAAGTTCCATTAATGCTTTCAAGTAATTAAGATAAAGTAAGCTAACTAGATTAAATAGAAGTTAATTAAGCACACTAGTATGACTGCTTCAAGCATGTGTATGACTCTTGGTAATCCTAGCAACACTTAACATTTGGTAACTTACCAGTGTTACACATGTTTAGGATGTGCATGGAAAGTGGGATTGGATACTTATGTTAGGATAGTTAGTTATTGATCATCAATTAGATTAATTAAAGTGGTTCATAAATTAAGTTTTAACTTGTTATTAATTGTAGACACATAAAATATAAAATAATAAAAATCATGTGGCTCAATTATACTTAACCATACAATTAAGCTGCACAAGTATAGTTGAAAAGACAATGATTGTCATGATTAGATTTCATGTCTTGGAACTAGTGTACTTAAGAACTTAAGGTCTTTGGAATTCAACCAGATCACACATGAACACTTGTGATTCATATGGTTGGGTGTAGGGGTACCTCACTGCTCATCCTTGATGATGGACAAGTGCTTGGTCCATTTGCTAAGTTTCTTCAAGAGCATGGAATTGTTGCTCATTACACTATGCCTGGTTCTCCTACCTAGAATGGTGTGGTAGAGAGAAGAAACCATACATTGTTGGACATGGTGTATAGTATGCTTAGTAGCTCCAAGCTTCCTAGGTCCTTGTAGATTGAAGCTCTCAAGATGATTATGTATATATTAAATAGAGTTCCAACCAAGGCTATCTCAAAGAAACCATTTGAATTATGGAAACATTGAAAATTGAGTTTGTAACATATACATGTTTGGGGATGCCAGTTAGAAGTAAGAGTCTATAATCCACAAGAAAATAAGCAAGACCCAAGGACCATAAGTGGGTATTTCATTAGATATGCTGAACGATCTAAGGAATATAAATTTTATTGTCCATCACATGCTACTAGGTTTGTGGAATCAAGGAATGCTAAATTTCTTGAGCATGACTTGATTAGTGGAAGCAATTGATCCTAAAACACTATTCCTGAGAAAGATCATGCAAATGCTTAACCCTCTACTTCAAATGATAGATTGATTATTCTACACAACATGCTTAGAGCACAAATGCGTAATGAACAAAAATTAGTCATTGAAGTTCCATAGACTACTCATCAAGAAGTAGTAGATCTAGTTGAACAATAGATACCAGAACCTGTTGAACAGGCTATTAAACATCATATTCCTTAGGAGAATGATGAACTAACATTAAGGAGATATGCTAAAGTAAGGCTATTAGTGATTCCTAGTGACTATATAGTGTATCTATAGNAAGTAAGGCTATTAGTGATTCCTAGTGACTATATAGTGTATCTATAAGAGTATAACTACAACATAGGAGTCAAAAATGACTCGAAACATTTTTACAAGCCATGAGTTGTAAGAAATCTGACTTGTGTTATGATGCCATGAAAGATGAGATGAACTATATGTGATATAATGGAGTTTGGGATCTTGTCAAGTTTCCTAATGGTGTAAAAACCATTGGATGAAAATGGGTCTTCAAGACAAAGAAAGACTCATTAGGCAACATTGAAAGATATAAGGCAAGACTTGTTGCTAAAGGGTTCACTCAGAAAGAGGGAATAGATTACATGGAGACCTTTTCTTTCGTATCTAAGAAGGACTCCCTTCATGTGATTATGGCATTAGTTTCCCATTTTAATTTTGAATTACATCAAATGAATGTGAAAACAACATGTCTCAATGGTAATCTAGAGGAAGAGGTTTATATGAAACAACTTGAAGGATTTTCCTCTAGTGGTGGTGACCAATTGGTATGTAAGCTCAAGAAATCCATATATGGATTAAAACATGCCTTCCATCAATGGTATTTAAAATTCCATGATTTAAGCACTTCATTTGGTTTTGAAGAGAACACCATGGATCAATGTATATACCAGAAGGTCAATGGGAGTAAAATCTATTTCCTTTTCCTATATGTGGATGATATCCTTCTTGCGACTAATGATAATGGATTTCTATATGAGATGAAACAATTTCTCTCTAAGAACTTTAACATGAAGTATATGGGTGAGGTATCTTATGTCATTGGCATTAATATCCATAGGAATAGATTTAGATGTATTCTAGGACTGTCACAGGAAACCTATATCAATAAAGTCTTAAAGAGGTTCTTGATGAAAAATTGTTCATTAAGTATAGCACCCATTGTAAATGGTGACAATTTCAATTTGAACTAGTGCCCTAGGAATGATTTAGAGAAAAGACAAATGAACAACATTCCATATGCTTTAGCTATTGGAAGCCTAATGTGTGCTTAGATCTACACAAGACTTGCCATTGTAGTTATTGTAGGAATGTCAAACAAATATTAGAGTAATCTAGGCATTGACCACTGGAGGGCTATAAAGAAGATGATAATGTACCTTCAAGGTACAAAAGATTACATGCTTATGTATAGAAGAATTGAAAATTGAGAGGTGGTTGGCTACTTCGATTCAGACTTTGTTGGCTATGTTTATTCCAGGAAATCAACATCTGGTTATGTTTTTATGCTAGTTGGAGGAGCTGTATCCTAGAGGAATGGAAAGGAAACTTTGGTTGCTACTTCCACAATGGAGGTGGAGTTCATTTCTTGTTTTGAGGTAACTCACATGGTGTATGGTTGAAGAGTTTTATGTCAGGCCTTAGAATTTTAGATTCTGTATCTAGGCCATTAGGAATATTTTGTGATAATTCAGTTGCTATCTTTATAATTAAGAATAATAAGAGTGGCAATTGAAGTAAACATATCAACATAAAGTACTTAGCCATAAGGAAACATATTAAGGAAAAGAATGTGATGATTGAGCATATAAGTACTAAATTGATGATAACATATCCCTTGACAAACAGAATGCCACTAAAGTCATTTATGGATCATGTAGTTCAAACGGGACTTGATTTCATAATGTAATTATACGTACAATCTTAATGAAGCTCTTGTTTAGTTGTGATGTTTTCTCCTATTCAGTTCATGCATATCGTTAATAGAGAAAATTCACATATGGTAGGACCTAGAATAAACATTGGGTTTATTCATAAAGTTTAGTTACCAAATAAAGCATTAAGTTTGAGAAATAATACAATTTAGTACATGGAAGATAATACTCACATTTAGAGGAACTATTGCCATGATTCATGTATTTATTTTTAAAATTTGGGTTTGATGGATATGAGGTTAAATATGGAGACCAAGTGGGATAATGTAACCATTTGTGTGTTACAGAAAGTTTCAATGTAACCATTTACATGTTATGGAAATTTTCAATGTAACCATTTATGCATTATGAAAAGTTTCAATGTAATTGTTTATATGTTATGGAAAACTAATGATTTGAAAATTGAAGCTAACTAAATTTATTGTAATGGTTTCCACAAGAATGGTCTCATCTTCCCATTTAAACTAGAAGTTAATCTTTGGTAATGGATTTTTTCT
>MNCI01006901.1:10913-42908 GCA_015680685.1 Gnetum montanum | reverse complement strand
GAATCCAGTTTCAGAATTCCTTTTTATAGAGTTTTCTTTTGATTTCTAAATTTATAACTCACTGATTCAGTCCTACACTCCTACCCGGTGTTAAAAGCTCTTACCGCGAATTAGAACCAGCAAACCATGTGAAACGAGAAAAAAAAAACACAAGATAAAGGAGATGGACCTTGTAGGCGGTGAGCAGGTGCACCGTGCAGAGTTTGCGAGCCTGCCGCCAATGCTCACCGTAGGGTGAAAGGGCTGCATCACGGCCTCCATAAAAGACATACTCTGTCATAGCACTGGGAGGCCGGCTCGCAAAGGCAGCATCATGGGTCTTGAGAAACAAGCGTGCAGCCTCTATAGAGGAGGCTATTACAGCCAGTAAGCTGCCCAACTGCACATACATGATATCCCGGTAGGTACCTGCAAGCTCTGCTAACACTCGGTGCCGACCACGACCACCATGAGCCCGGGCTAATATGTGCAGGATGCCTATCACTGGCAGTCCCTTTGGCCCTGGGGGCAGCCGCGGCGACGGCAGCAGCTTAGATGGATGGTATACCTGCAAGCTCTGCTAACACTCGGTGCCGACCACGACCACCATGAGCCCGGGCTAGTATGTGCAGGATGCCTATCACTGGCAGTCCCTTTGGCCCTGGGGGCAGCCACGGCGACGGCAGCAGCTTAGATGGATGGTTCAATGTGCTCATTAGCAGTCTCCATACCATTACTACTCCTGCTGCTGCCACCAGCAGAATGCCCACTGCCAACGGTAGGGAAGTATCCTCCCAAACAGTCATGACTTGTGTGTTTGGGATATTGATTGTATTAACAAGAGCGTTCCTCAGCCACGCCTTTTATAATGCAACTTGTGTGTTTGGGATATTGATTGTATTAACAAGAGCGTTCCTCAGCCACGCCTTTTATAAAGATTGCATTGGTAGCTCGGCAGCGTTTATCATACGTAACTTTGACTTGTCTCTGTGCTCATTGCAATCCTATGCGTCGGAGATTCGCGATTCCAGATAAATTTTCACAAATTGTTCAGAAGCGCATTAAATCCGCAATGGGTATGTATTTCATAATTTCCAATGAAATTATGAAATTTTGTCTGGATCTGTACATATACATTGAAATGGTCCCCTTGCCTTGCCTCATATTATTATTGCCTTTTTCTCGATGTCTGCATTATGCATTAAAATTATACTTATCTTCTCCTCCTGCTCTGAATCTTCCCAGATTTCATTGCAAGTGGCCAGCAAGCAATCAAGATTCATGGCATCGGCATGACACAGACCACAGAAAACAGGGAGTACGAATGGATAAACAGACACAGGCAAATCACAAAAGGGCTACTTCGGTAACCGAAGGCCGAAGGGCCAAGTTTGGGTCACACAGAAATCAAGTTTGGAACGGGGCCTGCGAGGTAAACATTGCATTTGCATGGATTGGCCTTTGGGAGCGTCAAAGGTTCTGCCATCATTCACGGGTGTTTATTGAGCATTATTGCTGGTTTTTGCTCTTTTTGTCATATCTCTGCTGAAAAAAACAAAAAACAAAACAGGGGCATTGTCATGGGTCATAGTCATGAACACGGCGAACGACGACGGATGGTCGCTTGTCATATAAGGTTCTGCCATCATTCACGGGTGTTTATTGAGCATTATTGCTGGTTCTTGCTCTTTTTGTAATATCTCTGCTAAAAAAACAAAAAACAAAACAGGGTCATTGTCATGGGTCATAGTCATGAACACGATGAACGACGACGGATGGTCGCTTGTCATATAAGGTTCTGCCATCATTCACGGGTGTTTATTGAGAATTATTGCTGGTTCTTGCTCTTTTTGTAATATCTCGCTGAAAAAAGAAAAAAAAAATAAAACAGGGTCATCTTCATGGGTCATAGTCATGAACACCATGACGGATGGCTGCTTGTTCAACTTTTTTTTTTAAATTTGTTTGCTTATGTGCCAACCAAACTACCAGCACAGCACATGGCCAATGGCCATATGCAATCTCATGGTGCTCTGTTTTTGCTTTCCCCTTCATCATGACTAGTGCCAATTCCCCCCTTGTTCGAAAGGTTTTCAATTACCATAGGTGAAGTGAGTTAGCTGTACCTAGTTTAGTTAAGTTGTATCTTCTTATAATGTGGTTGTCTTTAACATGGCCCTATGGCACTACTCACATGTCATTGTTGAACAAAAATATTAGCAAAAGTGATTTGTTATAAATTTGGTTGAGGCTTGAGGCTTAATTTCATTTTTAAAAAGATTGGATTGAGTAACAAAAGGGTTTCATTTTATTGCTGTCATTTTGGTTGTTGCAAAAATTATATGTTTAGGCAGATTATAGCTCTTGAGTAAGAAAATGGATTGGATACCCTCCATACCTTTGCAAATTTTCTTGCTTCAGTGTAATGGTGATATTGCAATCTTTTATGAAATTAAGCATTAACAATATTTTGGATTTACATTGTACTTGTTCTATATTCTACAATGTTTTTTTATGATACATGAGATTTAATTTTTAGAAAAAACTAATATATTTAAATTTTTTCTACAGATTCTTTTGATGCATAGTTGCAATCCAATCCTAAGATATTTAATGGGGCTTTGGACTATCAGCCATGATGAGTAAGATGTAAAACAACCCATCTTGACAAAATTGAGCACAGGTGTGACAGGGTCACTAATGCATATGTGCTTCATGCAGTCAGTGCTACCTGGTTGCATCTGTTTTTATGTACGCCTACAGTGTTCCTTGGCACCATCTGCAGAAATATTCCTGCCTGAGGATAATATCTCTCATGGGATTAAGAAAGAATGAGTTCCGTACCGACATTGGAGTCTTTGGCTCAAACCCCATCGGTTGCTGGTATGAAATTTGAAAGTAAAGATCGTAGAAATGCAGTTCCTGCCAAAGATTGAAAAATCAAATCAGATCGGCAAATCTGTCATCAAATCAGGTTCAAGGTTGCTACGCTCATCTATACTAGCTGCCACGGGTTGCCAAAGATTGAAAAATCAAATCAGATCCGCAAATCTGTTATCAAATCAGCTTCAAGGTTGCTACGCTCATCCATACTAGCTGCCACGGGTCGCTAATTGTGGAGATCTTGCGATTAATCAAGGTTGAATTGTGAAGATCTTGTGATTAATGACAGATTTCTTAAACTATGATTCCTGCTGAAAACTTATTCTTTGTGACTTTTCTAAATTAGAAGTCTCAAAAACAGGTTCTCACGTGCTTGGGGACAGCTACAAGAGGATTTTTTCTGCTCGTGATGTTACCTGGTCCCTCCTCCATGTCTATTTCTCCATGAGGGACCCAATTTGAATGTGTGGAAGTCTTGCAAGAACCAGCAAAACAGCGGGCAAAGCCATGGCAATGCTGGGGTACACTCTCTGCCTGCACCAAAATGAAATCAGACAGCCCAGATAAGTCCACAACATTTTCATCCATGAATCTTTCAGGCCTGAGAGGATTTTTTCTGCTCACGATGTTACTTGGTCCCTCCTCCATGTCTATTTCTCCATGAGGGACCAATTCGAATGTGTGAAGAGTCTTGCAAAAACCAGCAAAACAGTGGGCAAAGCCATGGCAATGCAAGGGTACACTCTCCTGCCTGCACCAAAAAATCAGACAGCCCATATAAGTCCACAACATCTTCATCTATGAATCTTTCAGGCCTGAACTGCTCGGGACTTTTCCACACAGCCGGGTCTCTGTTCATGGCCCTATGATTCACCATCAACACTGTGCCCTTTGGCAGAGTGAAGCCCGGTGACATCCTCTGTACAGAAAGGCGGTGAGCACCCCAAGTGGAGTCACAGGGCAGAGTCTGATGGACTCCTTCACAACACAGTGCAGATATTTCATATGTGAGATATCGGATTCCTTAACTCGGCGGTCTCGACCGACTACTTGATCAATCTCCTGCTGAAGCTTCTGTGCACAAGAAGGGTGTTTTAGCAGCAGCGTTGTGGACCATTCCAGTGTTGATGTTATGGTCTCAGTGCCTCCCACGAACATATTCTGCATGGTTCAGTTGAGTTGATCATGAACTTGCAGTTAAAAGTATCTTTATCTACACCGTCGGGTAAAACCTAAATTTGTTTGTTTTTATCTTTATTTATTTACTTATTTTGTTTTTTCTTTCACAAACAAATTTATTTGATTTTTTCTTTCACAAACAAGCACACATAGGGGTTGGTAGTAATACTCGATGTACATGTGTCATTAAATAAGTGTCCTTGGTAAATGTGATCTATTAAACAAGAGTGTACCACCATCCCTTTTTATCACTGATGGGTACTAGGTAGTAAACAAGAATGTCCTAACATCCTCTTACATGGTAAATATGATCCACTATACAAGAGTTGGAGCACCCTCTCACAAAGTAGATGTGAACCTGTAACAAACCACTTCTCTTTGAGTTTTTGCGTTAACAATTGTAATAGTCTTTCTATCTGTTTGTGGGCATGTTTTGTTGATAAGTTGTGTGTGTCCTTTTTTTGGGCTATGGTGGAAATGGCTAATTGGAATAATAATAAATTTGTTGATCATATTTATATATGTATTATGATTAAATGTTTAAATACTTTATGCATCATAAATATGATTTAAAATACATGTTGGGAATGTTTTAAAATAACAATAATAATTAATATATGGGAAAACAAAATATTTTTTGTTCTATTTCAACAAAGATGCTAAGAAACAAAAGAAAAATAGAGTACAATACTCTAAGGTATGCCTCAAGAGCTAAAACAGGTATGTTGAGATACAAAAAAATGCTCATATTGAGGAACTTAACATATGAATCAAGTTGGAGGAACTGACCCATGAATCAAGGATATTGTGTGCAAATACCATAGCTTTATATTATATTATATTTTTATTTAATCTAAATGTGATGCATTGCTCTTTTTAATTTAAAATAGTACAGTATAAGTACCCTCTCCATGGCTATAGAAAGGTCACGTGATGACCTTTCAAAGCTCCTAAGATCATGGAAAAATTCACATCGTTTATAACCTAAAAAAGAAGGTACATTATTTGATTATGTATCAGAAATTGCCCTTATCATGAATCTATTTTGAAAACTTTTTCCTTGCATCTTATGATAATTCTGAATAATAAAGAGATATATATTATGTTGGAATATTTTGTAATTATCAAGAGGAATTGAACCTAAGATCTAGCAAATATCAAAAATTGTTGATTCAGGAATTGAGCCTGCAACCTATAAATACACATATTTTATTGATTTTTTTATAGTGATCATGAAGAGAATTGAACTCATGACTCATTGCTAAAAAACAAGAAAGAGAGAACTTTAAAAAGAAAGAAAAGAAAACAAATAGTTTCCAAGAAGTCATTTACAAGAAACCATCCATTATCCCTTATTCCATCTACAAACAGGAAGAGGAGGAGAGGAAAAAAATACAAAAGGAAAAAGTAGCTAAGTAAGACAAAAAAAAAGGAATACAACAACAAGGAGTCTAGTTGGGAAAGGAGAGAAGATTGTGACTACTACAGGAGATAACAAGGAGAAAGAAAACAAGTGCTGCATAGCAATCCAATATTCTAATAATTCCTACTAGTAAGCAAGATATCTAAGTAATGAGGTAAAATGATCCATCTCTGTTATGTTTGATAATGGCCAGCATGGTTTGATTTTCTCAAACTTCTCTCTTCTTGCTTGCCTAACCACCTTTATAATGCTTATATGAAATTATCAAGATTCTTGTTATAAGATTAGATTGATGAAACCTTTATTATTATTTTTGGATCTCTCCACTCATCCTCTACACTCTCACACCTAAATGACTCGAATGAGATTTGTTTCTATAACGATTCAGAAACTCCCATAATGATTTGGGGCATTTTTGGGAAAAGATTGCCAACAGGGGCCAAGGATACCTAATATGAGGATTAGTACCATTGACAAAAGGTGAGAGTATTCTTAGGCCCATGGATAATTGTGAATGTTTTAAAATTGTTGAATTCTTGAGTTCTTACTAAACCTCCCCATTTGAATGCATAAATATTGGATCTAAATCTTAAATTATACTTCTTTTCCTATACCTTCTCAAATCTAAGTTTGATATCTTTCTATAAGCTGATGGAGTGTGGGAAAACCTAGGATGTTAATTTATGGTTGTGATCTATCTATTCTCTATTGTTGAACATATGAATTTCTGGATTAAATGATTAATGGTAAAATGGTTACAAGAGTGGGAGACTCCCTGTCAACCTTCCACAACTAATCTATCTGAAGATTGAGAAGCAATTTAAAGAGAATAAATGTGGAAGAAAGGAACTCCCCTTCCCATGCCTCATTAGAAAACTATATTGGAGGGGAGGGATAGTCCACTATACAAATGATGCTGTCAAACGTGCTCCAACTGCCAATTGAGTAGAGATGATGAAAGATAAAATGCCTACAATGACCATTCAAAAAGAGGAGTAGCAGCTACCACCTTCACCTATCACTCAAATAACTATGTCAGACATCACTGCAACACAACACAATGGTTGCACAAGTATTGAGAATGGCTCTTGAGTGAGCAAGAGCAACAAACAAGCACAAGTGGTGGGGACCCATCTATGTACCGGCCAATAATGAGATACCTAAATGAGATGGCCTGAATAGTGAGCCTGATGGGAGGAGCTAGATCTATTTTCTTAACCTAATGAACATAGTTGTCTACAAGGTCGAATCCTAGTTCTAGAGAGGTAATAGTATCTTTCATAGAACAACTACTACTCTTAGAGATTTCTAGGAATACTACGACCTTCTCAGTGCACTTGGAGGAAGGTAAGGGATCAACAATGCTGGTAATGTAGCACCAAGGGTAGGAAACAGAAACAACGATGGTTGCTAAGAGAATTATCGAAACACTCAATGCACCTACAATGTCTAAACCAAACATCACTGCACTCAAAGATGTGCAGACAAATGTAGGGATCATAAGCAGTAGATTAAGTATAGCACAGCATGAAGACCTATTGGACCAACTGGTNTTTTACTTTATTGTACTGATCAATCCCATCAATGATGGATTGCTATAATTCTCGTCCTTGTTGGAGTTGTTGGAGGGTCTCATTCACCTTTGCCTTCGCCACTTGAATATGTTTTTCATTTACTTCTTTCTATTGGTTGACATGTTCTTTGTAGTGATCCTTGTCTCTCTCAAATTTGAGAGCCTCTAATTTCCAAGCGGCTACCTCTATTACAGTCTTTTGGTGAAGGGTATGGACCTTCTTCATGGAAATATTTCTATTCTTAGTTGCCAATCTCCTTAGCTTTGTGTTTGTTCTGGCTAGTTGTTCCTACTATTGATGGATAAATTTGGTTAATTGNAAAAACAATTAACCAAATTTATCCATCAATAGTAGGAACAACTAGCCAGAACAAACACAAAGCTAAGGAGATTGGCAACTAAGAATAGAAATATTTCCATGAAGAAGGTCCATACCCTTCACCAAAAGACTGTAATAGAGGTAGCCGCTTGGAAATTAGAGGCTCTCAAATTTGAGAGAGACAAGGATCACTACAAAGAACATGTCAACCAATAGAAAGAAGTAAATGAAAAACATATTCAAGTGGCGAAGGCAAAGGTGAATGAGACCCTCCAACAACTCCAACAAGGACGAGAATTATAGCAATCCATCATTGATGGGATTGATCAGTACAATAAAGTAAAAATTTTCCTAAAGGAGTTACATATAGAGGAAATGATAGAATACATGGAGCTCGCTAATCTCCGATACACGAATCTGGCTATGTTAACTGTTGGACAGCCACAGTCAAAACTGGAAAAGCAAGTGGTCAACTTGTACTTGAATAACTAAGGGGATGAAATTATTTTTGACACACTTATCCTTAATTTCATAGCTAATTAACCTTGATAATGTCCTTCGGGCAATGAAAATTTTCAAAAAAAAAATTTATGCATTATTCGGTGTGTACTTCTCCCCCACGACTAAGCTAAACACTCCGAGTTCAAGTAGGTTCAAACAGAATGAAAATCGAAGAACCAGCGAGCGAGATATAGGTATGAAAGCAAGGGACACACAATTGCAAGTCGTAGAGAGAAATTTGAAAAATTCCCCTGCATGAATAGTTGAAAATGATGTTAAGTAGCATGGGGGGTCGTGTGTATATATATTTTTGTGATGCGATATCGCGTCGACCATGATATCGCGTACGTGATATCAAAGCCTTTTGATATTAGGGCACAATGCAGGATACCAAATTTTTAGGATTTTTCTTGAAATTGCGATGGAAGTTATGGACATGTGGACAAGTGTTAAATGGTTCCAAGGTAATTTAACTAGTTCTTGAAGGCACGAATAATTATGATGGTGTGGAATGTAGTAATAAGGCCTCAAGTGGTAAGGGAGAGAAAAAGGCCATGTGATGGTTCATAGGAATGTTTGATTCAAAGGGGTAGTCAGGAGGGAAAGAAAATCGTTGAAAATATGCTAAGGGTAATAAATGGTGTGTGGAAGATGTGTTATGTGTGAAAATTACAAAAATTACGCAAGTGGGTCCTCCCCAAAGCAGGTTTCAACCTATAATGCCCTTGCGTAACCCCACTTAAAAGTGTCCATGGGCACTCGAAGGGTTAAATGTAATCCACATATTTATGTAACCCTTCTTTAGAATTGTAAAATTAAAGAAAATGAAAAATATTTATTAATCCTGCTTGTTATTAGAATGGGGGATATCCCCCATAACTAAACGGTTGAGCATGGCGAGGATTAATAAATGAAAGATGAGGGTCCTTGCATGTTGGAAACATTAAAACTTGGTCATACTTACCCCATTGGGGTTTGAAACACCACAAAAATTTTGAGCCTAGTACTTGTCCAACACCAAGCAGGTCCCTGGGACCAACAGACGACCACAGCTACATTTGGTGTCACACTTGGCAACTTCGGATATCCGATGCTTAATTTTCACTAAGTATGCAGTCCGAGCGTATACGCCCAAGTGTACATTCCCAGCGTACACGCCTCACATGTACGCCCAGCAGGTACAATAGATGCATACGCCCAGCAATAAGATCCCCGGAGATAGCATGGAAACAGCACTGCAGAACAAGATTTGGTACAAAGCAGAAAACATTAGCATATACACCCCAGCGTATACGCCTAGCACACCAGCGTATACGCCCTAGCGTATATGCCCAGCATCCATCAGCGTATACGCCCAACGTATGCGCCAGCGTCCACAACATCTACGCCTAAGTTCGCATACGCCCAGCACCTCCAGCATATACGCCCATAGTCTACGCTCACTACAGACAGCGTATACGCCCAGCAAATGTAACATATTGTACACTTGTAAATTTTACGCTCTTGCACCCGGTCAACCCGCCACGTGTCTCCCAACCCAAATTCACCGTCAAAACCCTGTATAAAAGCCCAATTTTTCACGAGATCCAGGTGGGTCGGCAAAACTCCCAGAGCACACTAGAGAGCAGAGACGCTGCGAACCAGAGCACAAAAACTTTTATGCTGGACAACCCTGCACGCTGAGCATACAGCCTCTACGCTATGCTTACATTGTGAACCAGCCACAATCATCCCTGCATCCACCGGGGCTTTTCGTCCGCCTTGTGTTCTGGTCACAACTGCGTTATACCGGTGCATTGTACTTTCATTCTGTAATGCCATTGTTACATTTTATTCCCAAAATCATTTACAATTTACATTAATTGTTGTATGTATTCTGTTTACGCCTGTTTACGTTTACACTCTGTTCGCATCAATTACGCTGTGTACACTCTGATTTACGCTTATTACGCCGTTTATGTATAACCCAGCGTACAACACTTCGGTGTACGTTCGAGGAAATCCTTGTCTGATCCGCGTGTGGACCACCCAAGGTACTCTACCTTCGTTCATTCCAGCTCGCCCTCAGGCAAAGGTAGGGTATTCTGTGCGCATCCTGCGATCCCACGGTCTCTGTTTCCTTCCAACCGGAGACCGACGATTTCGGGTGGTACAGAAATTGGCACTAGAAGGAGGGCCTCTACCTAAAACCTTACCTACAAGCTTCCCAGCGTTTATGCTGTTGAGCGTACATGCCGCCAACCATACGCCGATTCCTTCTGAAAACCTCCCAGCGTTTACGCTGCTCAGTCTAAAACCTAGTCTGTAAAGTATCCAGCGTTCATGCTACTGAGTGTCTACACTATTCAGTTCAAACCCTTCCATCCATAAGTTTCCCAGCGTCTACGCTACCGAGTATACGCTACATGCTTTACGCTGCAAATTTTCCTTACGCCATACACAAGACTGCTAAAGTTTACGCTGCACATTGTTACGCTGTAGACTTGTCTACGCTATCATCCATTTACGCTATGCTTGTTACGCCGTAGATATTGTCTACGCTACACACTGACTTTCTTTGAGATTCTGTTTACGCTACTCTCTTTACGCTGCAAACACGTTCACTCTACTGTTCATTTATACCACACTATGCTGTAAAGCCTGTTTACGCTGCACGTTGACACTGTATACGCTGCTCAGTGTATACGTTGCACTCCTTACGCTGTAGACTTGTCTACGCCGACCCTATACGCTTCATCCCTATACGCTGCACGTTACCACGTAAGTTTACGCTGTACTAAGTACACTAATTTCACATCCCTATACCATGTCATACCCTCAACAGGTCATCATGAACCCCGCAAACACCACCGCTACAACTGCTCAAGTCACCGACATGGCAGGCACCATGGCTGCCCAACAGCTTGTCATTCCACAGCCGACAGTACAACCCACAGCGGGGCCCCGCCGGTCCCTACAGTTGCAAGGGAGAAACCCAACCTCTAACATTATAACCCAAGACCAGTATAACTTTATATGTGTGAAGATACAAGTTGGTCTGGCCGTAGATCGAGCCGAAACACGAGGACTCCTATCACACCCTCAGCCCACAAACACACATCAACCCCATGTTCTACCCAGGCACAGGGGAAGCCACGTCCCTCCAACACCTCAAGTTCACCCAGGCGCAAGCACCTCCCCCAGAAACATCCGCACTGGTTCATGTTTCTCCGGTAACCGACCCGTAATTCAGTACACTCCCTCTCGCTATCATCCCCGTTGCAGCAGCAGCCCATCCTCGTAAGCACCACCCCCACACAATAACATGGGAGCAACCTTCTTGCCTCGAGTGATAGGGATGCCACATGTGATACCAGCATCCACGTCCGCCCACTACATTCCCCACATCCAAATGCACCCTGGTAGGCGACTCCATCTCAACAGTTGTGTTTTGGGCAAAAGAATCAAAAGTAGAGCACAAACCCAAACCCTCCATAAACATTTCTAGTTGCCGCTTTTCACTGGACACTTCTTTTAATGACTTCTTGTAGTGATGTTTGTGATTCTTCTCATCCTGACCCCACTCGCGAACCTTGGAAGCAAAGGCTTTCCAATCTTGACATTTGAGGTTCAGGAGATCAATTAGGGCTTTACGCTCTACCATTCTCCGAGTCAGTGATGCATGAAGATTTAGTAGATTCCAATATCTCGTATACGTAACCTCGAACGTTTGCCAAGAGCGATCACCACTTAGTTTGGCAACAGCGAACTCGTATCGAGCCTTAAGATCGTCATGTTCAACTGACAACTCGGAGACTTCCTTTTGTTTTGCCTGGATATGCAGCCACAACTGTTCAACAGAATGCCTACAAGTCCATAGTGACTTGGCGTTGTGTACTAGGCCTTCCGCCACCTCATCATAAACAGGCCTTGGCACCTACTCAACCTCTGGGGATAGCGAAGGTAAACTCTCTATACTGATGCTCTCGGAGGGATCCCACCTCAACTTGGCACCTATGCATATGAAAAGATCAAACGTTAAGACAACAGAAACAGGGTGTGACGCTCTAAAATGACAAACCATTTAAAAACATTATACCTATTTCGGGGTGGACCTCCTGGTTTTGTTCAGCAACTTCTTCTGCGATTCCAGCCACAAAATCCATCTTACTTGGCATTTCTGTCCAAGTAAATGGCTCATGGGTGCGGGATGAACTAACCTCTGTAGTCCTCTCAGGGGGAACCATCTTCATGGGTACACCTAAGCGCACCGTCCTAGTCTCGCTACCTTCATCTGGAAGAAATGAAAACATGAAAATAAAAGACCATAGAAATGACAACTAACAAAGAAATATAGAGTAAAATAAAAAGAAAAAATACCGTGCTCCTTGTCACCTTCTGGAGGATCCCCTAAGTCCAGATTTCCCTTGAGAAAACTGCTAAACATCTGGTCAACACCACCCTGATCATCCAACAGCTCAATTTCTATGGTGTTTTCCTTTAACTCCTCTATTTCTCCTCCCTGATCCTTCTCCACATTTTCCTCTTCATTATTTCGCTCCGTGTTGGTCTCCTCCTCCTCAGTAATGGTTTCTAGCGCCTGCTTCCTCACTTCTCAAACCAAGCCAAAGACATCAGTGACATGTAAGCGATTGAAGAAAAAATTATGAACAAAACGAAAACAATAAAACAATAAGCTAGCGAAGTCTACTTACCGGGCATCTTGAATCGTATGCACTTCACTCGTGGCTCCCTCACATTAGAAGCTTCCTCAGCTGCGCGTTCGTATCTCTTTAGCTTCAATTTGGCCTGGCCAACAATTTCTTTGATAACCCGCTTAGCTCTCCTTGCAGTGAGGGGCACATCATCTGACTCTAATCCCAGACTATCCCGAGTATGAATGGAGGTACCCAATGATCCCCCGGTCGTAATAGACACGGACTCATCAATGCCCTCAGGCGCATCCTGGGACTTGGCTGTTTCGAACAAGTGGTTGATCCACGGGCGGGATAGTTGACCCCGATCCCGTAGAACAAACTTGTTGTCCGCGCGGACTATCAGAAATTCAGCAAAGCGTCGAAGGTAACCGGTGAAGAAGGTAAAGGTGAAGTGGGATTGCACCTTGACATTCGAACGCAATCGCACTATCTCCTTGTGCATGCCCAACAACAAAAATTCAGCCCAGTTATAGCGCATGCCAATTTCTAGGATAGTTAGCATGACGCGTACGGCCTCAACCCCAAGACTTTGTACCTAGGAAAGGGTTTTGGGAAATACCTGTGCCCTAAACAGGGGATACAATTCATTTACCTCCTCAACCTTTGCTTTCCCCTGCATCGGGAATCCCTTGGTACCCTTGGCCAGGCCCAACCAGTCCTCCAACTCACGCACCATTTGGAGCTCTTTATGAGCTCTGTCTAAAACTACACTTATGCCATCTGTCAGTACCCCAAATAAGTTTGAAAAGAATTCTGGCGACAAATGGAAAACTACCTTAACACCCTTAATCCAGGTGCTGTAGTAGGAGACAGACTCGTTAAAGGAATCCACGATCCTGATCATTTCTCCTATAGATACATCAAGACTCAGGGTCTTGAAGAGCTCCATAAGGCCGACATTGTCTAAGCAACGAACAATAGATGACGGGGCATGGTTGCGTAACCATTTCTGAGCCTTAGTCACCTCCCCGAACTTCATTGACAAGGTTGTCTCAATTCGCCCGGTTGTGATAGGATTCCCGCCAGGAAGTGCATCAACTACAAACGCAATGTAAGATTGTCATATAAGTATAACTCTCGGCTGTTAAAACACGTTAACACATCTAGGAAGTGTTGTCATTTACCGCCAGTGGTGGACTTGGATGTGCTGCCTGAACCAGAGTCACGAGGAAAAACTGGCCCCTGGTCCGACCGATCTTTATCCAGCCATCCACGAGCTTGGCACATTGCCAACGCTCTAGAAAATCATTGGTGAAAATAAATGATATCCCACTTCATTAGAGCTAATATAGCTTTACGAAGGGTGGGACCCACCATAAATGCCTCTAGAGCGGTACGAGCTAAGGCAAGCCCATCATCCTCGACACATATTCTGTCTGCATTAACTTTAGGCCTACAAACGAACAGATGTCAAAACTAAGGCAAATGCCAAACAACAAAAAGAAGCAATAGACTTGAACGGTCCTACCTGCCCACCCAGTACACTATGCCAGGAGGGTTCTGGAACAGCGTGTGCGCACACGCGGCTAAAAATAAGGTGTTTTCTAGGTACTCCTGCCCTCGTGGTAATTGGTCCCACACACGTGCTAACGGGCGTGTGGACCTAGGCCCGTGGGAAGAACCATCCTCATTCGTAAGCTGCCCCTCGTCGATGTCTTCCATGAAGACAACGACACCCTCCACGACTCCTGACAGCATTGCCTCAAGCACGCTCCGTGCCACCAGTTCACTTAGATGCGACCAGATAACCACTTCAAAATTGTCCAGTATGAAGGCAAGGAATTTACACGCACCTTATCTAAACCAGACCCCATTGTTATCCATAGTTAGATCCGAGGTAGGCTCAGCAGCCTCAATGGGGCCAAACCATGTTAGCACCCCAACGACTTCAACAACAAGGAGAAAATGCTTACTATCCCTGCAAGCAATCAGGATGCCACAATAAATCAGTCATGCATCAAAACAACACGAAAAATAATAAAAATAGAAGTCTTTGCTTGGATGTTCCCTTCTTGAGTTTTCTTACCATTCCGATGTTACCCAATTATCCGAAGCTAAGACAATAAAAATAAGAAGTCTTTGCATGATGTGGTTCTCATGCATAAAAAAAACACACAAAGCAATTGAGAATTCAAAGCACACCCCTTAGATGAAATAAACTTTGGGCTACAAGCACTAGTTATGGAACCAAAAGTGTTCCCTCTAACTAAGACCCTTCTTGCTTCCCATTGCTTCCTTTATTTCATCGGAATGGTAGTGGCTCTTTGAAGATGCATCCTTGTTATCCAAGTGGATGGTTTAGCCAAATGCATTGATGCAAAGCTGCTGGAAGTGGTTGGTTTAAGGCCAGAGTTGGAATGAGACTTGCCAAGTCACATTAATCATCAAACACACAAGGGGCTGTACACCACCTTGTTTGAGATTCCATTCCATTCTCTTCTCTCCTCTCCATCCTTCTCTCCATTGTTCACCTCATTGCTAGTTGTATCATTAGTGTATCTATTTTGGTTGATGCATTATTTTCTTTTTGGTAAATTCTTGTGGTTAAGACTTTAACTTTTGTTCCAAAAGACATTCCCAGAGCCTACGAACTCTTTGAATGTGGGTCTGTCAGGGCATTAACAGGATGCGCCTGCTTTGGGGAGGACCCACTGACATTCCTAATTGGTGCATTCGTTAACTTCTTTTCCTTAACATTTTGTAATTAATTATTATTTTTTTCATTACCATCTTGACATCTACTTCATTGATGTTTTTAGTTGTCCATTTTTATCTATCTTTCTTACTCCTTTCCCTTCTTCATTCTAACGCTACCCGAGGTTCGCGATTAGTCATGGGGTTACGGGGCCCACTTTTTTCGATTTTCACCTAGCCCCAAAATTTTTTATTTTCTTCCTAACCCCTACACCTTCGATATTCATCATTACTACATCTCCCGATCCATATTAGCCATACCACAACCTAGCCAATGGACCTACACTGAAGCAAGGTATTGATTACTTAATGATTCAATTACCCTTGCTAATATATGATTGTGTTGTGTGTGCAGATGGCAATCATACAACAACAGAATGGATCTGGAGCAAACACTTGGAATGAAGCAGCGCTAAAGCAGCTATGCAAGGAGCAAGATCGATGGCGCGCTTATGGATGGACAACGAAAAACGCAATCTTGGCATTGGCAGCAGCAACACTTCTTTCTATCTTTCTCTTTCTCTCAAGCTGCCAATAAAGGCCTGATGTCATTGTAATAAGGTGTTCACCTTTGTTGTCATGAACACCAGTTTTGTCAAGTCTTGTAATAATGATCTATTCACATGTCATCCCATTAGTTCCATTGCCCTCAATAATTCCATACCTTCCCGATATTATTCTAAGGAACTTGAGGATGAGTTTTCATTCAATCATGGGGGTATGATGAGACGCGATATGCACAAGCCACGATATCGCGGCTGCCGCGATGTTGCATCCCATGCGATATCGCATACGTGATATCGTGTACGCGATATCGCGTCGTCCCCATGCGATATCACGTACGTGATATCACGTACGCGATATCATGTCGTCCCCTGCAATATCGTGTACGCGATATCGTGGTCCGCCACCAAATCTATAAATAAGAGGTGGCACTCCCCTCATTTCCCATCTTGGCTAGAAGTAGAGAAGCTCTGGCAGTTTGATCACTCCATAGTTAGATTAATTTCCCATGTGCCCACAGTAGGAGTCCTAGAGTGAACGACTCTTTATTCGAGAAACATTGTACCTGAACACCAGTTGTGTACGGTAATAAAGATGAACTTGATTGGATAAAATTTGCAGTGCATGGATAGCATTTTATTTATTATTATTTATTACTTTCCTAGAATGCGGTACGAGTACGACTTGATTACGAGCATCTAAGGATGTGTACGGCTAGTCAAGGAATCGGCTGCTCGTCGCATGCGGTATGAGTACAACTTGATTACGAGCATTGTGACTACTTGGTAACCCAGTAGCGTATTCCAGGATCTACGCTTGGTAATCCCAGTGGTAGTCCCAGTGTGTACAGCTAGTCAAGGAATCGGCTGCTCATCGCACTTAGGCTAGTTAGGTTCTTTCACCCTTCTCTCCTAGAACATGGGGTAAGTACGACTTGGCTACGAGCACCCACGGGTGTGTACGGCTAGTCAAGGAATCGGCTGCTTATCACACTTAGGCTAGTTAGGTGCCTCAGTATGACCACTTCGAGCACGTGCGTTACGTGTGGTGATCCCAGTAACGATTAGCGTTTGGTAGCCACAGTTGCATCGGTTCAGGGTGTGTACGGTAAGTGGGAATGGATGCTGACGCTAGTTAATATAGACTTAGGTCCTTAGTTAGAGTTAGTTAGCTTTCTCAACCCTTCACCCTTTAGCATAGGAGATAAACCTGAAAAGACCAAAAAAATCATATACCTTGGACTTACTTAACCATACACCGTAACAACAACAAGTAAGTCTGGGAAGACAACAAATGATTAACCCCAGGTGTTCCATAAAGCGTTTAGGCATTTAGTCTGCGGAGTTCGACCAGATCGCGCGTCCTACGCTCGTTTCGTATGGTTGAGTGTAGGGGTACCTCGCCACTCATCAGTTCCCCAATGACTTGTGTAGGTGTTTCCATTAGTGTACCGCCTAAAATCATCGGTCTCCCGCTGGAAGAGAAAACAGAGGCCGTGGGATCGCGGGACGGGTACAGAAGACCCTGCCTTCGCCTAAGGGCGAGCTGAAATGCAATGGAGGCAGAGTACCTTGGGTGGTCCGCATGCGGATCATACAAGGATTTCCCCACACGTACGCAAAATGCTATACGTTGCGTTATGCGTAAACGGCGTGCTGGCGTAAACAGAAAAAATAGCGTGAAATGTAAACGGATGCAAACGAAGCACAAGCGTAAAAAGACGTAAACGAGGCGTGGGCCAAATTGACGTAAAACTGTAAAAGAACTTGCAGCAAATGAAACGATGGAATTATAGAGCCAGAGTACAGTGCACCGATCTAATGCAATTGTGGGAACACAAGGCGGACGAAAAGCCCCAGCGTACACAGAGGTGACTCGGTCAGTTTGCAGGGCGAGCGGAGCATAAGAGACTAGATCCGCAGCGTGCAGGGCTTCCCAGCATAAGAAGGTTTTCTGCTCTTTTGCGTAGCGTAAATGTTCTCTGGTGTGCTCCGGGATTTTGCGAACCGTCTGGATGAAGTGGAAAAATGGGGGTTTTATACAGGTTGTTACGCTAGACTCGGGATGGGAGACACGTGGCGCGTTGACCGGGGGCATACACTTTACAAATATACAAAATGTTACAACTGCTGGGCGTATACGCTGGGCATATACGCTGGGCGTATACGCCACATCAGGTCGGCATATACGCTGGGCGTATACGCCGCATCAGGTCGGCGTATACGCTGGGCGTATACGCTGAAAATGCTAGGCGTGAACTGGGTGGACGTGCTGAGCGCTGGGCGTATACGCTGGTGAATGTTCGGCGTACACGCCGGGCGTATACGCTGATGGATGCTCAGCGTACACGCTGGGCACATACGCTGAAGGATGCTGGGTGTACAAGCGAGGCGCATACGCCGAAGGATGCCAGTTGCTTCAATCCTTGCTCTTCGGTGTTATCTTCATGCTGTCATTGGAGATCCTGTCGTCGAGCGTGTGCATCTGCAGTGCCTGGGCATGTACGCCGGAGAATCGGGCGTATACGTTGGAATGCCAGGCGTATACGCTGGACGTATACGCTGGAATGCTGGGTGTATACGCTGTGTGTGATCTTGACGTATACGCTAGAGTGTCGGGCGTATACGCTGGGCGTATACGCTGTGTGTGATCTTGGTGTATATGCTGGCACCATGTACTTAGCAAAATCTAAGTGTTGCAATCATGTAGCCGGCGTCATTCATTAGTTCCAGGGTCCTGTTTGGTGTCGGACAAGTACTAGGCTCCGAATTTTGTGGTGTTTCATTGGCCCCTCTTTGTTGATGCTTGGAGGAATCGACCCGAGAAGCGTCGACAAAGAAGCGCAAAACACCACAAGCAACTCGATAGAGACGTTGTCTGCTGCCACTTGGACAAGACGTCATCACACCGTGTTCAGTAGTATAGAGGATTGGGAAAGGGGAATTTTGTATCTGGGAGGTCAGGTAGATTGCGGGGACTAATGATCGTTCGAGGAGATTAAGCAGGGAAAAGGGGATGCTCTGATGTGAGGCATGCCGATCCTTGCCAATAGCCATTGTTTAGCAAACTCGGAGTTTAGACATGTGAGATGTGTCTTTTGGCGGAACAAGGCTCTTGGTTAGTGTGCAAGAGAACTTGTTGACGGGACCAAAGCTACAGGAGGATGTGTTGCATTCTTTGGGAGAACAGGGCCCATGTTAAGTGTTCAGGGGAACCTGTTGGCGGGGAGCCAAATCCATGCGACTGGATGCTCTTTGACCATTTTGGGCACGAGTACTTGGTTTTGAGACAGACTGCCTTCCCACCTGGGGCTTGCATGGAAAGTGCCCGGGGTCTCTCTCTTTTTTTTGTAAACTTTGCTTTGTTTGTGTACTTGTGCGCAGGTGTTGTACTGTGTGGCGTATCACAGCGTGCAACAGCGTGCTCAATGTTTTGAATGTACTGGGTGTGTCAAGGGTGTAGTTGAATGGAAACTGGGGAATCAATGGGGATGTACTAGTGAATGGTTTGATTTAGTCCTGCCAGGTACGCTGTGAACATTGCCTTATCTTGCTGCTTACGACGAAGTGCATCTTTGTACGAAACTTTCGGGTGTCATCCTGCAAACATAACGCCAAGGAGACAAGAAAACCGTGAGCGAATAGACGAGCTTAGACTTACATGGCGGCTGATGGCACAGAGGTGCTGGAGAGCGGCAGGTACTGTATGCAGATGAAAGCAGTATTGAAGATGGCAGCTGATAGCAAGTGGTGCAATGAAGTGAGCGATGAATGAGCATGGCGGCGGAGTGAGGTGCTGGATGTGAACTTGCTAGTTTATAGTCTTGGAAGACTATCTTGGGTTAGTTTTATGTCATAACCCATTGGACATTGCCTGTTTAGCGTCGTGGCAGACGGTACGTTGCCAGTTTTTAGTCTTAGCGGACTATGAAGAGGCAAGCTAGTTTATAATCTTGGCGGACCCTGATGGTTGTGATGGTGGCAGTTTACTATCATGCCGGACGGATGGTAGTTTATTGTCATTGCGGACACTGTAGTATTAGTTTTAAGTCATAATCCAGGACTGTTCTGTGGTATCAGTTTATAGTCGTGATTTCAGGACTTCGCTGTGGTATCAGTATATAGTCGTGATTCCAGGACTTAGTTGTGGTATCAGTTTATAGTCCTGATTCCCAGACTTAGCTGTGGTATCAGTTTATAGTCGTCATTCCAGGACTTCCACGTACCTGAGTTTGTGTTTATACATAGAACGGTTTTAGGTACAAATGATTTGTCGGATTAGCGAGCTCATTCCCTTCCGTGTCGGCTAGCTTGAATGCACCGTTATCGAATTCTTTGATGACCACGTAAGGCCCTTCCCAATTGGCTGAGAATTTGTCCGGGTGTTCCCGAACAGCTTTGAGTACGAGATCGCCTTCGTGGATTGGGCGTTTGTTGATGTCATGCCGATGTCGCTGTCGTTGTTGCTTTTGGTACCATTCGATCTGATCGAGCGTGCGTACACGTTCTTCTTTCACAGAGTCAAGGTCAATGAGACGTAGCTCATTATTTTGACCATCGTCGAGGAGTCCAGAGAGTGTGATCCTTAAAGATGGTACCTGCAATTCTAAAGGTAAAACAGCTTCTGAACCGTAAACAAGACTATACGGAGTTTTACCTGTTGACGTCCGATGAGTAGTGCGGTAAGCCCATAATGCGTATAATAATTTCTCGTGCCACTTCCTTCTGCTTTGGGTTAGAATTTTCTTAAGTATCGTTATGATCGTCTTATTGGTTGCTTCTGCCTACCCATTGCTTTGAGGATAGTAAGGAGAAGAGAATGAGTGTTTGATCCCTAGACCGTCGCAAAAGGTTTTTGTTTCGGCACTACTAAATTGTGGCCCGTTGTCAGTGATAATTGTCAAGGGGGTGCCAAAGCGGGTTACAATGTTTTCTAGGATAAAGTTGCACACGTGTTTAGAAGTCATTTTTTGAAGGGGAGCTACTTCCACCCACTTCGTGAAATATTTAGTAGCGGTTATGATGAAACTGTGCCCCGCAGAAGATGAGGATGTTATCGGGCCGATAAGGTCCAATCCCCACTTCTGAAAAGGTCATGTTATTTGTGTTGTGTGCAACTCGTTTGGCGGTACATGTATTAAGTTACTATGTTTTTGACAAATGTTACATGTTTTGACTTTGGAGGAGGAGTCGTATTCCATGTGTGGCTAATAATAGCCTAAGCATCTTATTTTCATGGCCATGGCTTTTGGTGCTATGTGTCCTCCACATAGTCCCTCATGTACCTGATCAACGATTGTTTGGGAGTCAGTACTACTGACGCACGTTAGCAATACGACTTTGTAGGATCTACGACATAGTGTGTCCCCTACCAGGGTATATTGCTTAGAACGTTTTCGTACGGCGTCCTTTTGGGCATTTGTTAGATGTCGCGGGGCTTCGCCGCGTAGAAGGTACTCTTTTATGTCATCGTACCATTCTATCGCGCGTGTTGTACTAACAGATGTGATCGGCAATGTTTCAGAGGTTATTGGTTCATCGCACCTGATTACGGAGCTTGGCAAGGCATGGAACATGTCGGGCAATATATTTAACGCTATTGTGGCTAACGCATCTATGATGGTGTTATCATTTTCAGAGACGTGTTGCACATCAATGTTTTCAAATCGTTTCATTAAATGTTTCGCCAAGTCACAGTATGGTTGTAAATGTTGGGCTTTGCATGTGTAAATGTCTGTAACTTGGTTTACAACCAATTGTGAATCCCCTCTGACTATGAGCCATGTGATACCTGAAGCCAGTGCTTTCGCAAGACCTCTAAGGAGACCTTCGTACTCTGCTATGTTGTTAGTACAGTGAAAATTGAAGCGATAGGCAAAGGGTCGGATCTCCTCGGAGGGATAGGTGATGATAGCAGTCGCACTTCCTCCTCGAGAGGTGGATGCTCCATCAAAGTTTAAAATGGCATCGTAGTCATCAGCCACCGTGTCTATTGTGCTTATACTTTGATCCGGGAATTCAGGCTCTATGGTTGCTTGGTCATGCATTGGTGATGCGGCCATTTGATTCGCTAGGGCTTGACCTTTGACTGATGATTGTGCTACGTAGTACAGGTCAAACTCAGCTATCATGGCTTTCCATCAGGCTATTCGACTCGTTTCGTATATGTTTCCTGTTATAGCTCTCAGTACATTGTCCTTACAGATTATGTAAACTTGATTACGGAAGAGGTAGTGTCGCCATTTTCTTAGAGAAAAGACCAAAGATAAGCATGACCTCTCCACGTCGTTGTACTTCTTTTCATAGGCAACTAAGGCATGGCTCAAGTAGTATATAGGGACTTCAGTTCCGTCATCTCGTTTCTAGTAGAGCATAGACGCGATGGACGATTCTGAAGTGGCAAGGTAGATGTAAAACGGTTTATTGTTTTGGGGTGGGTAGACCGTAGGCAGTCGGGCAAGTGCTGTTTTGATATTTTCAAAGGCTTCCTGGCACTGCGGAGTCCATTCAAAATGGACATTTTTATGCAATAGGTGGTTCATAGGTTTTAGTTTGTCTGTTAACTTTTCTACGAAACACCTAATGAACTGCAATCTACCTTGTAGACCTCGAAGTTCGGTAAGGTTACTGGGTGGTTTTAGGTTGGTAATCGCCTTGACCTTATCGGGGTCCACTAGTATCCTTGCTTCAGAGGCTATGAATCCGAGCATCTTGCCTGTTTTGACACCGAAGACGCATTTTTTGCGGTTAAGCCTTAGCTCATGTTTTAGACAACATTTTAAGACTAAGTCAAGGTCTTGTACGCGTTGTTCAATCGTTTTTGACTTAACCACGATGTCATCTACATAATCGTTGAGCGATCGTAACATATCGCTAAAGATAAACATCATGGCTCTTTGATAAGTGGCCCCAACGTTCTTGAGACCGAAGGGCATCATTGTGTAACTAAAAGTTCCCCATGGGGTCATGAAGGTTGTTCGAAGTTGATGTTCAGGGTTGATGCGTATCTGGTCGTATCCCGAAAAACCATCCATAAAAGATAGTAAGGCATGTCCGGCAGTCGAGTCAACGAGTTGATCGATGCTGGGTAGGGGAAAGTCATCTTTTATGGTTGCTACATTTAGATCTCGGAAGTCAATGCATAACCGAATACTTCCATTTTTCTTCAAGATGATGACCATGTTGGATACCCATTCGGTGTAATCAACAGCTCGAATGAAACCAGCTTGATAAAGCTTGGTGATCTCATTGCGGACTTCCAATGCCACCTCGGGTCTAACTTTTCGTTCTTTCTGTTTTATCGGTCTCAGTTTAGGGTCCAAAATAATGTTGTGTTGGAAAATTCTAGGATCTAGCCCAGGCATGTCCGTATAAGACCAAGCGAATGCTTTCATGTTTTCCCTAAGTACGTTCTGGATGTCTTGTGCCAAGTGTGGTTGTAGTAGTGTACTTAATTTTAATATTTTGATTTCCCCATCAGGCATGGTGATGGGTGTTTCAGCTAACGGATCTTCAGTGATGTTTTCAACCTCTATGTCAAGAAATTTCGTCATGCCTCCGTAGTCGTCTGTTGCTTGCTATGTTGAGGCTATGACCGCGTCGTCCATTAGTGGACTTGCGTTGATGAAGTTTATGTCAAAGTCCCATGTAATGGTGTCGTATGGTCCGTCGATGGTTAACGGTGCGGTTAAGTGCTGGCAGTCCATTGAGCTTATCCCTGCCAATAAACTGAGAGTTGCATGAGCAAAGGGATTGTTCCATGTATTTTGACGATTTTAGACTATGTGTACATGTATAACGGTGGATTATCGTCACACTTGCACGCATGGCAGTTTTATGCCTTATCGGGCAGTGAGCAGCAATTTAAGGCCATACCGGGGCAATGGGTGGTAGTTTAATGCCTTACCAGGCAATGGGCGGATGGGGAAATGGCATTTTAAGGCCGTACCGGGCCATTGGGCATTTAAACTAGCGTAAACGTGTAAAACGGGGTCCGCGGAGGAACCAGGACGTAATAATCACTGTTTTTTTTAATGAATTTTTTGTTAAATTTTATCGTTTTGGATAGATTTTGGTGAAAAATAGGCAAAAAAGGCAAAAGCGAGGCAACGGCGGCATAAGCGGCGGTGGCGTCAGCGTCAGCGTCATTGGGCGCTATATAAAGGGAAGGGGGGTCCATTTGTTTTCTGTTTTGAAAGCGACAGTGTAGAGCGTAACCCGAGCGAGCGTAAGCGTAAGCGTACAACTACTAAAGCGTAAGGGTACATCACCATACCCTAGCGTAAGCGTAACCCAGAACCTGAGCGTAGACGCCGAAGGTTGAACCCAACGTAGACACTGAGGCTTGAACTTCTTGACGCCAGCGTATAGTTACTCAGCGTGAACGCGGATCGCTAGCATAGACGCTCTGAAATGGGCAAGGGCAAGGAAGTGGAGGGTCAGGGGAGGAAGGGTCCTGCATTAACCTTCGCCGAAGAGATAGAGGCCATGCTGCAGGGCCTGCCTAGGCCAAAGGTGCCGGCGTGGTCCATGACGTCCCAGAGGTAAGCCTTGATCCCTGCTTCTGTTTTTTGTTTGTGTGCTTCACTGTATTCGTAGCGTAGACAATCTCGGCGTATACGTCGAGCACAGGGATTTTTCATCATGAGGGTTTTCGGCATAGCGTAATCTGTGCAGCGTAGACGGTGTTCAGTCCTGGCGTAAACATTTTTTTCACGTTGTTTTAGCATAAAATATTTTCAGCATGTTTGTCATCGGCGTAAGTTCTGTTTCTTGCGACGGCATATACTGCTTTATTTTTCTGGCGTAAACTGTTTACGCCAAACTTGAAATTGAGCATATACGCCGAGGGTTTGCTCAGCATAGACGCCATACGCATACAGTTGGGGTGTCAGCGTAAACAAATCACCGTCAGTGTAGACACTGAGTTGGCTAGCGTATATGCTGAGCTAAATTCCGTTCTTTACGCTAACTATTAGTCGGCGTATACGTTCTTCAGACAGCGTATACGTCGGATTGACCACGTTTTTTGCGCTAAGTGTAGATCATCGTATACGCTCTGTGTATATCATATGTGCTAATTCTGAATTGCTCTTAGTGCTAGGTTTGTTCAGCGTACGCTGTGTGCGGCGTATACGCTGAGCGCGAATCATGGGCGTAAATCGTGGGCGTATACGCTGTGTACAGCGTATACGCTGGGCGTAAGTTGTGTTTTTCGCGCTGTAGAGTTGGCGTATACGCTCTGTGTACAACGTATACGTTGGGCGTAAACAGTCAGTTAAATTTTTGATTTTTTCACCAATTTATGATGTGCACTTTCATTTTGTGACGTTGCAATTGGTTGCAGGGACAGCAAACGCTTTCTCATTGTGGTTGAACTCGTCGGGGTTCTGACATGGGTTGGCCGCATTGAGGATGGCGATGTGCCCCTGAATCTATTCGTGGATAGCGAGGGGGTCTGGTTCATGGAAGGTGCTGGTGAATTTCTGGCTTTCCTGTTAACCAATTTTGAAGTGGCTATGTGGTCGTTTTTTGACGAGGTGACCGCACGGAGTGTGGTTGATGCAATACTGCTGGGGGCCACCGAAGGTGTCTTGGTCTTCATGGAAGACATTGACGAGGGGCCATTTGTTGATGACGATGGCACTACCCACGGGCCCAAGTCAACCCACCCGTTAACGCGTTTGTGGGCATTGCTGCCACCGAGGTTAGATTACATCAACAATACATTATTTATAGCTGCCCGTGCACACACCCTGTTCCAGAATCCTCCTGGCACAGTGTACAGGATAACCAGGTAAGACCATTTGACTTTATTGCTTCATCGATCGCCGTTTGATGTTAGTTTTTGTTTTAACATGCGTGTATTTGGAGGCCAAAGACCAACCCAGATGGGACTCTGATTGAGGATGAAGGGATAGCCCTCGCTCGCATTGCTCTGGAGGCCTTTATGATGGGCCCCACTCTTCGCGGGGCCATACTAGCTCAGAAGAAGGGTTCAATGGTTTGTTTCCATAATTAGTTTTCCAGGGCCTTTGTGATGTGTAAGGCTCGTGGGTGGCTCAATGAAGACTCGATAGATCAGGGGCTAGTCTTTCCTCACAGCTTTGGCAGCACTTCCAGATCTACCACTAATGGTGAGTAATAGCATGTATTAAATGCGTTAGTGGACTTGTTCAACTGTTTTGGGGTCAGGAGGTTGATGTGGTCTTTTTAACTTGCTTTAACAGTTGATGTACCTTCCGGTGAGGATCCCGTGACAACAGGCCGAACTAAGACAACTTTTTCAATGAAGTTTGGGGAGGTAGTAAAAGCGCAGAAGTGGCTGTGTAAGCGTGCTCCGCCCACCCTCACCCGTTGCTTGGATGATGCAGGTCTCCTAGAACTTTCTATGGTGCCAAGCCCTAATGTCTCAATTGGGGAAATGATAGGGATTGTGGACTCTTTCAATGAGTCTGTCTCTCAATACAGCACCTGGTTTAAGGGTGTCAAGGTGGTGTTTCATCTGTCGCCTGTATTCTTTTCTAACTTATTTGGCATGCTGGCAGATGGCCTACCCGTAGTGTTGGACAGGTCTCACAAAGAGCTCCAAACGATCTATGAACTGGAGTCTTGGCTTGGTGTGAAGAAAAGCACCAAGGGGTTCCCAATGCAGGGGAAGGCAAAGGTTGTTGAGGTGAACGAACTGTATCCCCTGTTTCGAGCACGGGTGTTTCCCAAAACCCTTTCTCAGGTGCGGAGTGTTGGGGTGGAGGAGGTACGCATCATGCGTACTATTTTGGAAACTGGCTTGCGGTACAACTGGACACAATTTTTGTTGGAGGGCCTGCTTAAAGAGATAGTGTGGTTGTGCTCAAACATCGAAGCACAATCGCACTTCACTTTTGCCTTCTTCGCCGGCTATCTTTGTCGTTTTGCCAAGTTTCTTGTGGTGCGTGTGGACAACAAGTTTGTCCTACGGGATCGGGGTCAACTATCCCGCCCGTGGGTCAAACACTTGTACGCGACCGCCAAGTTGCAGGATGCCCCAGAAGGTATTGATGAGTCCGTGTCTGTTACCACAGGAGGATCATCTGGCGGTTCCATCCATACACGGGATAGTCTGGGGTTAGAGCTAGCGGATGTACCTTTAACCGCCAGACGGGCAGAGCGGGTTATTAAAGAGATCATTGGGAAAGGCAAGTCGAAATTGAAAAGACCTGAACGCACGACGGAGGAAGTCGCCGAGATAAATCAGCCACGCGTGAAGCGGATACGCTTCAAGATACCTGGTAAGCGAAGCTCATCCACTTGTTATTGCATCGTTTTCGTTCATTTATAACTCTTGCTTCAATTTCTTACGTATCGTTATTGTTTTCGATTTGATGAAGTGAGGAAGCAGGCCTTAGAAACAATCAGAGAGGAGGAGGATACGCATACCGAGAAAAACAATGAGGAGGAAAGCCCGAAGAAGAGCCAAGGTGGGGGAACAGAGCCATTAACGGAGAAGACTACTGAAACTGCACCCTTAGACGACCAAGACGCTATCAACCAAATGTTTAGTAGCTTCCTCAAGGGTGACTTGGATTTGGGCGATCCCCCAGAAGGTGATAAGGATCAGGGTATGTCTTCACTTTTAGTTGGTTTTTATTATATTAATTGTGGCTCCTACTTTTATTTATTTATTTATTTTTGTGTTTTTATCTTAGATGAAGGCAGGCGTACCAGGACGGTACGGTTGGACGTTCCCATGAAGACGGTTCCCCCTGAGGGGACCGCTGAGGTTAGTTCTTCCCGTACCCGTCAGCCGCTTATTTGTTCAGAGATGCCAAATAAGTCGAATTTTGTGGATGGGATCGCGGAAGAAGTTGTTGAACATCTCCAGGAAGTCCATCCTGATATAGGTATGAATCATTCAAAGATTAGAAGCTTCGTGTCTTACGTGTACCATTTTAATGTTCGTGTTCTCTGCATGGGTAGGCGCTAAACTAAGATGGGATCCCTTTGAGGGCATCAGTATGGAAAGCCTAACTACACTTTCCCCAGAAGTAGAACAGGTGCCAAGGCCCATTTACGAAGGGGTTGGAGAAAGCCTTGCACACAATGCCAAGTCGTTGTGGACTTGTAGGCGTTCTGTTGAATAGTTGTGGCTACAAGTACAGGCAAAGGAAAAGGAAGTCTCTGCTGTAACAGAGGAGCGTGACGATTTAAAGGCTCGATATGAGTTTGCTGCTGCTAGGCTAAGTGGAGATCGTTCTTGGCGAACCTCGGAGATTACGTACACTAGGTATTGGAACCTTCTGAATTGTCATGCGTCACTGACTCGGAGAATAGTGGAATGCAAGGCTCAAATTGATCTCCTGAACCTTAAGTGTCAAGATTGGAAGGCTTTCGCTTCCAAGGTTAGCAAGTGGGGTCAGGATGAGAAGAACCATAAACATCAGTACAAGAAGTCACTAAAAGAGGTATCTATTGAAAAGCAGCAACTAGAGATGTTTGTGGAGGGTTTGGGTTTGCATTCCACCTTCGATACCTTTGCCCAAAACAAAATTGTGGAGCGACGGGATATCCAGAGCAAGCAGTCGTGTGGTATCACATCAAAACAGGGTTTGGGTTTTAGAGTGGGGCCCGTCATAAAGGCCTCCAGAGCAATGCGAGCGAGGGCTATCCCTTCATCCTCAATCAGAGTCCCATCTGGGTTGGTCTTTGGCCTCCAAATACACGCATGTTAAAACAAAAACTAACATCAAACGACGATCGATGAAGCAATAAAGTCAAATGGTCTTACCTGGTTATCCTGTACACTGTTCCAGGAGGATTCTGGAACAGGGTGTGTGCACGGGTAGCTATAAATAATGTATTGTTGATGTAATCTAACCTCGGTGGCAGCAATGCCCACAAACGCGTTAACGGGTGGGTTGACTTGGGCCCGGGGGTAGTGCCATCGTCATCAACAAATGGCCCCTCGTCAATGTCTTCCATGAAGACCAAGACACCTTCGATGGCCCCTGGCAGTATTGCATCAACCACACTCCGTGCGGTCACCTCGTCAAAAAACGACCACATAGCCACTTCAAAATTGGTTAACAGGAAAGCCAGAAATTCACCAGCACCTTCCATGAACCAGACCCCCTCGCTATCCACGAATAGATTCAGGGGCACATCGCCATCCTCAACGCAGCCAACCCATGTCAGAACCCCGACGAGTTCAACCACAATGAGAAAGCGTTTGCTGTCCCTGCAACCAATCGCAACGTCACAAAATGAAAGTTCACATCATAAATTGGTGAAAAAATCAAAAATTTAAGTGACTGTTTACGTCCAACGTATACGCTGTACACAGAGCGTATACGCCAACTCTACAGCGCGAAAAACACAACTTACGCCCAGCGTATACGCTGTACACAGCGTATACGCCCACGATTTACGCCCATGATTCGCGCTCAGCGTATACGCCGCACACAGTGTACGCTGAACAAACATAGCACTAAGAGCAATTCAGAATTAGCACATACGATATACACAGAGCGTATACGACGATCTACACTTAGTGCAAAAAACGTGGTCAATCCAGCGTATACGCTGTCTGAAGAATGTATACGCCGACTAATAGTTAGCGTAAAGAACGGAATTTAGCTCAGCATATACGCTAGCCAACTCAGTGTCTACACTGACGGCGATTTGTTTACGCTGACACCCCAACTGTATGCGTATGGCGTATACGCTGAGCAAACCCTCGGCGTATATGCTCAATTTCAAGTTCGGCGTAAACAGTTTACGCCAGAAAAATAAAGCAGTATATGTCGTCGTAAGAAACAGAACTTACGCCGATGACAAACACGCTGAAAATCTTTTATGCTAAAACAACGTGAAAAAAATGTTTACGCCAGGACTGAACACCGTCTACGCTGCACAGATTACGCTCCCCTTGCTGGCCATTGCCCTGCCACGTTATGGGCGGGGACTCCCTGTTGGGTCACGACTGTTTGGGGAACTGTTTGTGCTTGGATGTGTGGTATGAAGTGGGCGGATGTGGATGCCGGAATCATGTGTGGCATCCCTATCACCCTTGGTGGGAGTGTTGCCCCCAGGTTATCGAAAGGTGGCGGCACTTGTGAGGATGGGCCCGCAGCGGCAGAGGTGACCATGAGTGGGAAGGTGTTGGGTTGGGGATCACCCGGAAGAGGGACGTGGACTAGGGCTGCTGTTTCCGGCGGTGGCTGTTGAGCCTGGACGAATCTAAGGTGTTGCAAGGGCATGAGTTCCCCTGTGCTGGGATGGAAGATGGGGTTGATCTGTGCTTGAGGGCTTAAGGTATGGTACGACTCTCCTTGCTCGGATTGAGCGGCAAATCCATCCTCATCCTCTGGTTGGGGCTCCAATGCGGGCTGGTCCAACGAATTGTTTCTTTGAAGGAGGAGTTGTGTGATGAGTTCCGAATAGTGTTCAGGAACGGGAATTACGTCGTACGGGGAAGGGATGAACTCTCGTCCCCCCCTGTAATACAACTCAAACTGCCTCTTTACCTCCAGTTCAACTTGATCAACAGCCAGGTCAGCTTGTATCTTAATACAGATAAAATTGTACTGGCCCTGGGTAATGATGTTAGAGGCTGGGTCCCTCCCTTGCAGCCTTAGGGATCGGCGGGGACCCGCTGTGGGTTGCATTTCTGGGTGTTGTGCGACGGGCTATTGGACAGCTATGGTGTCCATGGCGGTGGTCTGGGCAGTGAGAGCAGTGTTGTTTGAAGGGTTCATGATGCTATGTCATGGATAGGAGTAAGTTTGGAAAGGCTGAGTTGTTCTGTAATGTAGCGTGTAGTGTGTACGCTTCAAAGGACAGCGTATGGTATCAGCGTATACAGCGTATACAACGTGTGCAGTGTATACAGCGTATATGGGCAGCGTAGACACTGGAAAGCGTATAAGGCGCAGGATGGGTCAGCGTAAAGTGGGATGGCGTAAAATAAGAGCGTAAAGGACCACTTAGCGTAAAACTGGTGTTTAGCGTAAAACAGACGAACGTGACAACCTCAGCGTAAACACAAGCTCAACGTAAAATAGGCCAGAGCGTAAAACAGAAAGCGCAAAACAAGCGAGCGTACAATGGGTTGCAGCGTAAACAATTTGCAGCGTAAAATTCACATAATTTGCAGCGTAAACAATTCACAGTATGAAACGGGCTCAGCGTAAAGGCCGACTCCGGCGTAAAGACAGGCGCGTAAAACAGGTTGCAGCATTAACAATAGAGCGTAAAACAGATGAACGTAAAACAAAGATGGAGAGCAGGTTTTTAAGAACGTAAACGCTATGCAGCGTATACGCTGGACAATTGCGGGTTGGATTTTTGGACCGGACAGCGTAAACGCTGGGGAAGTTGGGGCAGCGTACCGCTAGCAGCGTAGACGCTTAACAGCATCTACGCTGGGAGTTGCGGGTAAGAGTTTTAAGGAGGCCCTCCTTCTAGCGCCAATTTCTGTACTGCCTGAAATCGTCGGTCTCTGGCTGGAAGGGAAAACAGAGGCCGTGGGATCGCGGGACCGGTACAGAAGACCTTGCCTTCGCCTGAGGACGAGCTGGAATGCAACGGAGGCAGAGTACCTTGGGTGGTCCGCACGCGGATCAGACAAGGATTTCCCTGCACGTACGCAAAATGCTATACGCTGGGTTATGCGTAAATGTCGTGCTGGCGTAAACAGCAAAAACAGCATGAAACGTAAATGGATGCAAACGAAGCACAAGCGTAAACAGACGTAAACGATGCGTGGGCCATATTGACGTAAAACTATAAAAGAACTTGTAGCAAATGAAACGATGGAATTACAGAGTCAGAGTACAGTGCACCGGTCTAACGCATTTGTGGGAACACAAGGCGGACGAAAAGCCCCAGCGTACACAGAGGTGACTCGGTCGGTTTGCAGGGCGAGCAGAGCGTAAGAGACTAGATCCGCAGCGTGCAGGGTGAAACACCACAAAAATTTTGGTTAACACTTGAAGACAGAAATTAAGCTAAGTCATGTTGATCCTCAGCATGACCAAGATTGAAAGCCTCAAAAATAACACCAAACGAAGTCAAAGCAAGCAAGTAAAAATTCCCTGGGACCCACAGAAGACTACGATAACATCTGGCATCAAACTTGGCAAATCTTGAGCTCAAAATACTTGGTTTTCACTAAGTATGCATCCTGTACGCTGGCCTACACATGCCCAGCGTAAGGCCCAGCGTACAGCAACTTTCGGGGCTCAAAAACTCATCAAAACATGCTA
>MNCI01006894.1:40569-80606 GCA_015680685.1 Gnetum montanum | reverse complement strand
TCTTACCCTTTCCCTCTTAGCTTAGATTAGTTAACATTATTTTCCATTGTATCAGGAGTAGCATAGAATTAGGAACACATCATACACCTCATCTAGACTAAACCATACGTGACATATGCAAAACTAGTCTAGATGGAAAGACAGCGAACTGCGACCTAAGGCTAACTATTTAAGTGCCACAACTAGTCCATCTGCGGAGTTCAATCGGATCACGCGTGCGACGCTTGTTTCGTATGGTTGAGTGTAGGGGTACCTCACCACTCATCACCCTTTAATAATGGATTTTTCCTACAATTATTTTTGCTTATCGACTTGCAAGCTTCTATGATTTGGATTTCTCTTGATTTGCAAATTTTTACAATTTGCAACTTTATTGATTTTATAAATAATTATTATCCATTTGATAATAATTTTTCTCTATAATTATATTTGTTTAACAATCTTCAAGTTTCCATTATCTAAATTTTTCTTGATCTAAAAGTCTTTACAAATAATTCTTTACAATTTGTAGCTTTATCAATTTTGCAAATAAGTAATTTTCATTTGATAATCTATCACTTCTTGTGATGATCATTTTTTAAATTTCAAATTTTGTATGATTTTCATTTCATAATACAAACTTTCTCCAATTTGTATGATTTTCATTTCATGACATGTAGCTTTCTACAATCTACAACTTTTAACAAATTTTCCTTATGGTTTGGTCACACTACAAAATCTAATTCATGTATGATTTCTAATTTATTTAATGATTTGTTATAGACTTTCAATTTATAAATTTAGCTATTTATTAATATTTTATTTTCCTAAAACTATTTTAATATGTATAATTCAATTTCCTCTTTTTAATAATGATTACATGATAAATCAAGATTTACAAAATGCCTAGAAAACATAAAAAATATAAATATGGAAATTAGAAGATCCTTTAAATATGAAAGATCAAGAACAAGAACCACTTGCTAAAAAGGTAAGAAATTAATAATGAGGTATTAGTGTAGTGGTAAAGACTCTTGACTTGAAAGCTCTAAGTCATGAGTTTGATTCTATTGGATAATGTTAAGTTATATATTTTGGGGTATACCTATAGTATACTTATTTTGGGATTCCAACATCATCACTTCCCTTCACCCAAGAAAGGGTAAACAATATAAATTATTTTTAAAATTAAAAATTTCATATATTAATTATTTTTCTCCAATAGCTTACACACCAAAAATAATAACAACAATTTTCTATCCCAAAAGAAGGTCAACAACAAGAACTTCTTACTAAAAAATTAAGAAATCTAATTTGGTTTAAAATTTTGAAAAAAATCATATTATTAGAATGATCATTTGTTTATAACAAAATAATTAATTAATTGATTTCTAAATATATTCTTCTTGAAATACCACTAGAAAGACATGTGACCTATGCTTAAAGGTAAACTTCTTCCAAGAATTTCATGGTCCTTTGGACTAGTTCCAGCATGTAACTAGAAAGACATGTGACCCATGCCTAAAGGTGCTTTGCTAACCAATGGTCAAGGTCCATAACTTAAACATCAATGCTTAATCAATTATTTTTAAAAACTCTAACACATGTTTCCCACTTTTTCTTCATTGAGTAGTGTTATCTTCATGTGACGCCTAGTTAGTCCCATGGTGATGGGCCTTAGATGATGTAATGCAATGTTATTGGTAATGTTTGAACTTGGTTTGGAATCCTGACAAATAGGGATAATGATCATCTTAATCATGCAACATACATGGGATCCATTATGACCATGGTATGGTACCTCACGTCCTAATTGTCCAATCCCTTCTACTCCCATTTCATCTCACTAGCATGGTGCAATTATGAATATTATTATATAGTTTTGTATAGCATAGTGCAAAATTCCAACTAGTATGATTGTGTGTTATTTAGAACAAAGGCATGATCCACATTTAACTTCTAAGATATCCACAGACAATGGGCAAGAGCCTACTTTAGGGAGGATCCACTTGCATGACTTTTGTTGATCATGACTATGAACTAACCTAACATTTTTAAAGATATCATGCATAACTTCTCTAAATTAATGCATGATTTTGTGACTTCTTCTCATCCATTTTGAATAATTCCTAAATAAATCCCTAAGGTTTAAGGTCTTTTTCAAGGAAACAAAAAGAGGCCAAGAGGAGGACATGCCTATGTGATGGGACGCAATATCGCATGGGTTGCAATATCGCATCAGCCCCTACGATATCGCGTATGCGATATCGCAGCCCATCGCCTTGTCTATAAATAAGAGGCGGCTTTCCCTTGTAAGATCATCTAGATCTAGACTCTTAGCTAAACTTTGGTAGTTTTACCATTCTAGAGATAGAATAATTTCCATGTGCCCGCAGTAGGAGTCTCAAAGTGAACGGATCTTTATTTGAGCAAATTGTACCTGAGCACACATTTGTGTATGGAAATAAAGATGAACTTTTTGATAAACTTTGCAACATGTGGAATAAGCTAAATAGGAATTAATTAATGTTAAATGCTTAATTTATTTCTTAGATAATTAATCTTTCTCAACCCTTAACTCTCCTAGTTAAGTGCATTTAGTATGACCGCTTCGAGCACGTGTGCTACGCGGGGTAACCCAGTAATGAATAGTGTTTGGTAATCCCAGTAGCGTTGCACTGGTTTAGGGTGTGTACGGCAAGTAGGAATGGATACTGATGCTAGGACGATCAAAGCTTAGTTAGTAAAAGTTAGTCACTTAGCCCCTTCACCCTTTCCTCTCTTAGCATAGGCGATAAAAAGATAAAAGACATAAAAATCACATGCCTCAAGCTTACTTAACCATACAACCATGAAAAATACAAGTAAGCTTGGGAAGACAACGATTGATTAACCTTAAGTGTTCCATAAGGCACGTAAGCACTTAGTCCTTGGAGTTTAACTAGATCACGCATGTAACGCTTGTATTCGTATGGTTGAGTGTAGGGGTACCTCACCACTCATCATTGGCACCGTTGCTGGGGACTTAGTTGTTTGTGCGCTACATAGAACATTGGAAATCATTCACATTGTTGGGAGCTAAAACGAACCCTTAGGGTTAATCAAGAAAAAAATAACATAACAGTAAACAACACACCAAATAAGAAAAGCATGTCTTCTTCTCCACACAAACGCACTTCACTGCCTAGGACCAACACTAGAGACAGTTGACAGCACAATGCACATAACAAAAATCCGCCAGTTCCTCAACAATTCAGTGTGGTATATGTTCATCATGATGAATATATACCCGACTTTACCTTTGTCTTCCATCAAGATGAACAACTACGTTGGAGAGACTTGGAGTGTAACATAGTATTGCCTCCAGACAAAGCAGCCCCCAACATGCTCCTCCGTGCCCTTGCATGAATAGGCATGTCACAATTATACGTTGAGTACGTTGCATGCGATTACAATGCAAGGTACTACCATCCCATAGAAGCACAACATCAATGGGACTCATGGCAGGAGAGTTACCACACATCATTGAAGGGCAAAGGACCCCATAATGCTTCGCTCGTCATAAGAGAAATTAAGGGTGATGAACCTATTTTAATAGGTGCTTTACAAAATGATGTTCCCCCTCCTAATGATAGTGAGGAGGTGGTGTATCAAAACCTTCGCTTCACGATACACAACCCTGGTTTTGATTCCCACAAACATCAAGTGTTCAATGAGGGAACACAAACACAAGATAAGGGCAAGCATTCTGATCGTCATCACGATCGGGGTCGAGATCACCGAAGGGAAGGTAGGAAACATAGTCATGGTGATGGTTCTCCTTCCTCTTCCCCTTCATCATCACATTCATCTTTTCCTTCAACATCAAGATGCAGTCATAAGGAACCTCACCGTGAGGATAAAGGTAAGCAAAATGAGAAACCTCAACAAGAGAGTTAAGAGCGAGGATGAGGGCATTCTAGGGAATCACGATAGGGAAGAAGGAAAAGTAGGGAACTGCATAGACATCACAGAAGCCATGAGAGAAATGACCATGATTAACCCCTACTTGCAACCCGAAGAATGTTAGACATTACGAAGGCCGTTAAAATACCTACAAGACACCAAAAAGAGACTAGACATGAATAATATCCCACAATTTGAGGGGGGATATAACACTGATCCACAGAACCACTTACAGGCATTTCATGATGCCTATGCCTTGCAAAACATTGAAAATGAGTGGCAAAAGTTAAAGTTGTTTCCAAGGACACTCATAAAAGAAGCGGAAAGCTGGTACCGGTCCTTAGAATCGGAATCCATTCAAAGGTGGAGTACGATGTTAGAATTGTTTAACAATAAATACCAAACGTACTCTCGGGTGTCCAACTTGTGGAAGCAGATCCAAGGATGGAAGCAGGGTAATCACGAACCCTTGGATGCTGCCATGGGCTGATATTATGCATTGCTACATCGTTTCCCGGGCCATGGTTAAGCACAATGGGATCAACTACGCCATCTCGTAGATGGGCTAAGACATGAAACCAGGAGAACCCTTGGGACATATGCCCAAGGGAGATTATCTGAACTTAGGTCCCATGAGGTTCATATATTGTTGGAGCAAGTAGCCAAGGAAGAAGCAGAGCTACGTAAGAGAGAAAGTGTAGAAGAGGATAACCACGATCCTTCCCTCCAAAAGAGGGGAGTGAGATTCTGTGAGGAGGAGGATGAGTGACCACTCGAAGAGTTGGTGAGTAGGAAAACCTTGCCACTTCAGAAATTAACAACAAAAGTGTCGACTAATGTAGATCAGATGTGGGACTCCTTAGATAGTAGATTTGAAACCATTTTAAAAATTGTAGAGGAGTCTAGGGAGCGAAGTAGTGACCATGATAAGAAAAAGAAGAGGGATTTGGATCATGCATGTAACAAAGGTAAGGGTAAAATGACTATCACTGAAGAGGTTGTGGATTTTGATACGGACAATAGCAATGGATGTGAGATATGCCAGTATGACCATCCTAAGGGATGTTGCCCAATAATATCACATCTTCAAGAGTCTGGGATGTATGCACTTAACCCTCGACTTAACAAACAGCAAGCACCCCGAAGGTTACCTTATCCCCAAGGTAACCCAAGGCAGTTCCACCAACCGCCAATGTATTATACAAGTGGAACTTCACCATAACCTATGAAGCAATAGTAGCAGTGGCAATACCCACAGTCATGGGGGATGCCACCGCCAAGGCAACAATACCCTTACCAGCAACCGGATCCATATGGCTACTACGTGCAGTAGCCAATCTCTCCAAGTGACTCTGTTGATTGCACAACCCCACAACGTCACTACCAAGCTCAAAAGTATTATAGGACTCCTTCTCCTGGGAAAGACACACCACATCCATACCATCCTCCGAATCCACCCACAACTCTTACACCAATAGCTCCACTACCAACCGCTCCAACAATGCAAGGGGTATTCCCCACTCAACCGCAACAACCCAATGTCATGAGGGCTTCAAATCCTCAAACCACAGTTGGTTCTGACAATCTTATGTCGAAAAGACCTTTCTTTAGAACCAACAATCCAACTAAGCCCTCATCATCATAAGCGGTTGAACATCTAAACACCTTCGTACCAAATAAATTTTTGGGACCTCCTTCAACCCAAAAATCAAGCTTAACACACATGGTTATGTTAACACATGTTGTTATTGACTGGATTAAGGTGGGCCATGTCCCCAGGAAATTCTCTGATCCTAGAAGTCCTCTAATCTACCTCCAAGTCACTGGGAATGAATCATGTAAGGCTCTTCTGGACTCATGTTCTAGAGTCAACTTGATATCATAGGAAATGTATAAAGCCTGGAACCTACCTCCACTAAGGAAGAGTAACATTGGACTTGAGCTGGCTAACCAGTCCATCACTGTTCCTTTGGGACTGGTGGAGGACATCGGTACCACTGTGAGTGGTTGGTCATATCCAACTAATTTCCTAGTGATACAAGTAAACAACAGTAAGGGGTACTTCGCAATAATAATGGGAAGAGCATGGCTAAGCACTATAGATGCATGCCTAGGAATCCGTGGTCTTTCCCTGGAAATATCCAAAAAGAATCCTTTTGGAAAGATTAAGAAGAAGAAAATTCTGTGCATCGCATACAGTGACACAGGGTTCCATTGCATGCAGAAATCATGGGTTATGTGAAGTTTAGCATTGCCTGCATGCGATGAGTGTGCACAAGAAATTAATATACAAAGGTGCCTATATGCAGCAACCACATGACAAGAGGACACCCTGTGGCTGATGGCTGATCAAGAGAGTAATTCGATAACATGCATGGAATTAATTGAGGGAATAACTAGTGCTTACATTGGAAGCACAGACACACTTGAGCAAGTCCGTTGCCAACTTCCAAACCTTAGCCTCGAAAACATCAACTGGGGGAAGTTGGAAATTCCTGAGAGATTTAAACAAGAGCCCCTTGATTTGAAACCATTGCCCACCATTCTAGAGTATATAACCCTTGAAAATGGAAAAATGATAATCATCAACGCAAAACTTGTTCCCAAACAAAAAGAAAGACTACTGCAAGTGATAAACAAGTGGCTAAAAGCCTTTGCCTGGTCATGCCCCGAGTTAACTAGAATAGACACTAGGATATGCCAGCATAGGATTTACACAGACCCCTCCATGAAACCTCAAAAACAACTACAGAGGTGATTGAACCCAAAATTGAAACAAATAGTAAAAGAAGAGATAGAACAACTTCTTAAGGCTGGGTTCATATATCCCATTGCTGATAGTGAATGGATTAGCCCTCTAGTGATCGTGCCTAAGAAGGGAGGCAAATGGAGGGCGTGTATAGATTTTAGGCTGCTAAACATGGCAACATTCAAGGATCATTTTCTATTGTCATTCGTTGACCAAGTCTTGGACACTATAGCAAGGAATCACTATTATAGTTTTTAGGATGGATATAGTGGATATAACCAAATACAGATAGCACCAGAAGATCAAGCCAAAACAACGTTCACCAGTCCTTAGGGAATGTTTGCATATAAACAAATGCCATTTGGCTTGTGCAATGCTCTTGCCACATTTCAACGTTTAGTTCTGAGCATATTCCAATAACAGATAGGAAACGGAGTAGAAGCCTTCATGGATGACTTCTCCACTTATGGGACAAGCTTTGATCAAGCCCTAGACCGATTAGAGAAAGTGCTAAAACAATGTGTAGAAACCAACTTAAGGCTCAACTGGCAAAAAATCCATTTGATGGTCCAATAGGGCGTAGTACTTGGGCATAAAATTTCACATTTAGGAATAGAGGTAGACCCAGAGAAAGTTAGGGTCATCCAAGGAATCACACGATAACCGGGAACTGTGAAAGACATTCGTTTATTCCTTGGACACACTGGCTACTATCGGAGATTCATTGAAAATTTCTCCAAGATTGCCAAACTGTTGGTAGAGCTAACAAAGAAGGATGCACCATTTGAATGGACCAAGGAATGTGAATGAGCATTCCAAAATCTGAAATAAAGGCTTGTAGAAACTCCCATTCTACAAGCCCCTGACTGGTCCAAACCATTCCATATAATGACTGATGCATTCAATTATGCCTTAGGAGCTGTACTTACATAGTTAGATGACCAAAAATGCCCTTATTACATCCATTGTGCAAGTAAGAGTATCGTTGGTGCACAACTCAACTACACAACTACAGAATAAAGAATTAATGGCTATAGTATTTGCACTGGACAAGTTTAGGCACTATGTGTTAGGCTACAAAGTGTACATTCATATAGATCATAGTGCAATTAGGTTCCTCATGAACAAGCCAACGGTTAGCCCTCGTATTATACGTTGGCTGGTAATCCTATAGGAGTTCAATCTAACAATGATAGATCGAAAGGGCACCGAAAACATAGTTGCAGATCAGTTATCTCGGTTGCACTGGGATAGCAAAGAGGATGAATACACCATATCCGATCATTTTCCAGATGAAGCCCTCTTTGCTGGTGTAGTGAATAACTAACCCATGGGAACAAATTAGTATAGTAGCATTCTTACCTATCTCCTTTCCCAACAAACACCACAGGAGATGAACTCTAGGAAGAAATAACAGTTTCTCCACAGAGCCAAGTACTTCATGGAGATCAATGGAAAACTTTACAAAGTCTTTCCTAATGGCTTGGTTCAATGGTACATGCCCAATGTGGACCAACTAAGATTTCTCTAGGATGCTCATGAGGGTCCTTGTGGGGGTCACTATGCAGGGAGACGAACAGATATTAAGATCCTGCTTGTAGGATATTACTGGCCAATATTATTTCAGGACGCTCATCATTTTGTCCAATCCTATGAGCACTGTCAACGTGATGGAGGGTCCGCAACAATGGATTCAACCTTTGGAACCCTTCAACATTTGGGGAATAGACTTTATGGGGCCCAATACACCAATGTCCAATGGAAAAGCTTATATCATTGTTGCTGTTAACTATCTAACAAAATGGGCTAAAGCAACTACTGTAACAGACTACACATCATCTACACCTGCATGATTTGTACAATAATAAGTTGTAAATAGGTTTGGTGTGCCACGTGCACTTATCTCGGATAATGGAACGCACTNAGGCAAGATTGGAGCACTAAACTAAATGATGCTCTTTGGGCATACCGCTCCACTTGGAAACTCCCTACAGGCTACTCTCCCTATGAGTTAGTGTACAAAAAACTTCCAAAGCTTTCAATTCAAACTGAGCTCCATACACTATTCATGGCATGTGACCTCCACCTTGACCTTGATCTAGCACAAAAACAAAGATTGGCAACTCTAAACGTGCTAGATGAAAACCGATTAGTTGCCCTGTCATCAAATGAGTTGCACAAGGCACATAACAAACAATGTCATAACTTAAAAATTTGAAAGGTTAAGTACCAACCAGGAGATAAGGTCTTTTACTGGAACCCCACACATGTGCCCCAATGCATGAAATTTCAAACATTATGGAAAGGACCTTACATCATCCACACAACCTTTCCCTTAGGAGCCATGACCATATACAAACCTGAAAGCCCCAACAAGAGATTATTGGTCAACATACAACAAACCAAACCCTTTCATGAACTTAGAATAGCTTGTGCACATAATAGGTTTGAGAGAGGATGACCTCACTCATTATTTCGGATCTCTCCCTTCCAACTCAGTCATGGGGGAGATGGCCACCTATGCTAATCAATTGAGGCCCTCAGTTTTTTTTTTAAGTTTTTGTTTTACACATTTTTGTTTTACAAATTTCTTTAACTTTTCTTTTTTTTGTTTTACAACATCATTTATACTTTTTCATTTCTTTGTGTGTTTGATTACTTTGTTTGATTCATCACTTAATAAGTGCCCCGAAGATGGTATGAACTGTATTCCATTGATTGCTAATGTTTGGTTTTTACCTTTAAGTTATGATATTGATACTAAGATATGGTTCTTTGGATATAGCAGGCAATGAGTCCACTTCATCCATACATCCATGAATTTCTATGGTCTCTCTTAGCTTGGAACTATACAATCCCCTTTCTCAATAATAAGAACTATCAACGAATTGGTGATTAGGTATTTCTCAAACTAAGGAAGGACTCAAGGATTCAAAAGGGTGTGACTTCAAGGGGATTTGATGCACTTGTGTTGGCCATTCTCTTGCATGCTTGGATGTTTTCTTCTTGAGTTTTCTTACTATTCCAACGTTGCCACATTATTGGGAAGCTAAGAAAATAAAAATAATAAGTCTTTGCATGGTGTGGTTATCATGCAAAAACACAAAAAAAAAATAGAAAACAGTGAGAATTCAAAGCATACCCCTTAGATGAAATAATCATTTGGGCTACAAGCACTGGTTATGAAACTAAAATAAACATGTTCCCTCTAACTAAGGCCCTTTTCGCTTCCTACTTTCTCCTCTTTCGTTTTGTCGAAATGGTAATGGCTCTGTGGTGAAGGCATTCTTGTTACTTCAAGTGGATGGATTGGCAAAATGTATTAATGCAAAGTGACTAGATGTGGTCTTTTTGAGGCTAGATTTGGAATGAGATCTACTAAGTCACATTAACCATTAATACATAAGGGGCTATACACCACCTTGTTCTTGGGATTCCATTCCATTCTCCTCTTTCCATCCTTCTTTCTCCATTTATCACCTCATTGCTGGTTGTAACAGTAGTCCATATTTTGGTGGATGCATTGTTTTCTTTTTGGTAAATTCTTGTGGTTGAGACTTTAACTCTTGTCTCTGAATGACATTCCTAGAGCCTACGGACTCTTTGAATGTGGGATTTTCAGGGCATTAAGGGCATGAGCCTACTTTGGGGAGGACCCACTAGCATTCCTATGTGGTGCATCCATTAATTTCTTTCTCTTAAACATTTTCGCAATCACCATTTATTTTTTTCATTTCCATCTTTGACATCCATTTTATTGGCGTGACCATTGTTTCTTTTTCTCCATCTTTCTTATTCCTTATCTTTTTCCATTCTATTGCTATCGGAGGTTTGCTCTCATTCATGGGGGTCTTGGTCCAATTTTTTCGATTTTCTCCTAACCCCTACACCTCATGTAGTTACCAGTATTATATCTCCAAATCTGCATTAGCCATATCACAACTCAGCCAATGGACCTGACACCGAGGCAATGTATTAACTGCATTTTGATTCATTTACCCTTGCTAATATAAGACTGTGTTGTGTGTGCAGATGGAAATCATACAACAACGGATTGGATCTGGAGGGAACATTTGGAATGGACTGGTGCTAAAGCAGTTATGCAAGGAATGAGATTGATGGCGCGCTTATGGATGAACAAAAAAATGCGCAATCTTGGCGTCGGCAGCAACAGACTTCTTCTTTTCTCTCTCTCTTCTTTCTTCTCTCTCAAATGTGTATAGTGTTTACTCTTGTTATCATGAACACTAAATTTTGCCATGTATTGTAATGATGATCCATTCACATGTCATCCCATTCACCATTAGTATCATTCAAGGTAATAATCACATACCTTTCCAATATTTTGTAAGAAACTCAAGGATGAGTTTTCATTCAATCATGGGGGTATGATGGGATGCGATATCACATGGGCCGCTATCACGTACGTGATATTGCAGATCACAGCCCGTCGCCTTGTCTATAAATAAGAAGCGTCTTTCCCTTTAAGATCATCTAGATCTAGACCCTTAGCTAAACTCTGGCAGTTTTACCATTCCAGAGATAGAATAATTTCCTTGTGCCCATAGTAGGAGTCTCAAAGTGAATGGATCTTTATTTGAGCAAATTGTACCTGAGCACACATTTGTGTATGAAAATAAATACGAACTTTCTAATAAACCTTGTAGCATGTGGACTAAGCTAAATAGGAATTAATTAATGTTAAATGCTTAATTTCTTTCTTAGATAATTAATCTCTCTCAACCCTTAACTCTCCTAGTTAAGTGCATTCAGTACGACTGCTTCGAGCATGTGTGCTACACTTGGTAACCTAGTAACGAATAGTGTTTGGTAATCCCAGTAGCGTTGCACTGGTTCAGGGTGTGTACAACAAGTGGGAATGGATACAGATGATGATCAAAGCTTACTTAGTGAAAGTTAGTTACTTTGCCCCTTCACCCTTTCCTCTCTTAGCATAGGCAATAAAAAGATAAAAGACATAAAAATCACATGTCTCAAGCTTACTTAACCATACAACCATGACAAATACAAGTAAGTTTGGGAAGACAACGATTGATTAACCTTAAGTGTTCCATAAGGCATGTAAGCACTTAGTCCTTGGAGTTCAACCAGATTGCGTGTGTAACGCTCGTATTCATATGGTTGAGTGTAGGGGTACCTTGCCACTCATCACTATGGATAAGTAGCAAATACAAGAATTAAAGCTCAAACATCACATGTTCACTACCTAGAAATCCATGGGTTGATGAGGAGAAATTTTAGTTCATCCTTCAAAATTTTTGCATAAAAGGAAAGCACCAACATAACAACCATGGTTGGAAGAACTGCCACTACTAGGATAATATGAAGAATCATTAATAAAACCTTTGTTATGCAGCCTACAATATCGTATCTACAATAGTTACAATATCATAGCTCTGCATATGTCACTATAGATGCAATGTAGTGGGTCATGGTCATGCCTATAAATACTAATCCACTGTCACATCTAAAGAACAACTTTGAGCAACACTTTGCAAAATTCTTGCAATTTGTTTTGATGACTTAGAGTTAGAGTGAATGCCCACAACGTGGTCAACAATAATTGTATGAAATCTTTATTTGAGTGGATTATTCCTAAAAGCAATTCATGAATGGAAATAAATATTGAGATTTTTTTTCATCATTGCAACATCTCATTAGCTTAATTTTACTTTTCATCATGTTTACTTTTATTAATTCATTTACATTTTCTAAGTCCTTTACTTTTTCAATGTCTCTTAGCAAGGAAAAATAAGTATAACTAGTTTTGAGTGGAAAGTGTAATTGTTTCGTAACCCAATAGTGACTTCAGTTGATTCACTTAGTAGTGAAATCACTTGGTAATCTCAGTAATGGTTACATCAGCCCAAGATATGTATGGAAAACCAGTAATGTTTGCTTATTGCCAATAGCATAGACTAGCGTGACGTTTTCATTTCACTTAGACATATAATTTATAATCATTTTTCACCATGTTGGAACTTAGTGTAATTCGAGTTGAACAACATCAATATATCATATGTCTCACTAAGATTTAAACCATACAATTTGCACCTCACTAACTCTAAGTAAGAAGACAACGATCATGAATTGAACATTAACTACTAGCATACTTACATTGTTCATCTACAGATTACAATCTTGTTGCATGTGAATACTTGTGACTTGGATGGTTGAGTGTTAGAATACCCAATTGCTCATCATTGGAACCATTGTCAAAGATGTGTCAATGTTTTCTAGTTAGTTGATTTTACAAAGTCTATTGTATCAAGCATTACAAAGTATATTTTTCATACTTAGATTAAGTTTCTCAAACGTACACACTTAAGCATCAAACACTTAACATGTCTTCTACAACTAAGGAAAAATTTCCACCTACTACTAAATTTAATGAAAATCATGATAAGAAATACAATAAAGAAGATTGGAGTGCACTGATGCAAAATAGGATTTCCTATGCTCATACTGACACTTACTATCTTGATTTCACATTTATTTTTTACCAGGATGAACAACTCAAATGGAGAGATTTACAAGGCAATATTTTCTTACCATTGGAACATTCAGCACCATTAATGCTCCAAGCAATCCTTATGAGGTCAAACCTTGGCCATGTGCAAGAAGGATATCACATCATCAAATACATGGCTAGGCCATACCAATAATGGTATACCATCAAGAAGATAAGGTATAAACATGACAAGGGAAAGAAATCACTTAAAATAGTTGTCTTAGAAGAAAACAAAGATGTTGTATTTCAAACTAAGAAGCATTATCAAACTCATGGGTATCACTCTCAAACACCAATCATCCTCATCAAAGATCCTGTTAAGATAAAACTACATTCAACTCTTGCAGAAACCCCTAGAAGAAATAAGGAGGACTTCATACTTAGGAGGAACTCAAGACCTAAGGCCTCCACTAAATCTAAAGGAGATAAAGTAAGAAGTCACAGAAGGAGAATTAGCTGACATCATTGTCCAATTTATTCATCTTCTTCCTCACATTCGTTTACAAATTTTGGCAAGGAAGAACGAAGACTAAGGAATCATGATGGGGAAAGAAGAAAAGACCATGAAAGGCATGCATATAGAAGAAGGAATCCTAATAAAGAAGAAAATAACCATAATAAAAGAAGAGAAAGGGTCAAACATGAAGAGAGAGAGCATCAGAAGAATCATCACTAAAATAGAGCTTATGGAGCTGAAAACTACAAAGAATTTCTGTTGGTTAGTTAAAATATGATCAACATTAGGGAAGCTATGTACATTCCTACTAGACATGTAAGGGATAGTCACATCAAGTAACTAAACATGAATAATATTTCAAAATTTAAAGGTAGATACCATGTAGATCCACAACACCATCTCCAAGCCTTCCACAATGTCTATGCCCTACAAAACATTAAAAATGATTGGCAAAAATTATAGTTTTCTAGAACACTCATAAAGGAAGTAGAGAGTTGGTACAAAACTTTAGAACTAGAATCAATAATATTCGAAAATGGAGTACCATGCTAGAACTCTTCAGTGACAATTATCAAACTTATTCTAGAGTGTCCAATTTCAAAAAAAAGATCTAAGGACATAAACAAGGGACACATGAATCCCTTGATGTGCCAATGGGCAAGAACTATTCCTTATTGCATAGGTGCCTAGGCCATAGATTTCCTCAAAATAAACAACTCTAACACATCATCAATGGGCTAAGAAACAAGACAAGAAAGACCCTTGGGGTATATGCCTAAGGAAAACTATATAAAATGATAGCTCATTAGATCTAAAGACTCATAGACCAAGTGGCAAAAGAGGAAGGAGAGTTAAGGAAAAGAGAATCAATAGAAGAATACAATAAAGACCTAGCAATAAAAAAGTAGGATGTAAGAATATGTGAATCACAAGGAAAAGAAGCCTTTGAAGAAAAAATCCAATGAAAGACTCTACTACTTCAAAAATTAGTCAATGACATTGCAACAAAGGTTAAAAAAATGGGATTTTGTAGATGAAAAGTTCAGTACAACATTAAAGATAGTAGAGGAAAAGAGTGAACAAGCCTTAAACAAAAGCAAATACAAGAAGAGAAGAAAATACAATAAACGTGAAAACTACAAGCATAAAGGAAAAGTTATTGTAGTAGAGGAAATTACATACTCTAGTTAGAAGATGATGAAAGATGTAAGGTGTACCAATATGAACATCCTAAGGGATGTTGCCCTATTATGGCTTACTTATAAGAGTCCGAGGTATACATACTCAATCCAAAGTTTTTCAAGAAACAAATTCCTAGATAGTTACCTTATCCACAAGGTAATTTCTAATAGCCCTACCAATAATCATACTATCTAAGTAAGGCTTATCGTCAACCACAAGAGCTATACTAGTAACAATGGCAACAACCACAAGCATAGGGATGCAACCACCAAGGTAATAGTATCCATATAGGAAGCATGATCCCTATGAATACTACGTCCAACATTCAATCTCTACTAGGAATACTTTTGTCCATACTTACCCTACTATCCACCAAAGTATCATAGATCCACTACCTCACGCATGGATCCAGATTCTTACACACCCCAACCAATAGTTATTTACTCATTTCAAGCTCCCAATACATTACCATTGGTACTACCACAAGTCATGCAAGGAGAACTACCAACATAGCCACAATAAAAGAGTGCGACTAGGGTTGTGAGTATACAAAGAGAGGATCATACGAGCAACACTCAAGGTAAATCTAAGAAATTTCCTTTCTTCAAGAAGTCCAGAAAACGTTGGTAGAGTAAGGAATTCATCCAATCAAGTTCCTTCTATGAAAAATCCTCCTACAATCATCATACTTCATGAACAACCAAATACTAAACTTACAACTATCATGCTAACTGATAAAGTATTAGATTGGATCAAAGTAGGAAATCTTTCTAAGAAAATAATAGATCATGGAAGTCCTCTAATGTATTTACAAATTGCTAGAAATTCATCATACAAAGCTTAACTAGACTTAGGTTTTAGAGTTAACTTGATATATTAAGAAATATGCAAGGCATGGAACTTATCACTATTAAAGAAGTGCAACATAAGACTAGAGCTTGGAGATCAATTAGTCATCATTTTTTTGAGATAGATAGAAGATGTGGTGACCGTGATCAATGGGTGATCTTACGCAACAGATTTTTTATCGATGTAAAGAATAACAATAGAGACTTTCCTATCATTATGGGGAGAGCATGGCTTAGTAAAATTGATGCTAAGCTAGGAATTAGAAACTTGTCCTTGGAAATTTGCAAGAAAGATAAGCACAGAGCTATATAGAAGCAAAGCATTCCATGCATTACTTACAATGAAGAAGAATGCAGTTGTGGACTAAAATTTCAAAACATCAACATGATCCTTATACCAACTCATAACAAATTTGGAAAATAAGTATGTATCAAAAAAGAAATATGGCTACTAAACAAAAAGACACCCAGTGATTAGGAAATTATTATCCAAATCATGCATGAAAACACCCAATTCACTTATTAACTCCTATCCCAAGAAAATGACCTAAATCAAGAACTTATAAAAGGATATCCTAAACCATGACCATACACCAATAACAATCAGCAAATATGGAGACTCAAAACCTAAAATTAAGAATAAACAAGAAAACATATTTGGATCATCTAAAATAAGAACATCATCTAGTATAATAAGATATGTGTCTCATAATGATTAAAATTTGATTATCATCAATGTCACATGGGATAATAAACAAAAATATGAATCACTAAGGATGGTAAGCAATAAGCCTAAAGTGTATGATACTAGGGATTTACAGTTCATTTTTGAAACACTTGCCCATTAGTTCAGTCATGGGGAAGGTACTTTATCTTGAATTAGGAATTGATAAGTGCTTTTAACCTTTTTTTTGTTTTATAATTTTTTAATTTACAATTTTTTATTATACTTTGCACATTTTTTACTAATTTTTACATTCCTTGATAATGAGTCATGTTCTAACACGCTTCGATATTGGATACCTGATATTAGAGCTGTGACATCAGATACCCAATGTTAGAGCCTAGGACATGATGACGGATATTTGATATCATGAGGTATACGTTAGCCTATAAATATAGCACTTGGGTTCATGATTTTCAAATAGCTTTTCATAGTTTTTTCATAGAGTATTGATGCTTTTGTAATTTGTTTTCTCCAGAGTTAGAATATTTTTAAAGTGCCTATAGCAGAAGTCTGAGTGTGTTCAGATCTTTGTTCAAGCACTAATGTACCTAAGCACAGCAGTGTCACAAGAATAAAAATGAACCCTTTTTGATAATCCTTGCAACACTAAGAATAGATTAATGTTTCTTTTAATGCACTTTATGTTAATGCATGTAGATTAAGCAATTAATTTCCTATTGTTAATGAACACAAGCACAACCACTTTGAGCATACATATAGTGCTTGGTAACCCAACAATGTTTAATGTTTAGTAGCGTAGCAATGCTATATGTGTTCAGGAAAGTGGAACGGGTACTTGTGTTAGGCTAGCTAGGCAGTGAATGAATTAGATCTTAAATTACTCTACCTTTCATTCTTGTTGTAGTCGATTAAACTTATAAAACATAAAATGATAAAAATCATGTATCTCAATTACACTTAAACCATATCCTTGAGCCTCACAAGTGTAGTTGGGAAGACAATGAACTTTCTCAATGCCCATTTCACTTCCTAGAAGAACTAGTGCACTGGAGACCAATAGGTCTATAGAATTTGACCAAATCGCATGTGAATGCCTTAGTGATTCATATGATTGGGCATAGGGGTACCTCATCGCTCATCATTGGTGTCATTGCCGAGGACCTTTTGGTTGTTTCATGTGCTATCTAGAATTTAGTGAAAATCATTCAAAATCATTGGAACGAACCTTAGAGTCATATCATATTTTACAATTACTAAAACAAAATTTAAAAGCATATTGCATTTTTATCATCTAACTAAAAATGTCTTCTTCTCATAGGAGTGCTTCTCTACCTAAGTTTGATGGAGATCATCAGTCGATGCCTCAATAATATCGAGTGCTATATGCTAATCTTGATGAGTATGTACCCAATTTCACCTTCCTCCTACATCAGCATGAATAGTTGTAGTGGCATGACATGAAGGACAACATTGTGTTGCTACTTGATTGATCCATTCCTATAATTCTTCAACAAATTCTTATACGACGGGGTCTCCAGGAACTTCATGTTGAGTATGTTGTGTAAGATAGTGATACCAGGGATTATCGTCCCATTGAGGCACAATGTCTTAGGGATCACCAATTAGAACAACATTAGGAATTTGCAAAGGGAAAAGGATTTAATGATTCCTCATTCTTGCTATACCAAAAAGATGGTGAGGAGTCCTTCTCTAGGCATTTCCCATTCAGTGAAATTCCTCTCTTTAACTTCGGTGAAGAAAGTCAAAACCAAAACCTACAGTCCATAATTCACAATCTCAATTTTGGTAAGAATGGATCCAATAACAAAGAAGGATCCAATGAGGCAAGCCAGGGATGTAGACAAGAAACAAGATCATGATCATGGCCATGATCGCCAAAGAGGGGGAAGCAGGCATCATGAAAATGCTAGTCCTCCTTCCTCTTCACCTTTGTCATCATCATCATCTTCTTCTAGCTCTAATCGTAACCACAAGAGGCAAGACCATGATGGAGGTGACCAAAATGACCAACAAGATTGAAATGATCGAAGGAACCATTAAGCAAGGCAAGATCAAGGTTGCAAACATTCAAAAGAGGCACATCACCATGAACGAAGGGGTAGTAGAGGGCATCGTAGGCACCATAATCATGGTCTCGATGAGCCTTTGCTTACTACCCAAAGTATGCTCAATATTGTAGCAGCAGTATGAATTCCAACAAGGCACATGACAGATAGTCAGATCAAAAGGCTAGACATTAACAATATTCCTCAGTTCAAAGGGGGGATATAACTTTGATCCAAAGAACCATCTCCAAGCTTTTCAAGATGCATCTGCCTTGTAGAACATAGAGAATGAGTGGCAAAAACTCAATTTTTTCCCAAGGACATTCATCAAAGAAGCAGAGAACTGGTGCCAGTCCTTAGAGCAAGAATCTATCAGACGATGGAGTACCATGTCTGAATTGTTTAATGATAAATATCAAGCATACTTCAAAGTGTCCAACTTGAGAAGGCAAATCCAAGGATGGAAACAAGAAACACATGAATCCTTAGATTCCACCATTGGTCAATACTATTCCTTAATGCAAAAATATCCTAGCCATGGTTATTCTCAACAAGATCAACTTTGCCACATTGTAGACAAGCTTCGATCAAAAATGAGAAGAACCCTTGCTGTCTATGCCCAAGGGCGACTATCGAAATTAAGTGCCCATCAAATACAAAGACTAATCAAACAAGTAGTTAAAGAGAAGGGTGAATTAAGAAAAAGAAAAAGTGTAGAAAAATATAACTATGATCCTTCCATTCGCAAGAGGGAGATTTTATTCTGTGACAATGAGAAAGAATCTACACTTTATGAGGTGGTGAATAGGAAAACCTTGCCACTCCAAAAATTTCAATCTAAAATTATAACCATGGTTGATCAGTTATGGGACTCCATGGATAGTAGATTTCAAGCTATCCTAAAAATTGCTAAAGATTCCAAAGAACAAGGTAGTGATCATGAGTGCAGGAGGTGCAAGGAAGTTGAACATGCCTATCAAAAAGGTAAGGGCAAGATTGCTACAATAGAAGAAGTTGTGAAAAGTGAATCAAATGATGATGGTGGGTGTGACATCTGCCAGTATGAACATCCTAAGGGATGTTTCCCCATAGTATCACATTTACAAGAGTTTGGGGTGTATGCTTTGAATCCACAACTAACACAAAGGTAAACATCTAGTAGATTACCTTATCCTCAAGGTAATTTTAGGCAATTCCAACAACAACAGCAATATTATCCAAGCGAAACTCCACCGCAACCATATGAGCAATATCAACTATGGCAACAACCATAATCATGGGCATTGGCACCACCAAGGCAATAATACCCTTATAGATAGCCTGATCCATATGGGTACTATGTTTAGAAACCCTTGTCTCCACATGACTCCTCTAGTCACGTTGCTACATTCCAATCTCACTACCATCCTTTTGATCATTATTAAACTCATAGCTACCACTTGCTCCACCTATGTATGGTGAACTACCAACTCAACTGCAACAACACAACACTACTAGGGCTATTAATCTACAACTAGTTCATCAATCAAGCGGGTTGAATACTCTATCAAAGAAAAGACCTTTCTTTCAACCTCGCAATCCACCGAAGCCCTCAAATACACTTGCAATTGACAACCCTGCTTCTCCATATTCCTCTATATCCAATTCCTTTGAGTTCCCTTCAAACTAAACACCACCTAGGATCCATATTATGATGTTTACTCACACTATATCTGATTGAATTTGTGCTAGAAACCTTCCTAGGAAATTAGCTGATCCTAAAAGTCCTCTCATATATTTGTAAATTATTGGGAATGAATTGTGTAAAGCTCTTCTTGACTTAGGTTCTGGTGTCAATTTAATTTCTTATGAGACGTACACTGCATGGAACCTACTCTCCAACTCTCTAATGATGCAAATGATGTTACTTATTGAGGAGAGCTAAAGATTCCTGAAAATTTCAAGTAAGAGCCCATTGAACTAAAAATGCTGTCAATCAAAATGGAATATGTGTTTTTAAAAAATGAGAAGCTGGTCATAATCAATGCAAATCTTACTCCAAAGCATAAAAACATGCTATTGAATGTGGTTAAAAAATGGTCAGTAGCTTTTTCTTGGTCATATCTTGAACTCATAGGAATTGATCCTAGGATATGCCAGCATCGCATCTACACTAATCCAGCCATGAAGCCAAAGAGACAGCCATAGAGGCGATTAAACCCCAAACTGAAGTAAGTCATCAAAGAGGAAATCGAACAACTCCTCAAGGCAAGGTTCATTTATCCTATTGTAGATAGTAAGTGGGTTAGTCCACTCATGATTATGCCAAAGAAAGGAGGCAAGTGGTAGGTCTACATCAATTTTTGGCTACTGAATATGGCAACATTCACGGATCATTTTCCGTTTCCATTTGTTGATCAAGTGTTAGACATAATATTTAGGCATTACTACTATAGTTTTCTAGATGGTTATAGACGTTATAACCAAATTCAAATTGCACCATAGAACTAAGTGAAGACAACATTCACAAGTCCTTGGGGGACTTTTACATATCACAATATGCCATTTGGTCTATGCAATGCTCCTGCTCCATTCCAACACCTGGTTTTGAGCATTTTTAATAGAAAATTAGAAGTGGTGTGGAAGTCTTCATAGATGACTTTTCCACTTATGAAGCAACATTTGAGCAAGCCTTGGACCACCTTGAGCAAGTGCTAAAACAATGTGTTGAACCAACTTGCAACTCAATTGGAGAAAAAGTCAGCTAATGGTCTGGGAAGGCATTGTATTAGGGAATAGAATATCACAGGTAGGAATTGACATAGACCCTAAGAAAATAAGGGTCATCCAAGGAATAACCCACCAACCAAAAACTATCAAAAATATTTGATCATTTCTTGGATATATTGACTACTACTGACGATTCATAGAAAATTTCTCTAAGATCACAAGGCTGTTGGTGGAGCTGATAAAGAAAGATGCTCCATTTTTCTAGACCACAAAATGTGAAAAAGCATTCCAACAGTTAAAAGAGAAACTTGTAGAAACTCTAATCCTATAAGCACTTGACTAGTCCAAACCATTTCATGTCATGATAGATGCATCAAATTATGCCTTGGGAGTTGTGCTTATGCAAATGGATAATAAGAAACATCCATACTACATCCACTATGCTAAACAAAGCATTGTGGATGTACAATTGAACTACACCACTACAAAAAAAGAATTGATGGTAGTGGTATTTACTCCAGAGAAGTTCAGGCATTATGTGCTTGGATACAAGGTGTTTATGCACACAAACCACAGTTCCATCCACTTCCTAATGAACAAGCCAACGGTAAGCCCCTGTGTCATACAGTGGCTGGTGATCTTGTAGGAATTCAATCTTACAATGGTAATTCAAAAGGGCACTGAGAATGTGATCATTGATCACTTGTCTCAGTTGTAATGAGACAACAAAGAGGAAGAAAACCCACTATCTAATATGTTTCCTGATGAACTCCTCTTTACTAGAGCTATAACCAAATAATTATCCAATGAGCCTAAATGGTATGAAAAAATTCTCACCTATCTTCTCATCCAAGAGATGCCACAAGGATTGGACCACTAGAAGAAACAACAGTTTTTTCACCAGGTAAAACACTTCATGGAGATCAATGAACACCTCTACAAGGTGTGCATTGATGGCCTAGTTCGTTGATGTGTCCCTAATACCAACCAACTACGCATTCTCCAAGACACTTATGAAGGTCCTTATGGAGGACAATATGTTGGGAGATGCACCACCATTAAAATCTTGATGGCATGGTACTATTGGCCAACAATCTTCAAAAATGCTCACCATTATGTCCACTATTGTGAATGATGCCGACGAGATGGTGGAATGACTGCTCAAATGGAGGAACCTTAGCAATGGATTCAACCACTGGAATACTTTGACATCTAGGGCATTGATTTCATGTATCCCATCACACCCATGTGAAATGAAAAGGCATACATTATAATCACTGTTGACTATTGTCCGAAATGGGCAAAAACAGTAGCCGTCATCAACTGTACATCTTCTACTGCTGCTTGGTTTGTACAACAAAATGTTGTAAATAGGTTTGGTGTGTCCCATGCATTAATTTCTGATAATGGAACTCACTTTACAGGCACTACTTTTTAGAAGCTCATGCAATGCTTGGGGGTTCAACATAAACTCACAACACCCTACCACCCCCAAGACAATGGTCAAGCTAAGGTTACCAATAGGGAAGTCATAAGGATTCTAAAAAGAACTATTAGCAAATATAGGAAAGACTAGAGCACAAAACTCAACGATGCCCTTTGGGCCTACTGCTCAACATGGAAACTTCCTGTAGGCTATTTTCCCTATAAGCTTGTGTATAGAAAATTACCAACACTTCCTATTCAATCTAAGCTTTGTACACTTTCAACAACCTGTGATCTTAACCTTGACTTGAGTCTAATACAAAAAGAAAGACTAATGAATCTTAATCGATTGGTGGCCCTATCATTTAACGAGTTGCATAAGACCTACAACAAAAAACACTATGACCTTAAAATCAGAAAAGTCAAAATTCAACCAAGAGATAAGGTTCTCTATTGGAACCCCACACACATACCTCAACGAACTAAGTTCCAAACATTGTGAAAAGGACCTTACATCATTTACAAAACTTTTTCTTCTAGGACCATGATAATCTACAAACCTGAGAGCCCAAACAAGAAACAACTAGTCAACATCTAACAAATCAAACCTTTCCACGAGCATAAGCTAACTAATACAACAAACGTCTCATAAAATGGATTACCACAATCCATATTTTAAATCTCCTCCTTTCAACTTAATCTTGGGGGAGATGGCCACCCATGCTAACCATATAAGTGGCTCCTCAATTTTTCATCATTTTGTTTTACACATTTTTGTTTTACAACTTTTTGTTTTACACATTCTTTACTTTACATCTTCTTGTTTTCACATTATTAATCTTTTCTAATTTTTTTTTACACCATCATTAGTACATTTTCTATTTCTTGAATATTTTACGCTTTCTTTTATATTTTCTTTTATTTTATTTTGATGTGATTTTCTAAATTTTTGTTAATAAGTGCCAGGTACAGTAGTAATGCATTACTTGATGGTGGTATGTACTATTTTGTTATTTGATTTTTGGTGTCAAGATTCTGGCTTTGAATTTTGTTACAGATGATTAGGACATGGTTTCTTTTTCATGCAATAGGTAGTGAGTCTACGACATCTACCCATCTACAAACTCTATGGTTTTCCTTGTTCTGGAAATGTGTAGTCCCTTTTTCATTAACAAAATGTTAAAAAATTTGTAACTTTGATAGTTTATAGAATTGAAAAGGATTCAAAGGTTTAAATAGGGTGTGACTTCAAGAGAATTTGGTATTCTTTGTACCTTTCTATTTGTCTAGGTGCATGTGTGTTTTCATGGATTTCTTACCGTTCTATGTCGACCAATAAAAGGAAGTTGAATAAGTCTTTGCATGGTGTGGTTCTTATAGAAAAAATATGGGAATTCAAAGCACACTCCTTAGACACAATAAATGAACAAGCCTTTGCATGGTGTGGTTCCCATTTCAAAAAAATGATGGGAATTCAAAGCACACCCCTTAGATATAATAAACGAATAAGTCTTTGCATGGTGTGGTTCCCATTTCAAAAAAAATGATGGGAATTCAAAGCACATCTCTTAGACAAAATAAATGGGCTACAAGCACTAGTTATGGAACTAGAAAGACATGTTACCCATGCCTGAAGGTCCCCTCTAACTAAGGCCCTTCCTCACTTCCTACTTCTCTTTTCTTCTCTAATAAGGAAAAATGATTGTTCTGTGGATGCACTCTGAAACACCACCAAATTTGGGCAACAGCACTACAATGGCAAATTTGTCTAAGTGTCAACACAAGGCAATTTTTTTCTAAGTGTTTGACCCATGATCCCACTGCTGGGGCTATGCTCTAGAGCATAGCCAGCGTAGCATGCAACATAGAACCAAATCTACAAAATCTTCTAAGTGTCAACAATAGCTGAAAAAAATTTTCTAAGTGTCTTGCTACACTCACATCCCTCTTGCTACACTTTCCAGCATAGCAAGTGTAGCAGCACTCTAGTGGCTAGTGTTAAGCTAGAAGTTGCCAAGCTAGAACTTGCCAAGCTAGCTCAGCATGGAAGAAGCATTTGGAAAACCTAACTCTTGAAGCTAGCCTTCCTACCACACTCTCAAGCATAGCTGGCGTAGCAAGAACAAGGACTACATTTTTTGCCAAATTTTTCCAAGTTTTTGTGCTATGCTTTGCCCCATCTTGCTATGCTTTCTACTGTAGCAAGCGTAGCAGCACTGGACTTTTGTTTTTTGCAAGAATTGCCCAACTATTGTGCTATGCTCCAAAGTATAGCTAGCGTAGCAACAAGAAACTACCTCCAAAAGCTTCCAAACCTTAGCATAGGCCTTCATTTCAGCTTCAGCACTCCACTAGCAAGTAGGATCAGCAATTTTTACTCTTTTTGTACCCCCCTCTATGTCCCAAAATTGTACCTATGCTTAATCCCACTTAAGAAAGAGAAGAACATAGTCCCATAGAATAGCCTCCAAATTGCGCTATTTTGCATTGTTTGCAAGTACATTGCGGTCTTAGCACATGCAGTCTTAGTATCATAGCCAATTTGGCGATCTCTTGGGGTCTAGTGGAGCATATCAAAGCATAGCACCAATTGCTCCAGTGGAAGCATAGTAAGGTTTAGCGTAGCCACACCTAGCCCTTTGCCACGTGGCTCATGATCCCCATTTCACGCTAACCCTAAGCCTATAAATACCCTTGCATTCCACACCCTAGTGGTTGGTAATTCATTCTAGTGGTGGGCATTTGAAGCATTTGGCTAGCAAATCCAAGTAGCAATTAGCATCTCGGAGCACCACTTGGCATCCAAGGCACCTCAAGCATCCTATACACCAGAGCATATCAACACCTTGGCATCACCTTTGTGTCCCACTCAACACCACAGCATACTGCAAGCCCACAGGACATTATAGTAGCCAACCCAATAGGCATGGACCTTGCAATAGATGTTAGTCTTCACCTTCGGACACCCTAAAGACTCTGGCTATGCTACTACTATTCCTGCCTATACACCGTGTACCTCCACAAACTCATTTGTAATTGCTACCCTTCCTGTCTGGGGTGGTATCATCCTTTCTTTCTCTCAAACTCTATTGCATTTTAAGCATTTTTTTGACATTCAATACCACATTCACACTTTTTTGTTATTCTACACATTTTTTGCACACTTGCACCAATGTTCTCATGCCAAGAGACCCTGCTACGCTTAGGCCTAGTTGGCCTCAGTACTGCTAAGAACACTGTCGACACTCGTATTTTTGGCTAACCACGCCACCCCCTAGTTGCACCCAATACCTTGGTTGCAGCTAGTGAAGTCCCTATTTGTTCAGCAAGACCATCTAGGGCACTCTACCTCTATTTCCCAACAAAGGCCCTTGTGTGGAGGCAGGGTCAAGGATATGCACTCACAAACCCCTCAACATTCCAGCTACTAGTGTTTTTAGTTGTCATAGTTTTTTGGTGCTAGAAGGAGGGCCTCGCCATTTCCTTCTACATTCAGTGGTAGTCCCACATGCTCTTTGCACCTCCATTACTAACTTCAAACTAGTGTAGATGTGACACCACTATAGTTGTCTATGATTCAATTGGTGTAGATTGGTCCCAATTGTTGGTTCCCCTAGAACCCTGCAGGACAAAAGCCAAAGTGTATCTCCTACACTTGGGCCCTAAACTCTGTGTGCTAGGAAGAGCATAGCTTGCCCTTGGCATGGGAGCATAGCAAGCTATAGCATAGCAAGCATAACACCAGAGTTAGACATTTTTCTAGCACACTCTCATACTTAGTTATTGATTCAACATTTCTATACTTAGTCATTTTCAACACTCATTGCATTGAACAGCTTCTTTTCTAGTGTTGCACCTTTTGCATTTTTTCACAGTAGCATGAATCCTGAAGAGCCTTCAACCTATACCTTAGGCATAGTTGTTGTTCAACCTATCCAGCAAAAATTCACAATTGACATCCTTGGAGCCGAGAGGCCCATCTTCATGGGAAGGCAATCCCTCAAGCTCCGTAGCCAATCTCTCGAGCACATGGTTCTCAACAAAGACAAATATAACTTTCTTTATACAAAGCTCTAGGTAGGAATTCCCTTAAACTGCCAAGATATGAAGGAAAAATGAGGTTATGAGCTCATACATCGAAATGGGAGGACGTACTTCCCTACCCTTAACAATCTCATTCTTCTCACCGAGACCTTTTGGTGGATGCTTGACCAACTCACTCGATTAAGTGGGTCAAATGAGCATGATGTAGCAATTGACTATGAGGAGCCCCTATAGGATGGGAAAGAGGAATTCAAGGCTCACTTAAAAAATAAGAATCCCTTTTATGTCTCTTTCCTATTACCCACCTCTAATGTTGCTCCTTCACAATCTTAGCCGTCTACCTTCTTTGAGGCAGCAACATCTCCCTTGTCACCACCTAGACTAATGCCCATTATAGCAAGCCATTAAGTGCATACACATCAAGGTGCAAGATCATCTATTACCCCATCCTTTTTGGTTTCAACACGATTTCTGCAATCCTCTATGCTAGCATCCATGATGCCAACTCAGCCCTATGTGCACACAGTGCCAATGTCCCAATCACACATGGGTCAAGTGTCATATGTCCCACTTGTCTCTATGGTGTCCCCTATGATGACCCAAGCCACAACCATGTGGTGGGGTCCTACATCCATTCCCTAGGTAGAACACACACAGTAGCAACATGTGTGATAGCCTCTATAGTAGTACACTTAACAAGCATCCTATGTGATCGCACAACCTACGGTGGGGCCATGGACCACACTAACAGCACAATAGGCTACACAACCAATGTAGCTAGCCACACCCACACTGAGCTTGAATCAAGCATTCTAACTCATTTAGATGTTCATTGAAGAGGCCAAATGGCTTAAGGACACCTCTTCTAATATCATCCAGTTGATAGACTTCTACTAGGATGACCCCATTAGTCGTGTTGTCCCATCACTAACCTTTCCTCCTGGTGTTCAACTTTCCTAGTTCACTAACTATACTAGTGAAGGGGACCCCCACACCCATCTAGTGACCTTCTAATCTGAGTTCCTATTGTCACAGGCATGGCCACATGTAATCATTTGCATGTTTTCCATGTCCCTAACTAGTAAAGCGCTACACTAGTACCACGCGCTCCCTTGGGCCTCCATATCTTCATTAGAGGATTTGCTTAGCCAATTTTTCATCACTTCAAATACAACTAGAAGCCTGAGGTGATCCTAGATCAACTCATGTAGATCAAGTAGGGTCACTTAAAGCCCATTCAAAAGTTCATCCAATGATGGAGTGCTACACTTAACAAAATCCATAAGTCTATCGTGAAAACTCACCTACTAGCCATTTTCAAAGGTGCAATGAACAACTTCATTAAGTCAAAACTGTACTATCTTGCCCCACACTCCCTAAGCCAAGCATTCACTCAAACAAAGAGCATTTAGGATGTGGCAAAAGCTAGTAAGGATCCAGTTTATGTGGCCTACAAGAATGCCCACGTGAAGAAAGATAAGGAGAAGGGCAAGGCAATGACAACCATTGCAACAATGGCCAATGAGGCCAAGTTGAACAATGCCAAACCAATGGCCAAGGAAACAAGGTCCCAACCAATAACAAGGTAACCAATTTCAGCATTGTGGTGATCAACCAACCTGCATCATTGATGGCCATGGGGTAAGCTACCCCAAGGTCAAAGTTTAAGTGCAAGGACCACTCAAAGTACACATCGTTCCCCATCAAATCATTAGAACTATTGGGTCAACTACTTAGTGCTGGGAACATCCACTATAAGAAAATGTCTAAAGATGCTCGCAAGCATCATGATTGCTACTTTGAGCTCCTCAAAAACCCATCAACAACTGCACCAGATGAGCTCTGGTCCCAAAACACTTCAGGTTGGACCGATTCTACCATTATCATCAATTGTCTAGCCATGACATGGATTTCTGCATGGCCTTACAGGATGACATACAATGCATGATTGACTATGGCCAACTAGTTCTTGATTTGACCAACCCAATTCGACCACAAATCAATCAATGAAGGTCTACAAAGACCCTCTCAATGTAAGTGGTGTAGGCTATGTCATCAATGCCATCAACCTTGATGACAACATAGGACTGGCATAAGAGCCATTTGTGGTTCATGTGCCCTTTGATAACATTGGGGCCTTTTCAGCATCAACCAATCCAAGGATCCCTTTTTTCATCAAAGCACTACCTTGGGCACCCATAACACCCTTTGTAGCTAGGGCCCCACAATAAGTTGCAATGAATACAACCCAAACACCCTTTTTTGTTAGGGTACCACAATGTGCATACCCTTCGTTGAGTCTGATGATGGGGACTGCAACAAACCCTGCTCACCTAAGGCCTCATCTTGCATACAACACCAGGTAGTTGAGGTGGTAACTCAAGAGGCCAAATGAGCACTTCACTGACCAAATGATGAGGGAACGCATGGCGTTAGGTACACCTAAGCCCCTCCCCTTGTCTACTATTCCTATGGCCACATAAACCAAAGCTGCTACCGCAAGTGATCAACAACCAAGCACTAAGGCTCATAGGTAGGCAAAACAAAATAATCCCAAATATCCTCTCCAAGAGATCTACCTTTTGGGCTACATGGAGGAAATGAAGGCTAACAATGTCATTGATAGTGGTAAGGACTTTCTAGATGCATTAGAAAAAGTCAAGCAAGCTCTTAAACAAAAAAAATACAACCTTGAGCCTGTACAACTTGGTGATGATCTTTTCCACTCATCGCAAAGCATTAGTTTTCATGTTGGCCTCCATTCCTATCAAAGAGGACATTCCAATGGATGAACAAGCCATCCACACTATGATGCTTCCTCCTTCACCTCAAGAATTGGGCCCAATGCCTCTAGCTTTTCATGATGAGGCAATCAAGGTAGACCCTGAAAAGGGTCAAGTCACCACTACACTGATGTTTATAAACATCCACATAGGGCAATGTAAGATTTGCAAGGTACATGTTCATGACAGGGCAGTGACCATCGTCATCCCATTCCTAGTCATTGACAAACTTGGTCTGGTCAACCAAATCCAAACCACAAAGACAACATGCCTCAAGTCCTTTAACGGGTCATGCATTGTCGTGAAGGGAATGACCACAATACCCTTCATGGTAGGGGCCCACTACTATCAAATTCATTGTCATCAAGAAAATGCCTAGGTTCAACCTAATTTTGGGAAGGCCCTAGCTAGCCCAATTACGAGTCATTTCCTCACCCATTTACAAGAGATCCACCTTTTGTATGAAGGTGGAGAAGTGATCATACATGGTGACAACTCAGTCCTTCAACCATCAACAACGTTGACATAGACCAAGGGTTGGAGATAGAGTTCCCCAATGACACACTGTTGATGGAGGACAAGAGTCAACCTTGTCTAATAGACCCATCTGAGGAGCCAAAAGAGGCTAATACCCTTCCTGAGGAAACTTTATGGGCAAAATTACCCTTTAACATCAATGACGAAGGTGTAGGTAAATATCGTCTCATGATGCCTAGGCCCTATGCATCCCCTAATCCACATCAAGTTAGGATGCAACTACACGACTAAGGTACTCCCTTAGTGTAGCATGTGTTAGGTGCTTGCTTCCCCTCAATTTTTTACATGATCCATTAGCCTTGTTAGCCTTTTTCTTGCATAATTATGTTCCACATGGTTGCTTGAATTTTACAATCTTTACTTTGTTATGCATTCATCTTTTTTACTTATATTTTCATTTAGTCTTTTATGCATTAATAAAACATTAAAAACACATAAAAATTATAAAACTAAAATTGCAAAAAAAAAAAAAAAAAGTAATGGCCCGTCATGGCCTAAAACTAGCAATACTTTTCTTCCACCACATGGCCCACCACAACCTTAAACCGGTAACCTATCTCACATCACCACAGCTCAAAAAGGCCTTAAACTAGTGTACAACCCGCCATGGCCTCAAACTAGCACCTCGCGGCCTGCTACGACCCAAAACTAGCAACCACTTCCTTTTATTTGTGGCCCAAAATGGCCTTAAACTAGTAATTGCCATGGCCCGAAATGGCCTTAAACTAGAAATGGCCCTTTTTCCATGGCCTTAAACTGGCATGGGGCTCACAAGGGGCCTAATCACACCAACTAGTTGCATTATCCACATCAAACAGGTAGTAAAGTAAAACAAACATGAAACTTCATGCACAATCCTCACTGCAAAAAGGCATAAATTTTATTATATCTCTATCAACAAGAGTACATAGCATGACCATGCAAAAAAAGGTCAAAGTGCAAAATTTTCCAACAGCAGGGCTACATCAAGTTGGCTCAGCTGGTGATGTCTAACAAACATTGAGTTTCTTCCTCCTCCTCCTCTGCTGCTCCATTGGGGCCTACGCTATCACCTGGTGCCTATCTCAAAATAATCCAAAACAAAAAAATAATCAACAAGTGCAAAACTACAATACAAAATTAGCATGGAAAAGCTAACACATAAAAAATGCGTGTAAAAAGAAAAAGAAAAACTAACCCGAGAGGATCCTACATCAGACTCTAGAGGCAATCTATCAAGGACCTCCTCCAAGCATCAAAGGATCTTGACCTCTAATACCTACATCCATCCTCATGGCCAAAGTTAACATTAGTAAGGATCTTTTCCTTATTCATAGTAGTTCATGTAGAAGGTTGCATAGAAAAGGTGGTCATAGAATTCTCCCTTGAGGGTAAGGTAATCTCTCGCTCTAGGAAACCACTAACCAGTATATGTTGGGAAAACAACTCAAAGGCTTGACTCCCACCAATTGCCTCAACGAACATCTCAAGGAAACAAGCCTTCACAAACTTGTCTTTGAGCTATTGTAAGTAGCCATCTTGCTCCTACTTGTAGTGGCACTTATGATCCTTCCGTGTATGCCCCCATTTACACTCCTTGGCATTGAAGCTCTTCCACTCCTCATTCTTTTAGAAGAGCATATCCATTTGCAACCTCTGCTCAACGATCTCTTAGGTAGCCTCATTCTTACCTCAAATTTTCAACCAACACCTAGTGTAATCTATCTTTGATGTTCACCAGGTACCATCCTTTTATGCCCAAGTTAACAAGAAATCATAATAGGATTGGAGGTCCTCATTCTTTGTGATCAAGCTCACCACTACCTCTTGGAGCTTATGCACACATTTTCATAGGTGCTCATTCAAGCACCTATAGGTCCACAACATCTTCACACTAGAAAGTGTGCACTTGCTCACCACCTCATACACATGACGAGGCACCTATTCCACCTCAGCAGGATACTCAAGAATGGCATCCACGTGAGCTTCCCAATTTGGATCCTAGTGAAGCTTAGAGCCTATTAACATATAATGAAAAATCCAATATTAGCAATAGGCTAAGCTATAGAATCAGTAAAAAAATTTAAGCAAAATGACAAGCATACCAAGTTCAAGATCTGCCTACTGTATGCAGTTCACCATGTCCTCCATGATGGCTTCCATGAAGGTGAATTTATCTTGTGTCTCTGCCCATGACTTCATGCGATGGGCAAGCACTGGTGGTGGATCATTGGAAAGGTCTGAGACTACAATACAAACATAACACAAAACTTAGCAATAACTGAGTAGTTAAAGGCTTAGGAGCAAAAGGAAAAAGAAAATGGTAACACAAAGTGCTTATCAAGCAAGCCCTTGGATGTCAATGCAAGTAGATCTCCTAACTGCACACGGTCGAAGAGTTTGGTGATGTCACCCTCAGGGTGGAACAACCCCTCCACATCAAACTAGTGGAAGATCTCTAGAGCCTCTGGTAGCTCCTTCCTATGAGCTACCTCCTCTTCAACTTGAGGAGGGGTCATGTCCGTTGCTCCCACTATGGCCAATACTCTTTCTTTAGCAACCCTCTTGCTTAACTCACATAGCATAGAATTATTAGCATAGCATAATAAACAAAAAACAAAAACTATAAGCCAAATGCATCTATGATGTTAACTAACCTACAACCACCAAATGAAGTGTGGGTATCTTGAGGTGAACTTTCTTGATGCCTTCTTGTCCAACTACAGGGGGTCTCCTCCATCAAGCATGACCTCTTTATTTTTGTCTTGGATGGCCCTGCTATCTTTATAATATACCGCTCCATCCTCTTCGCATCCCCAACAATTATTGGTGGACACTCACCCACGCTATCATAGGAATATGATGACTGTGACCTTCCCAAATATGCCTTCATCATAATTGAATACAACTCCTCAATCCCCTCTAAAGGGTCCTATGCAAGAGTGGTGATGAACAAATGCTTAATCCATGGCTTGGACAACTGCTCATGATCCTACATGACGCAACATTCATTGTCCCTAATCACCAGGAACTCCATAAGCCTTCACAGATAGGCTGTAAAGAATGCAAAGTGAAAATGAGATCTTACATGGACATTGTGGTGAAGCCTGATAATCTCTACCTATAACTCGGCAGTAATAGAAGAGACCCAGTTAAACCTAGTGCCCTCCTCTATAATCTCCTGCATCACTCATGCCTGCTCCACTTCAAGGACTGTACTATTCAAAATTGTCGACGTAAGGCTAGAGGAAAACAAACGTCGAACAATCTCCAAAGAGATACAGACGACCCTGCCTTCGCGTGAGGGCAAGTTGAAAAAAAATAAAGGTAGAGTGCCTTGGATGGTCTGCACACAAATCAACCAAGGACTTCCCTGAGTGTACGCTAATGGCCTACGCTAGGGTTATCATCACGAAATGTAAAATGAGAGAACGTAATGTAACAAAACGTAAACGGGCAATATGACGTGTAAATGTAAACAGAATGTATGTAGAAACATGCAATAAAGTGGAATAATGTAAATAATAAACTGTGTTGTATTTATCAGTAAGATGTGCACTGGTCAAAACATAGTCGCATGTCTAGATCGCAAGTCAGACGTTAAGCTCCGATGCGAGGTGTTTGCAGGCACTAGGGATCATGTACGTTTGGGCTCAAGATTACTCGTTTTCTTGCTCCAAATTTTCCAACCCTATTTATGTCAATGAATAGGGTATTTATACATTTTTCTAGGCTCGGGAGTAGGATTCGTGAATGGGGTCAACGGCTATGAGATCCAAGAAGAATGGATCACGTGACAAGTGTACATAGGCAGACTACGTTCTAGACCAGGTGCACTATATCTTACAATGCAAGCTAGCTTACACTCATGGAAGTGGCGTAACGGCTTAACAAGCTCACAGATGGTGAAGCTTACAATGAAAATTTAAAATGAATTTCAAGAGGGATTGACTTCGACTCGCTTGAAACTTCATGGTCTCTTGGATCGACTATCGCAGGATGTCGATTTGAGTGGTTTGGTGGTTTTTTGAGGCATCTCTGCTTCACTAGGGCTCCCAGCGTGAGTTGATTTGGTCCTAGCATGTCCTCAACGTGTAATAAAAGTGCTTTTCCTTGGTCATGACCAATGCTCACATTGGGCTCATGCTGCCAACGTGACCTCAGCATGACCAACTAGAAGTGACACATTTTGAGCTAAATCTTGACCTCTAACACTTGTTCTTTGAAGTGCAACTGCTGCCTGCTCTCCAGGGTAGCCTGGATGCTGAATTTAAGCCTATTCTTGCATTGATTTGGGCCACTTTTGGTAGCTCACACTGGGCTCACATTGTCAGTGTGACCTCAGCATGACCCCAGCGTGACCTCAGCGTGACCAAGCCAAAATGTCATGTTTCATGCCCAAACTTTGATTTTCTGGAGCCTGTGATAAGTAGAACTATTGTCTGTCCTAGGAAGTTAAGTGTATGCTAAAAATTGTGCTTGGGACAGCTTGATTTGACCTATTTTTTTTGGTCATGCTGGGCTCATGCTCCAACATGAACCTACCATGACCTGGGCATGAGTAATGAAAACGAATGTTTTTGGAGCTAAAATCTGAAGTTTTGGAGGCGAAAAACTTGGAGAAATCACTAATGGACCTTGAGGGTGAGTTGTACCCTCAAAATGAAACCATTTTGATGCTATTTTGGGGCTATTTTGGGGCACTCATGCTGGACTCACGCTACCAGCATGACCTGGGCGTGACTTTAGCATGAGTATTAAGATTTGTGTGATTTCGACTTGATATTTTGGATTTTGGATGCTGAAACTTCGAGCAACCATGATTGGGCCCTAAGGGAGCCTTGACCATTCAAATTAGGACCATTTTGAACTAATTAGGAAGCTATTAGGGTTGGTCATGTTGAGGGTAAGCTAACTTGACCACATGCGCAAGCTAGCTTAAGCAAGCTGGGAATGAGTTCCATGCCTTAGTCACGTTTTTCCTCCTAAATGCCGAAAGGGGCTTGAGTTGTTCTTGTTTCAAAGTATTAAGCTAAAATTTTGTGGTGTTTCATTGGCCCCTCTTTGTTGACGTCTCGAGGAATCCACCAGAGAGATGTCGACAAAGAAGTACAAAACACCATGAACAACCAAGTACCAAACATTGTCCGTTGGCCCCTGGCCGGATTTCATCGCACCATGTTTAAAAGTACAAGGGATTGAGGGAAATGTAGTTCTAGATGTAGGGGAATTGGTTGTAACTGGGGAAATAAAAAAATGATCAAGGGTTATAAGTGTTACCACAATTGTGGGAGAGGAGTGCTCTCGTGTGAGCAAGTTGTGTCATTGGTCCTTGTCAATAGTCAGGTTTTCAGCAGACTCATAACCAAGATGTTGGAGGTGCATTCTTTGGAGAAATGGAACCCTTGTGCCATGTTTAAGGGGGGAACCCATTGTAAACAGCCAAAGCCACAAGATGATGTGCAACATTGGTCCTTTTGAGACACAAGTGTAACTATTTTTTTTCAAGACAATTGTCTTCTCACCTAGGGCGTGTATGAGAATGGCCAATAGTCCTTTGTTTATGATGTCAACAAGGTCTTGAAGACATTTTCCGTGCATTTTGCTCTTTGAACTTTTTTTCTTTTTCTTTTTCTTTTTGTTTCTTCTTTTCTTTGTTTTTGCTTTTTTTTTGTTTTTTTTTTTGGTTTTTTCGAGAGCTTCGAGTGAGTATTGCATCAGGGAGATGTAAATGAATAGGATAAGGGAGGCATGATGAGGAAAATAGAATGTATGAGGAGTAGGGAATGTACTTGTGAACGGATTGATGAACCCAGTTGCGAGCATCAAGAAGGATGTGATAACTTGTCTTCATGATGAAGTGCATCCATGTGCGAACACCTCATGCATGTCATCCTACAAACACAACTCCAAGGGGACAAGAAAATGACATATGATTTAGTTAGCTAAACACTTTAAACTTGAATCTAGCCAAGAAAATGGAGCCATCATGTGGAGTTTCAAGGCAAACAACATCAATTTCATCCAGGTCTATGTGACAAATCAAGCGGCAGGTTTTTGGTGAGCACGTACAGCTGACTGCAGTAGCATGTCTTTTCGAATGATGCCAGGTTGTTGATGATGTCGCTAGTTTGTAGTCTTGGTAGACTGTTATGGATTAGTTTCACGTCATAATCCTTTGGACATCACCATTTTATCGTCGTAATGGACAGTGCAGTGTTATTTTATAGTTGTGGCAGACTATGAATAGGCAAGCTAGTTTATAGTCTTAGTGGACTCTGATGGACAACCGTGGTAGTTTAGTGTCATACCAGACAGAGCTCTATGGTGTTGGTTTACTGTCATGATGCTAGGACATTCTATGGTGCTAGTTTTAAGTCATGGCTCCCGGACTATTCTGTGGTATTAGTTTTAAGTCATGATGCCAGGACTGTTCTGTGCTTACCTTGCTTGTGTAAGGTGTGATGCTACATGCATGGTCATGCTGTGTGCTTGCAAGATCCTGTAAAAATCAACTAGAAAGAAAAAAAATCAAGTAATACCTATTGTAAGTAGAGTTAAAATGTGAATGAAAGAAAAGCAATGCATGGTAGTTTTAGGCCGTTCTGGGCCGTAAGCTAGTTTAAGGCCTTTTCGAGCCATTGTTAGTTTATCGTCATTTCGGATAGAGGATAGTTTAACATCATTTCAAACAGAGGTTGTGAAAGGCTATTGGGTGGATGGGGCATTGTCACCACGTATGATGGTCTCCCTCCCTTTGTTGAGGAGGTTCAATTCTTGGTGGATGGGAGATGACACTGCGCATGACCTAGCTAGCCAGGGGCATCCTAGGATCATGTTGTAGTCTGGCATCTTGTCGATGACTATAACGATTGCAAACGTGGGGTGTTAGTCTCCTATCATGAAGGTGATGTGGATTGTGCCTTTAATGGATACGTGTGCTTCATTGAAGGAGTTTAGAGACTCAATTTCAGTTCATTGAATGTTGTGCGTTAGGCCTAGTCATTTGACGACGGAGTATGCAACAATGTTTTCTACCGTGCCATCATCAATGTGTACTCTACATACTATGTATTCTCCAATGCTCACACTAGTGTTTAGCAGTGCATGTGTGACCTCCCCTTGTTTGGGGTCAATCTTGACATCATTCTTATGGAAGGTTAGAGTCTTTGTGTTTGTATCTTGTGGTCTAGGGGATGTAATGGCTATACGAATGGCATCTTCGGTTGGAGACATGTTTTCTGTAGTAGGGATGGAGGCGAGCATGTGTGCTAGTGCTTGACGATGCTCTGGTGATGTTAAGATGAGGTTGAGTAAGGTAGACATTACATTCTTATGTTTTAATGCATTGTGTGCATGAGATAGTATGTCTGTGAGGTTGTCATTTATGTTTGTCATGGTGGGAGCCTCTTCTATTGCATGAGCCGTGATGTAGAGCTCTTGTGGAGGGGCAATGCATAAGGGTTTTTGTTTAGTGGGCCTAGGGGTAGAGCTAGGGCTAGTTTGTCATTTAGGTGTTGGTAACTTGGGTTGCCATTGCTTGTATGTGGCCAAGTTGTTGGAACTTGGGCTTGGTGTGGGTGTCGTCAAAGAAACTTATGTGTTTAACGTCGCGATGGATGATTTTTGGTAGTTTGACATTGTATCGGATGGGTTGTTAGATGTTGCCCTTATAATGAAGGGTCTCTTGTTTCAGGAAGTCGTTGAAGGTACGGGACTACCAAGTTGCGCTGCGTTAAGCAATCCTTTCTTTCCCATTTTTTGTAAATCGTTTTGCAAAGCTCGACAAGTGGCTATGTCATGTCTAGGCATTTGGTGGTAGTGGTAGTATGTACTTAAGTCAAAATGTTATGGGAAACATGCGTTGTATATTGTAGTGGGATGACTTGCCAATTCACAGTGTTTCTGGTTGCGTATGTAGGCATCATCTGACATGCATTTGCATTGGACCAAACCAGCGTTGAGGAGCTATTTTAGCAATTAGGAAGGTTTTCCCGGCAAGGGTATGGGTTTGCGTTGGGTGCGCTCATGTCTAGGAGCGGCTTGTGTGGCGATGCCAAAGCTAGAGCTGGCGGCTTGGGGTGTTGAGGCCACAAGCCTATTGGTTGCATGTGTTGCCATGGTGATTGTTGCGATTGTTGTGTTTGATGTTGCTTGTGTATCCTGCGTTATTTGTGTTGTTTATGTTGGTTGCATTTGTTGTTGTGCATGTTGTTGCTTTTTATGTTGGCTCCTATAGGCTAAGTAGGATGGGTCATTGCTTGCTCTCGCTACCTCTTCGATGCCCTTTGGTTGGTCAAAGGCCTAGGTAAGAGATTTTGGGGCCTGATAGAGCAGTTTGAATTGGATGAAGTCATTGACTGCACCCTTGAAGATTTCCAAGAGATGTATCTCTACGATCGGCTCATGCATTTCATTAGCTCTGGCACTCCATCACTGGAGGAAGGGTAGTATGGGCTCTAGGGATCCTTATCTGACGTGGAGGAGCTTGTTGATTATCACTTCAGGTTTGATGTTATATCTGAAGCATGTTACAAACTGGCGTATGAGGCCCTTGAGGGATGCAATCGAAGCTCAGGGTAGGGCACAGTACTAGTCTAAAGCTTTGCCAGTGAGCGACAGGGGAAAGAGGCGTAGAATGGCATGTGGCCAGGAGTGCAACATGATGGATTCTGTGAGGAATGTGATGATATGTGCATTGGGGTTACTATGACCATTGTATTTTGTCAGATGTGGTAATGACTAGCCCACGGGTAATGTAAGGGGTGGTACCGTAGGGCAAATTAGATCATCACAGTAAAAGTCCACCACCTTGGGTGTGTCTGAAGAGGTAGCCTTAAGCTAGTTGACTTCCTCCATCAGAGTCTAAATGAGTTAGAACATTTGTTTTCAACTCATAGATTCACCAGCGGGTTGTTTTGACTAGACTTGCATGGGTTGTGCGGCGAAGGGTTAGATCACTGGTTGTGGGCTTTGTGAGTTTAATGTCATGGAAGCTGGTTGTTGGTAGTTTAATGTCATACCAGACAGATGATGAGCAGGTGCCTGAGGCACTGGTGAAATAGGCATGGCCCTAGTGTAGGCATAAGGTACTTGTGTTGCTTAGGGTTGGGCCCCGTTGTACGCACAAGGTGTTTGGATTGTTTGGGATTGGGCCCCAGTGTGCGTAGACTATGAAGTGAATGCCTTGGGCATGTGCTCCAAGTGCTCTGATTGTTGTGAGGAAGCAACGCCCCAAGGGCTGTCGGGTTCGGGTAGGGCCACGAACTCATACTCAGATGGCGATCTTGGGTAAGAGGAAGTCATCTCGAAATCGTTATGTTGTGTGTATTGTATGTATTGGACAAGGTGATCCATGTTGGTAGCAATCAGTACTTAGACCGTCTTGCAGTTAGGTGTGAATTACAGTGAATTCGGCTTTGAAACGGATGCATTTTGTGTGTTTTTGTTGAAAAAACAATGTAGTGGTACTGTAGCAGCATGAGCACTATAGCAGCATGAACACTGTAGTAGCATAAGCACTCTAGCAGCATGAGCACTGTAGCAACGTGCACACTATAGCAGCGTGAATACTGTAGCGTGAGCAAGCTCAACGTGAGTTAACTACAGCGTGAGTACTATGGTGGCGTGGTTTCAGCACTTGGTCTACACAGCGTTTGAACAGGTAGCATGATCAGGGTTTTGATTAAACGGTAAATGTGTCAACCCTCCTTCTAGCGCCAATTTCTGTACTATCTGAAATCATCGACGTAAGGCTAGAGGAAAACAAATGCCGAATGATCTCCGGAGAGATACAGAAGACCCTGCCTTCACATGAGGGCAAGCTAGAAAAAAACGAAGGCAGAGTGCCTTGGATGATCTGCATGCAGATTAACCAAGGACATCCTCAAGCGTACGCTAATGGCCTGTACTAGGGTTATTGTCACAAAATGTAAAACGAGAGAACGTGATGTAACAAAACGTAAACAGGCAATATGGCATGTAAATGTAAACAGAATGTATGTAGAAACATCCAATAAAGTAGAACAATGCAAATAATGAAATGGAACATAGAATGGAAGGAAAAAATGAAACTGTGTTATATTTATCAGTAAGATGTGCACCGGTCAAAACG
>MNCI01006894.1:15626-39790 GCA_015680685.1 Gnetum montanum | reverse complement strand
AAATGTAAAACGAGAGAACGTGATGTAACAAAACGTAAACAGGTAATATGGCATGTAAATGTAAACAGAATGTATGTAGAAACATCCAATAAAGTAGAACAATGCAAATAATGAAATGGAACATAAAATGGAAGGAAAAAATGAAACTGTGTTATATTTATCAGTAAGATGTGCACCGGTCAAAACGTAGTCGCGTGTATGGATCGCAAGTCAGACGTTAAGCTCCGATGCAAGGTGTTTGTAGGTGCTGGGGATCATGTACGTCCAGGCTTAGGATTATTCATTTTCTTGCTCCAAATTTGCCAACCCTATTTATGTCAATGAATAGGGTATTTATAAATTTTTCTAGGCTCGGAAATAGGATTTGTGAACGGGTTCAACAACTGTGAGATCTGCGAAGAATAGATCGTGTGACAGGTGTACCTAGGTAGACTACGTTCTAGACCAGGTGCACTGTATCTTACAACGCAAGCTAGCTTACACTCATGGAAGTGGCGTAAGGGCTTGACAAGTTCACTGATGGTGAAACTTACAATGAAAATTTACAATGAATTTCAACAGGGATTGACTCCGACTCACTTGAAACTTCATGGTCTCTTGGATCGACTGCTGCAGGATGTCAATTTGAGTGGTTTGGTGGTTGTTTCAGGTGTCTCTTCTTCACCAGGGCTCCCAGCATGAGTTGATTTGGTCCTAGCGTGTCCTCAATGTGCATCGAAAGTGCTTTTGCTTGGTCATGACCAATGCTCATGCTAGGCTCACGCTGCCAACGTGACCTCAGCGTGACCAACTAGAAGTGACACATTTTGAGCTAAATCTTGACCTCTAATGCCTATTCTTTGAAGTGCAACTGCTACCTGCTCTCTAGCGTAGCATGGATGCTGAATTTAAGCTTGTTCTTGCATTGATTTAGGCCACTTTTGGCAACTCACGTTGGGCTCATGCTATCAACGTGACCTCAGCGTGACGCCAACATGACCTCTGCGTGACTAAGCCAAAATGCTATTTTTCATGCCTGAACTTTGATTTTCTGGAGCCTGTGAACAAATAGAACTGTTTTCTATCCTTAGAAGTTGAGTTGATGCTGAAAATTGTGCTTGGGACTACTTGATTTGACCTGTTTTTACTTGGTCACACTGGGCTCATGCTCCAGTGTGACCCCAACGTGACCTAGGCATGAGTAATGAAAATAGACTTTTTTGGAGCTGAAATCTGAAGTTCTGGATTCCAAAACTTGGAGAAATCATTAATGGACCTTGAGGGTGAGTTGTACCCTCGAAATCAGACCATTTTAACATTGTTTTGGGGCACTCACGTTGGACTCACGCTGCTAGCGTGACCTAGGTGTGACTTCAGCATGAGTAGTAAGATTTGTGTGATTTCGACTTGAGATTTTGGATTTTGGATGTTGAAACTTGGAGCAACCATGATTGGGCCCCGAGGGAGCCTTGCCCATTCAAATTAGGACCGTTTTGACTTGATTTGGAAGCTATCAGGGTTGGTCATGTTGAGGGCAAGCTAGCTTCATGGCATGCGCAAGCTGGCTTGAGCAAGCTGGATGTGAGTTCCATGCCTTAGTCAAGTTTTGCCTCGTAAATGCTGAAAGGGGCTTGAGTCGTTCTTGTTTCAAAGTGTTAAGCTAAAATTTTGTGGTGTTTCAAGGACCTTTCCTTGGAAGAGCAACTTAGGAAAGGTGTGGGCACGGAAAACAAGGTAAAACCTTTGAACCTCAGACACATGCACATTCCAACCATGATGCCTTTATGAGAGCAGGTGGTCCTCAACCACTCCTCAATCTCACCTCTCTAGTCCTCCTCTCAATTGGGCCTGTTAGTGATTGATGGCTCCACAGAGGGAAGATCAAAGAAGTTAGCAAAGAAGGCACTGTTAAGGTTCAAAACTACCTTCACTCTATGCACGTGAACAACAAAGCAGTGAGGATCATGGCTAAAGAAGTCAATGATGGTCACCACCTCGACCACCAATGTGCTTAGGATAAGGGCTAGGAAAAGGTCCATCAACCTAGCATGGGTAAGCCAACTCATCGGAGCCTTTGAGGCCTAATGGCATAGCCACTCCTACACTCCCTCTACATAACCATACTTCATGATGAGGGTGACCTCACTACAACCAATGACGACCACTGTTACTTCTCTTGAAGCAATGATAGCTATAACATAGGCAAACTCAACGTTAGCACTGTGCAATCAATGTGTGCATGAGAATAAGCAATAAGAGTCAAGCTAACATAACGAATACTCATGTGGAAAAAACAGTGTGCATGACACTGGTGGTGGCACAACAAGCTCTTCAAAGATAGGCTTACTGCTAGCCCATCCCTCATCAAGCCAATCATACATCTGGCATAGCTCAAATGCCTTCGGGTACCAGGTGCGGTAGTTCTCTAAGTTCTCCCCTACCTGTTCTAGAACTGCCTCCCAAAAGCTTGAACTAGAGGAAAATACCTCTAATGCGGTACAAGTCAAAGTGAGAGCTCTTGTCTCATCATGAAGTCCCTCACCATCAACTTTACATCTATCATTGAACATCTATAGTCAGCAATTAGCAAATCTAGCATGGCTAATGAGAATCAAGTATAGTGAAAAGTAATATCACTTACCCTCCAACACAATATATAGTCCCAGGTGGGTTTTGGAAGATTTTATGCACATGCAGGGCAATGAAAAGGGTATTGCTCTTTTTGTAACAAGAGAACTTCGACATGCTCCAAATTCTAGCTAAGGGATGAACACTCCTAGGGCCTAGTCTCGGGTCACCTGCTCGATCACCACCAATGATGGGCTCATCGAACATGAATCATAGTATATCTCGATATGCCTCGGCCAATAACATCTCGATAATGGCACTTGCAGCCTTCACTACCAAGTGTGACCACATGATCACACTAAAGTGTTGTAGCAAGTAAGCTAGGAATTCTCTCACTCCTAGTTGAAACCACACTGCCTAATGGTCCAACTTCATGTCAAGTGCGGGCGTGTTGGGTATAGGCTAGCTGATGCACAACAGGATGCCAATGAGCTCCACGACACTAAGACAAGCTTTAGTAGCACCCTGCAACCACAAAATAGCAAGCAAATGAGCATTAGCACACTATAGATTATATTTTAGCATAAAATATTACCTTATGCAAGCATAGGATGTCAATACATATTTAATGTGCCTATTGCTCATTGGGGTATAGTAGTAACGTAGAATTAGCATTTTACTTTACATTCATACCAATTGCACCAACACAATTTTCATGTTCTAACATTCATACGTCCAACTTGCAAAATTAGTATTTTGGCATAGCTTTCATGCATTTAGCATTTCGTTTTGCATAGGACATTCTTACCGTGGAATCTTGCACATTTAGCATTCTAGTTTTGCACTTGGCAATATTTTTCAAACTTTCTCAAACGTTTTCTAACTCTAAGTGGTGTAGCATGATATCTGAAAAAAATTTTAACTATTTGCTATGCTCCTTAGGGAGCGTATCCAAAAAATCACCAAATTTTTCTAACTTCCAGCTACACTCCCCAAGGTGGGCGTGGCCCCAAAATGAGTGAAAAAGTAACAAATTTTTTTTTAACTATTGAGAGCATAGCATCCCATTACATTTGGAAGCAAAGTATTCACAATGTTCCCTAGGGAGCATAGCCACCAGTACCTAAGCTCTCATTACCACATCTTCTTCACCATGCCACCCAGTGTCGCCATGTGCCAATAACATGTATTGAGGTACTCGCCATGGCCATGGCCTAAGAAATTTCCCTAGCCCTATTCACCCTCTCATCATAGTCGTCACCCCATGGTTGTGTTGTCATCCCCTCCCTCATCTCTATGGCCTTCTCCCCATGTGTTGTTGTGATGTCTAACCCTCCCTTTGTCCTCATCCTACATTTCTCTCACATCAATATATATAATAAACAATGGAAAAACCTTGATGAGAAGCTAGGTAGCCCTACGTTCAACTATATGAATACGAGCATGTATGCATGATCTGGTCAAACTCCGCAGATAGACTAGTTGTGGCACCTAGACAGTTATACGTTGATCGCAGTTCACTATCTTCCCACTTGGACTACTATTTGCTTTGTCACGTATGATTTAGTCTAGAGTGAGATGTATGTTGTAATTTCTAATATTATGCTACTCCTAAAGACAACGATAAATAACTTAATGAGCAATAGGAAAGAAAATCTAAGCTAGCCTAAGTGTGATGAGCATCCATCCTTAATCATCCGTATGCATCTTGGACTTCGTGTACTACTTTTGGGATTACCAAGCACACATCACTCGAAGCACTACTTAATATGCTACTAGGTTACCACGTAGTGACACTTAAAATGTTTGTGATTAAGACGTACTCATTCCGAATTATCAATAGAAATAGTAAATGAAAATAAAGAAATATTAACTAATAAAACAATAAATAATAATCAATAATTAAACAATTAGAAACTAAGTGAATGCTACAATGATGGAGTAATCTTGATCTTTATTGTTGATTGTGCGTGTGTCCAAGTACGTCACACTCAAACAAAGCTTCCATACAATTACAAGCATCACACTACGAGCATGCACTTGGGAAAAGAACTAAACATTAACAAAAAGACTCTCGATTTCTAACGACTAACTAATGACTCCCTTCCTGTGTGCCTGAGTGTTATATTTATAGGCTAACACAGGAATCATGATATCAGGTATACGATATCATTACCTAGGTTGTGATATTACATACCCAATATCGTGCTCCCGATATTGGGGCCTGGCAAACCACAATTCATCATACCCCCATGATTGAATAAAAACTTGTTCTCAAGTCAAAAAAAATAAGAAATGAGTTCATTTGATTACACAGTGGATAGGTATGGGATTATGGACTGACTATGGATTATTTCATGCTATAGTGTGAAATTAAACAAAATAAAATTAGGACACCAACATAGCATACAAAATAAAAAAATTTTGGAACTCATGTGGTTCCTAGTTGCGGTGGCTTCTCCATGGGCTTATTCCCCTTATGCTGTGCTCTAAGCTTTGGAAATGGATACCTCTAAAGGAGCGCCTGAACCTTTTCTTCTTCTATTCAAGGATCATGTGCCATCCATGTTGATGTTTTAATATTTGATGGAGTCAGCACCTCCCATGGACATGGCAATCATGAAAACATCTAATTAGCTTTGACATACCAGGTTGCAATCAACCATTATTCCTCCTTGTAGGCTTTGGCTTTGTCTCTACATTCTTGATAATCTATGAGCCATCAAGCTAAATCTGCTACAACATCTTTCTGACCTTGGTAGCTGGCTTTTACCACCTCTAACTCAGAATTGGTTACCTCCAATTTCTATAGTATCTTTATGTGTTTAGTATATTCTACTTCATATTTGATGTAGGTGGAAGCTACCTGCTTTTCCAATTTGGTCCTCTAGCATCCTACTATTAACATAGCCAAGTTGGCATATCATAGGTTTTCCAACTCCATGTATTCAGTGAGATCCTAGATCTGTAGGTCCTAGCTCTTTAATTTTGCTTAGTGGGGGAAGGCATAAGTGTCCGATATGGCCCGCCAGTCATTGTTTTGAGCATTGAAAGCATTGATATGGGTCTTAGCCATATGGATTTTTTTTAATGATCTACTTATACATCGCCACCTAGTCCTAGAAATGCTCCTTCAATTTTTCATGTCGCTTAGCTTTACTTTTCCACATGCTTATTTCAATGGTCGTCTTCTGATGGATGGCGCATACCTCCTCCATTGAGAGGGTCCTATTCTCTCTAGCTAAGCAATTCATGTCTTAGTTGACCCTTATTAGTTATTCTCACATTTGCTCAAAGTTTTTCCTCAAAAACATTCTTTTTCTTTTCAATTTTTGTCAACTAAAGATTCTTGGCAGCAATGAGTTTATTTTCTTCTTGTAAGGTCTTGAGTGCTTTTGCATGTGCATATGTTTGGGCTTGTGCTTTCAAAGCATCCCAATCATCCTTCTCCTTTTCCATTGCTACCCTTTTATTCTCTTCTAATAATTTATTCAGTTGCTCCATCCTAAATAATTCTAGCTAGTTGGCTGGGATAAGTTGGGACGGATCTCGCTATGTGGCTTGTAGGGCAACAAACTTCTCTTGGAGTCTTCTCAACTCATCTTCTATGTGTTTAACCCTAACCTTAGCCATGACCAACTTTCCCTTCATGGAAATGAGGTCTGATTGTGCTACTATGACATCATGAGGGATGTTAAATAAGGACGTCATTACCTATCCTGTTTGTAGTAAATGATCCAAAGCATCCTCATGTTCCACAGGAATCATCGAGGAACTAGCTAGAACTTGAGCATTGCGTGCTCCTATGAGATCTCTCGGTGGCACAACAAGGACGTTAAATGACTTTTTGATGTGATCTGCAACCACTTCTGCTACTCCAACTACATCCTAGTGTTGTATAACCACTACTATGACACCTTCACTAGTTTCTAATTGCACTTGAAAAGATGCAGTATTTCCAAAAATTTGTTGTGACCAATGCGACTCCCCTCCTATTTGTATTGAGACCTCACCCCATGCATGATCAATTAAGATTGTGGGTTGTATAGCATCATCAATTATCCTAAAGAGGTTGGCCTCATCATGACTTCCCCAACTGACCGTTTCTACAATGACCCTAAGATGGCTCATCGATGGTCGATAATCTTGTGGCAGCAATGGTGGTTGGTCCTGCTAGCCCATGGGCTATGTGCTAGGCCCTACTTCTTATTATTGACTAGGCCTCATGTTTGGAAGTTGGTTAGGCCCTGCTATTTGAGGTGTAGTGGGCCCAATTGTCTACTCTTGTTTAGGCTCCAATGTTTCACTAGCATCTTTCCTTGGTGCTTTTGGCTTTAGTAATTTAGCATATAAGGCATTTTGAGCTTTTTTGGGGACATCATTAGTGTACCCCAGAATTCCAACATGCCAGCACAGCTTCCTAATTAGATAGGGGAAAGAAAATTCAAACTTCCCTATCTTACGTTCTTTGAACCGCCTCCATATTTCTATTAGATATAAATGGAGTATATTGGCATCAACCTTGCCCATCAAGATTACACTTCCTCTAGCCGCATAGGTGGAGATCCTGTTTAATCCCTTTGTTAGAAAGATGTGATAGGTGCCAATTTTGAAATATATTCTCTCTTCAAGGGTGAGCTCCCCATATGTTTTTTCCTCCTTGTTGTATGCCCTCTTTAGCCATACTTTTCGTGCATCAGCATCAAAGTGGGTGGATAAATGAGCAACTTTGAGCCCTGTATTTGGAAGATTCAGAACTTCTGAAATGGCCTTCGTAGAGAAATCAACTGAAATCCCACCAATGTTAGTGGTGGTTCCTTCCTCTTTATTATGCCAAAATTGATAAGTCTCCCAAAACACCATTCACCACTTTTCGAGAAGATAGGCCATAGTGGAGATCCTTTAAGTTGATCTTTGACCAACTCAAGGGCAAATTCGGTAAAAGATCCAAAATTAAGTTTCACAATCGCTGCAGCTGACGTGGACCTTTCCCAAATTGCTTGAACACATTCCAGGGACAACATGAGATGTTTTCCTTGTTCAGGTGCCCTGCCTTCTCCACCTTCTACTTGCTCGGATTTTGCAATAACACAGGTTTCTTGATGGATGCTAAATGATTGTGCATCTTGTTCTACATGTTCTGTGGGAGCTCCTTGATCTCTACCTCTCCTTGGGCGTTTAGATGCACCTTGAGAGGATCCTCCCTATTGTCCTCATTTAGGGGCCATCTATAATCACACTGGGATCAATTGTTCTTAAGGTCATTTAACAAAATTTAATTATCTTATACCTTACTCATTGCCTTTAATAAACTTTGAATTCTTCCTTAGTGTGATTTCAGAGTTAGAAATTTTCAAGGAAATCCTCCAAAAGGTTTTAATTTCAGGCCCAATTTGATTAGGTGAATTCAATAATAATTTTTATGATTTGAGTGAAGAAATAAAATTAGTTTGGCATAAGTTCTTAGCATTCCTTAAGATCACTTGCCCCTATGATATCCTTTGGGTGACAAAAAATTTCAAAAAAGTTATGCACAACTTGGAGCGTACCCTTTCCCCATGACTAAGTTAAACACTCTGGTTTAAGTAGGTTTGATCAGAAGGAGAATCAAAGCATTAACGAGTGAGATATTGATGGTTAAATGGGAGGTGCGTAAAGCATGAAAAATCGTGGAAGAAAATTACAAAAACTCCCTTTGCATCAACAGTTGAAAATGACATTAACGTGCATGGGAGGGTCCATATATATAGGTGTTATAGACACGAGATCACGTACACACTAGCACAGACCCAATATCATGTTGGACGTGATACCGGGTACCCAATATCACATCCCTTCCAAGATAGGGTACTTCGTAAATTTGATGAATTTTTGAGTTTTTACAACCAAAAATGAAGGATTTAAGGTAGATTTGAAAGGTCTGGGTAATGTTAAGTGGGCATTAAGGCACCAAAAGTATAATAAAGTGGAATTATAATGATAAAGGAAAGACATGTATTGGTGCACAGGAACAATGATAAAGGAAAGAATAAATTTAGCAATGTAGTAGTCAAAGGGTATAAGATGATGTGGTGGTGTGAAATAAGTACAAATTATAGAAGTTACACAAGTGGATCCTCCCCAAAGAAGGTTCCAACCTATCATGCCCTTGCAAAACCACACCTTAAAATGTCCGTAAGCTCTAGAAGGGTTAAATGTAATTTGCACTGGTGCATCAAAACACACACATGTTAAATACCACTATGATGAGGTATGAATTCTATGCCACACAAGACACAAGTTAGAAATGCTTGGACAGTGGGATAAGAGGATTTGTAGAAGGGATTGTAGATATTGGAACATGAGGTAACTTACCCTGGGTACAATGAATCCAAAGTGTTCTACATGATTAAGGTACCATTAGCCTTTCACTCCAAAATCAAAACCAAGTCCATACCTCTAATCAGTGACATCGCATTGTTTCATCCCAATGATAGACAACCATAAGAGCATCACAACAGCAGGTGTATAATCACTTGGTGTTTTGTGCAAGGGAGGAGTGATCCAAATTTGTCTGTAGCATTTTTTTCTCGATCTATATTTCTTCTTTTGGCCGCTTTTCTATATTTCTTCTTTTGGCCACTTTGGCACTTTGTCTTTTCCAAAGGTGATCCGGAGAAGCTACAAACCTTCAAGCATGGATGCATGTCTTTCCAATGGGACCTCCAAAACAACATTGAGTTCCTTTAGTGAGTGCCTTTATTACAACTCTTACTCCCATTTTTCATTAAATCTACAAGGATCTTAGTACAACCAAGCTACATGATAGCACATACAGATGTCACCAAAGAGAATCCACAAGTTCTCTAGATGTCACACCTTGGTCATTCCCTCTTAGTCTATCACTCTTCACTCTAGGCATAATGAGTACGAAGTTACTTTAAGTTTTAATGATGACAAGAATATCATTGTACCCAGAGTAGAACCTTTTATTAATAGAATGGGTGGGTGGATGTTGTGGGTTCACTGTCTAAATAATTAGTTACTTGTGACTTGATAGCATAAGATAACACTTCAACCAACGGGTTACATGAGTATTTTATTCATAGATGAGATTACCCAAAAAAAGATAAAATGACAAATTGAAAAATGAAGAATTAGAAAACAAAAAATTATATGACCAATGAAAAAGAAAAATAGTTACTAATGCTTGTTAGAATGGTGGGTGTCCCCATAATTGAACCTTTGATCATGACAAGAATTAATAAATGAAAACTTCAGATCCATGCATGTTGGAAATATTGGGGTCCAGTCATATCCAAACCATTGGGGGTCTTTTGGTGTGGTGGTAGGAATGTACCCAAATTTGGGTTCACATACTTAATTAAAGTAGACATGGTGGGGTAGATTATAAGATGTGGTCATGTGATAAAGAGTTGATACACTATGGCATCCGGGACCATAAGACGATATGCAAGGATCGGTATGTCTCCCCACATTGTTATATTCATTGGGTCACGTGGTTTTTGGAGTGTTAAGTGGTGGCTTGGATAAAGTAACAAGAGGTGTTAAGTTCGAAGAGGAAGGTGCATCACAGTGCTGGGCTTGTGCTAAGTTGGAGGATGTAGTGGTTTTAAAACAATGCTGTCTTTTTCTATGGTCATGCCTAAAGAAAGGATGATTTTGACATTGTGGAGGACTCCCACTACCATTGATAGTAGTAGCACAAGTAATGTTCATTAGTTGGTCTTATGGTGCAAAACCTTCCAGTACAACTGGTGGTGATGTAGAAGGACGTGAAGGGTGAAAATCTTGAGACTAAGGAGAAGTGTAAGGAACATGAGGTGGTGGCCCCATGGGAGAGGACAAGAGTTAATGATACTTAGGAGAATGATAATTATGAGGTGAAGTAAAGGGTGTTGATCTAGTTGGAGAAAAGGGTTCTGAACATAATAAGCACTTGGTTTTGGGTGATACGAAGGGTGTGGTTCATTTGGTGGTGGCCTCCCCCATGACTACGGATTTTGACACTCTGATTGGACACAAAACTTCTATACAAAATCTGGATGTAGCATTCCTCCCTAATGCTCATGTAAATGTGACAAGATTGGGCATTGTCCTTTAGGGTGATTGTACAGGAAAACATCGCATTGATACTTCTGATTTGCAGTTGAGCCCCTATCCTTGTTTTCTTCAACCCTTCTTTTCAATTATTGAATAGTGTTTTGTCCTATTTCTAAGTTTGGCATTCTTTGTTTGTTCTAGTTATCAGAGTTATCTTGCATGGTTCTACCTCCAATAATGTTTGCATACTCTCCACATTTTTCATATACCCATTCCGTCATCTTATTGATCTTTGCCTCGATTTCATCTAATGATTTTAATATTGGTAAAGATGGGTATGGTTCCACCTTCTTGAGGTAAGTTGATTTCTCCTCTTCATGATTATGGACCTTTGTTACTTTAAGAGTTTGGTTCAATTGAGATTTTTTAACATTCTCCCATTTGGCTATCTCTCCTTCTTCTTTTGCTACCCACTTAATAAGCTCTTGAAATTGGTGGGTTTGTAGTTCATACAATTGACCTAGGGCATACATCCCTAGGGTCTCCCTTGTTCCATTACAGAGCCCATCCATGATGTGCAACATTAGCCTTTCCTCAAAGAACCCATGGCCTAGGTAGTTGTTTATCAATGTGTAATATCTTTCTAAGGCCATGTTCAAGGGTTCGTGTTACCCTTGTTTCCATTCTTGGATTTGTCTCCTGAAGGCTAACACTCTTGCATAGGTTTGATATCTTTCATTGAAGAGTTCTACTATTGTGGGCCAATGGCGAATTGATTTTGATTTTAAAGACCTATACCATACTTTTTCTTGGCAAACAAGTATCATAGGGAAGAGCTTAATTCTTTTCCATCCATTATCAATATTGTTCCATGCACAGGCATCGTAGAAGGCTTGCAAATGATGTTGCGAATCTAAATCATAGCCTCCTGAAAACTTGGGAAAGTTGTTTAAATCAATCCTAGATAGACGGCTTTCCTTGCAATGTCTATGGGATATCTAAACAACCTCTATTATATGCATTCAGCTTTTAGTGGCTAGTAGGGGTTCATCATCACTAAATAGATGGTGAGTTCGTAAGTTGAGATGATGTTGTCTATATTCATGTTGGCGTTCCTGATTGTGCCTGTGGGTTTGATTTTTATTACTACACTAACCCCTTGAGGAATAGTCATCCATGTCATGACCTAACATTGAAAGAGCAGAGGAAGAGAGAGAACTAAAAGACTCATCATGACTTTTGTAAGTCTCCCAATCATCCCTTGATGTACTCTTGCTAACCATTGACAAGTTCCTAGGCCTTACAAGCCCCCTCATTCGATGGGATATCCCATCCTCACTAAAGGTATCTAAGTTGGATGACAAGAGTCCTTGAGTATCATTGGGGTGTTCATGAACATATGAAACTCCTGCATAAGATTGTATACTCTGAACTTCTTCTTTATCATAAATTATGTTGGTTCTCCAATGAATTGCCTCACTAGATGTTGTGTTATCATTACCCTGTGAGAGAGACATTTCCGTGAATTATGTATGACTCAATTGAATTTAATTTCTTTTATCTAAAAGATATATCATTAATACCTTATTACAGTGATTTTATATGATATAACTAATCTAGATAACTAGCATCATCCCTCACAACGGTGCCAATGATGAGCGGCTAGGTACCCCTACACTCAACCATACGAATACGAGTGTGTACACATGATCTGGTTGAACTTCACAGATGGACTAGTTGTGGCACCTAAATAGTTATATGTTGATTTAAGTTCGCTTTCTTCCCACCTAGACTACTATTTTCTTTGTCATGTATTGTTTAGTCCAAATTGAGTTGTATGATGTGATTTCTAATATTATGCTACTTCTAAAGACAATGAGAAATAACTTGATTAAACTAATGAGCAATAGGAAATAAAATCTAAGCTAGCCTAAGTTCCATGAGCATCCATCCTTAATCATCCATATGCATCTTGGACTTCATGTACTACTTCTGGGATTACCAAGGGCACATCACTCAAAGCACTACTTAATGCACTACTGGGTTACCACATAGTGACATTTAAATGTTTGTGATTAAGATGTACTCATTCTGCATTATCAACAGAAATAGCAAATGATAATAAAGAAATATTAACTAGGAAAATAATAAATAATAATCAACAATTAAACAAGTAGAAACTAAGTTAATGCTACAATGATGGAGTAATCTGAATCTTTATTGTCGATTGTGTGCATGTCCAAGTACATCACACTTGAACAAAGGTTTCATACAATTATAAGCATCACACTGTAAGCATGCACTTTGGAAAAGAATTGAAAATTAACAAAAAGACTCTCGACTCCTAACAACTAACTAATGAATCCCTTCCTGTGCACTTAAGTGCTATATTTATAGGCTAACACAAAAATCATGATATCGTGTATACGATATTGTTACCCAAGCTGCAATATTGTGTATCCGATATCGTGCATCCAATATCAAGGTCTGGAAAACCATGATTCATCAAACCCTATCCCCTAGCTGCAGCCATATTAGTCATAACCCTTGCCCCAATCTACTAGTTGCCCTCATCCAAGCAGTAATATGAAGACTAAACAAAAGAAAGAAAAGGAAGGGACAAAGAAACATAGCCATGCATGCCCTGGCAATGGCCATTTTTGTACCATTCTATGTCTTCCACATGGTGTGGCCCCGAGTGAGGGAAATCCTAGTCCACTATTGGGAAAAAACCCTCATTTTTCCCCTCCCTCACCCTGCATGTCACATCCCTTGAAAATAAATGTACAAAATCCATCATAACCTGCACATTGTCCCTTATCCCATTTGTTGCAGACAACCATAATAAAACAACATATTAATAGAGACCCACAACCCACATGCACATCTTCTCCTCCTAGTCATGGCTGCCAAGGCGACGGTAGTCCCTACCAAGGTAGGCTACCCCATGACCCAAATCCCAATGCAAGAAAGAAAAGCAAAAATGTAAAGAAAAATGGTACAACAAGGAATAAGCATAGCGAGTGTACTTGGTAGTCACTAATGCTCTCCTCTCCTCCACCTACACCTGCGACAGGCATTCTAGGGATTGCCTTCCTTCTTCCACGTCATCTTGGTGCTACACTCTAGTTGCTACGCTCCACTTGCTATGCTCTAGCTACCATTTCAAACTATGCTATGCTCTGTAACTTCTCGTTCACACTTTGGAAAATGACAATTTACCCTCAATGAATCATGCATATATACCCTCCTAGGGTAATTAAATGCATCACCTATTGCATTGGTGCTTCCACACTTCAGCAAATTTTCCTAAGTTTCTTGTGGAGCGTAGCAAGAGGGGGCATGTGTAGCAAGGGGTGAGCATAGCAACCAAAGTTAGAAAAATTTCTAATATTTTTTTGGTTGCCTAGCAAACACCCAACCTAGTCCCATAACCAAGACATTCTTTACTTGGCTTAAACCAATGCACCTTGCACAAATAACAGTCCACTAAGACCTTAAACTAGCAAATCATGGTCCGCTAAGATCTTAAACTAGCAATCATGGCCTGCCAAGGTCCAAAACTAGTTTACGCACTTGCTTTCCTAATGTTCACTCTTACATGTTTAGGCAATTATTCATTGCATTGCTTTCCTCATGTTATGCACTTCAACTCTATTAAGAAAGGTGCTGCTTGATGTTCTTTTTGGTTGTTTTGTAGGATATGTCGTAGGATTACAACACGAGTGCATGCAAGCCTCTTTGTTTACCCTTGGTCCTCACGAAACCTCATAGTGACGTCATCTAATGCATCGATGTCCAATGCCTAGACCTTGAGCCTGCAATCCATGATATCTAGGTAACATCCATAGAAGCACCACTAGGTTGGCCTAACCATCTAGTTAGGGCTCTTAATCTAGAGGTAGGTCATGTCACTAAGGATCCCCTCGTCGAAGTCCTTACAACAACACTCAACAGCAAGGTGAAGACACTAAAACTTAGTTCCTTGTTAGAGCCTCAACACACCCAAGCATCACAAAGACATTCAAAAACAACATCAAGGCATTTTCATGGTCTTATGAGGACATGCCAAGCCTAGATCCTCACGTAGTACATCACAATATCATCCTTGACCCTTCCATAAAACCAATTAAACAGAAATCCTGTAATGTTAGGCCTAACATGGCATTGGTAGTCTACAATGAAATCACTAAGCTTTACAAGGCCAATTTCATTTGAGCCATTGACTATGCAGATTGGATCTCCAGCATTGTAGTTGTACCTAAGAAAAACAGAAGCATATGCATTTGCATAGACTTCCGGGACCTGAACAAGGAGACTATCAAAGATGACTTTCTATTGCCTAGTATCAATCAATTAGTCAATACCATGGCTGGTCATGCCTTATTGTTCTTCATGGATAGGTTCTCTAGTTACAACCAGATCTAGATCAACCTAAATCACCAACTCAGTACAACCTTCATGACCCCCTAGGGTACATTTTGTTATACAATGATGCCTTTCGAACTAAAGAACGCAGGAGCAACCTACCAACATGTCATGATGTACATCTTTAGTGATTACTTGTTAGATCTACTCAATGACTACGTTGACAACATAATAGTTAAGTCCAAAATGACAAACGATCACACAAATGACATAGGCCACTCACTCAAATGTTGCCTTAGACATGACCTTAGGTTGAATCCTAAGAAGTGTGTCCTTGGCATCAAGACAAGTCACATGCTAGGTTTCATGGTATCAGAAATAGGCATACACATAGACCCTGATAAGGTTAAGGCCATCATCAATTTAGCACCACCAACTAACCTTAAGAAACTATGTGGGTTACAAGGCAGATTACAATTTATACATCGGTTTATTGCACAATTGGCTGACAAGCTACAACCAATGCAACATTTGCTCAAAAAGGAAATCTGCTTCAAGTGAATACCTCAATGCCAAGAGGCATTTGATAACCTCAAACAAGAGTTGGCCCAGCTTCCAACAATCTACCCTCCACAAGGAGATAAACCTTTTTACATCTACCTTGCAACTTTTGACACATCCATCATTTCTCTGCTCTGCCAAAAGTGAAATGATGGCTCAGAGGTCCCTGTATACTACTTAAGCTATGCATTAGTGACCCATGAAGCAAAATACAATAATATGAAAAAGAACTACCTTACCTTAGTCTTTGCACTTAAGAAGTGAAGGCATTATCTCTTCTATAGTCAAGTAAACATCATTTGCAAAAGTAATGTACTCTGGGCAATCACAACGAACATCTACAAAAGTAGTTGAATCACATGGTGGAAAGCAATAACCATGAAGTTTGACCTACACTACATAGCGTAAGCATCAACCAAAGGTCAAGCGATAGCCACACAACTCACGGCTTCACCAATAAATGATCAAGCAACTATATATCCAAAATTCCTAGATGAGCATGTCAACAATATAAGCCAAGTGTCTACCAAATTTAACCTAGCAAATTTAAGTCAATCTTACACTTCGATAGCACTTCAACCTCTCAAGGAGGTAGTGTTGCTGCAATAATCACATTCACCTCCAAGGAGATTTAACCCTTTGCTCATCATTTTACATTTCCATCCACTAACAACGTAGCGAAGTACGAAGGTCTCTGTAGAGGTCTTATAGCAGCTTGTAACATAGGGATTCGAAATGTAGTGATCCGAGGTGATTCACAATTGGTTATCAACCAAGTTATGGAGGTTTACGCTTGTAAAGCACAACACTTACAACCTTATTGTGACTTGGCAAAGCAGTTGCTCTGATGGTTTGCAATTGCAGATATCCAACACATTCCCCACAACGAGAATGTTGTTCCTAACACATTAGCCACATTAGCCTTAAGCATTGCATCCAACATGTTTCATGCCTTACCTGCCTTAGTAATGGATTGCACTAAACCTATCATGCATGTAACTGACATTGCATCCATAGCCACAACAAGCACATCTCATGTGCAAAGAGTGGTATGATGACATCAAGTCATACCTTCAATAGGATGAGCCTCCGCAGCATTTGACCACTACTCAAAAGGATGTAGTGCAAAAATAGTCATGGTAGTACCTCCTCATAGGTGATAGCACACCATGTCATAGATCCCACAATGGCATACTACTAACCTGTGTTAGCAATAGTGAAAAGCAAATGATCATTGATCAAGTCCACGAGGGACTGTGTGGAGGCCACATAGCACCCAGGGCAATGGCATTGAAAATCAAATGCTTAGGCTACTATTGGCCTTACATGGAGCACTATTATGTTTTCAAGGTTAAGATGTGTGATGTGTATCAATAGCATTGCAACTTAATGCATGTGCCACCAACCAAACTACACACCACGTAGATCACATGGTCATTCCAATGTTGGGGGTTGGATATCATAGGGCCCATCATGCCTAAGTCCTCTGTAGGGCATAGCTTCATCATAACCATAATTGAATATTTTACCAAGTGGATTGAAGCCATTCCCCTTAGGAGGACCACATCATAGCAGGTTTGCAAGTTCATCCTTCACAACATAGTGATCCGATTTGGTCTACCCATGACCATAGTCAAAGACAATGGGCCATAGTTTAGAGTGTAGAAACCAAAGCCTTCTACAAATACCTTGGCATCAAGCACACCTTTTCGTCACCATAGTACCCATAGGCGAATGGCCAAGTAGAGGCCACAAACAAGCTCATCATCATCCTTCTAAAGAAGATGCTTAACAATAGCAAATGATGATGGCATAAGCAACTAGTCTACGCACTATGGGCTACAACACAATACATAGAATAGTAACAGGGAAGATGTCATATAGCCTTGTATAGGGGTATGAAGCAAATTTGCCTCTTGAATTGTAGGTCCCATCACTCTGCATGATCCTCTCAAGATTCATTGATGAGGCCCAAAACAACGAGTTGAGAGCCATTGACCTTGACTCTATAGAGGAGGAGCATGCAAATGCTTGATCGCATCAAATGGTACCAAGAGAAGCAACAACAAAAGCACCATCACAATCAACACCAGTGCCAGATCAAGGAAGGGGACCTAGTCCTCAAGGCCATTTACGAACTTGCGAATAAATTCTCAACCAACTAAGAAGGGCCTTTCTTAGTCACCAAGGCTAATGACAATGGAGCGTTCATGCTTACTAATTTAGATGGCAATGAGTTTGCCAATCTGATCAATCATTCATATATGAAATTGTACTACACCTGACATGCAACATTGCATCAACGGCAAAGCAAGATAAGCATAGTCCGCTATGGCTATGAACTAGCACAGATAGTCCGTTATGACTATAAATTGGCATAGATAGTCCGCTATGACTATAAACTGGCATAGAACACCCACTATGACTATAAACTGGCACAGAATGTCCTTGGGTTATGATGTTAAACTAGCATCCACAACACACCCATCCACTATGACGTTAAACTGGCACAGCAAGTCTACTATGACTTTAAACTGGCACAACTTGTCCTTGGGCTATGACACTAAACTAGGATCCACAGCATAGTCTACTATGACTTTAAACTAGCACTAACTATCCTTGCGTCATGATGATAAACTAGCACAACATCCACCATCCACCACGATGTTAAACTAGCACACAACAATCTTTTAGGACTATAAACTAGCACATCATAGTCTTCTAGGACCTTAAACTAGCACATCATGGTCTACCAGGACCTTAAATTGGATTCGTAGTTCAACATGCATAGCTCGATACACACAGTTCTACAAACAAGGGAGTGTGAATCCTACTGACCTACCATCATCTGCTCATGCCTTATGGGCAAGGTGGAGTGGGGTGTTGTAATTCTAGAATTGTGTTCATGTCATCAACAAAAAGCCACTAAAACATTTGCAATGTCATCACCCTCAGCATTTTGCTGATCCTCCAGAAATGCCCTCAGGCATTTTTCTAATCTTCCAAAGCTATTGCCATCATCACCAGTGGTACAACCCCTAGGCTATGCTAACAGCATCACCAGCCTTGGGTGTTTCATCAATGGTTGGGACTCTCACCATCAGCACCACCCACTAGAGTCCCAGTAGTACTATGGCTATTACCATCCTCTAGCCCTCACCATTACCTAGGCTTAGAAGTGCATCCAGTAGCATGATGTCCTACCGTCCTACTAGATTTATAAGCTTCTATCCTTAGTGTGGAGTCTTGAGCATCTGCATCATCATCGTCTTCAGCTACCTCACTAGCCTCTTTTGGGTGCTTCCGATGTGGGTACTGGAGCTTTTACAGCCTTCTGGCTCTAGCACCTATCCTAGCCTTCCTACATTGGCATTGCAAGCTCTTACAACTGGTCCAACACTCGTGGCACTTGCAGCATCCTCACAACTAACAGTTTTCTTTTATCTCTCATGTTTTGTGGTTGTTTTTTTATTTCCTCTACATTATGTTTGTAGTACAAATCCCTAGAGGTGGTCATTCAAAGGCATGTTTCATCACAACAGCAAGGCACCACATTGCTTCGATGTGCTTGGTTGGACTCACCAAGCTAATTGAGAGTGCACATCCCTATTATCCTGCTATAGCCTACTTGCATTTACCCCTTTCACCCTACATTTTCCCACCTTCCTTGAAAGCTTCTCCAATGCACATGACACCCTTCTTTTAGTTGACTGTAGACCCCATGACAAATGTAATGCAACTCATCCCATGGGAAGCCTCTGTGAGCTGGCAAAGCCTAAGTAGATGTAACATAACTCATCTCGAGGAGGAAACACCTATCCTGCAGATGTGACATGGTTATCTTTGAGTAAAGCCCATTAAGTGGCACAAAGTTCACTTGATGATAAGCATATTGCAGCTAGCATTTCATAGAAAAAAGGGGGGAGTGGTAAAACATATTCCCAGGCAAGATCTAACAAAGCTGCAATTTTGTAACCAATGCAACCTTAAATTCGTAATGACCTTCTCATAAGCACTCCAACAAGAGGCCAACATGTCAGGGGTAAGCCATTCTAGTGCTATGGGCGAAGGCTCTCTCACAAGCACTCTGATGAGAGGCCATCATTTGGACGACAAGCCACCCTGGTGTTGTGATCATAGTCAGTTGTGCTGACTCCGCATCTTGCAGCATGATACATTGTTTGCATCTCATTCCTCCCTTGCTATCTCCAAACCAATTCCCTACATCCATTACTTATAACATACCATTCCCTTTAGCACTCTTGAGCCTAGTGAAACATCATCCGATCAGGTACTGATGAGCAATGTTGGTGTCATGTCTATTGTAGTGTTTCGAGTTCTTTATCAATGTCTCTCGAGCCACTCTTCCAAATGTTAACAAAGAGGGACCAATGAAACACCACCAAATTTGGGCAACAAAATTGCAATGACAAATTTATCTAAGTATCAACACAAGGAAAATTTTTTCTAAGTATTTGGCCCATGATCCCACTACTAAGGCTACGCTCTAGAGCATAGCCAACATAGCATGCAACACAGAACTAGATCTGCATAATCTTTTAAGCATCAACAATAGCTACAAAAAATTTTTGAAGTGTCTTGCTATGCTCACACTCATCTTGCTATGCTCTCTAGCGTAGTAGCACTCCAATGGCCAGTGTCAAGCCAGAATTTTCCAAGCTAGCTTAACATGAAAGAAGCATTTGGCAGACCTAACTCTTGAAGCTACCCTTCCTACTACACTCTCAAGTGTAGTTGGAATAGCAAGAACAAGGACTGCAATTTTTGCCAAATTTTTCTTAAGTTTCCATGCTATGCTCTATCCCATCCTACTACACTCTTTAGCATAACAAGCATAGTCACACTAGACTTCAGTTTTTTGCAAGAATTTCCCAACTGTTATGCTACACTCCAGATCGTAGCTAGCGTAGCAACAAGAAACTACCTCCAAAAGCTTCCAGAGCTCAACATAGGCCTTCATTTCAGCTCTAGCACTCCTCTAGCAAGAAGAATCAGCAATTTGCACTCTTTTTATACCCCTTCTATGTCCCAAAATTGTACCTACACTCAATCCCACTCAAGAGAGGGGAGAATGTAGTCCCAAAGTGTAGCCTCCAAATTGCACTATTTTGCACTGTTTACAAGTACATTTCGATCTTAGCACATGTAGTCTTAGTAGCATAGCCAGTCTAGTAGTCTCTTGGGGTGTAGTGGAGCATCTCAAAGCGTAGCACTAATTGCTCCAGTGGGAGCATAGCAAGGTTCAGTGTAGCCCCACCTAGCCCTTTGCCACATGACACACGAGCCACACTTCACGCTAACCCTAAGCCTATAAATACCCCCACATTCTACACCCTAGTGGTTGGTAATTGATTCTAGCAATTGACATTTGAAGCATTTTCCTAGCAAATCCAAGTAGTAGTTAGCATCTTACAGCACCGGTTGGCACCCAAGGCACCTTGAGCACCCTGTACGCCAGAGCATATCAGCACCTTGGTAGCACCTTTGCATCCCACTCAGCACCATAATGCACTGCAAGCTCGCAAGACATCACAACAACCAACCCAGCAAGCATGAACCTTGCAATAGATGTTAGTCTTCACCCCAGGACACCCCAAAGACTCTAGCTATGCTGCTACTGCACCTATCTGTACACTCCGTACCTCTACAAACCTCATTTTTAATTGTTATGCTCCTCATATAGGATGGCATCATCCTTTCTTTCTCTTAAACTTTGTTGCATTTTAAGCATTTTTTTGACATTCAATACCAAATTAACACTTTTTTGTTATTTTACATGTTTTTTGCACACTTGCACTAATATTCTTGTGCTAAGAGACCTTGCTACACTCAGGCCTAGTCAACCTCAATACTACCAAGAACAACATCGATGCTNCCCCCCCCCCCCCCCCTCCCACCTGATTGCGCTTGATACCTTGGTTATAGCCAATGAAGTCCCTATTCAATCAACAAGACCATCTAGGGTACTCTACCTCTGTTTCCTAACAAGGGCCCTCGTGGAGAGGTGGGGTCAAGACTGTGCTCCCACAAACCCCTTGACATTCCAACCACTAACATTTTTGGTCATCACACACTCTTATGTCTCAGGGGGATGGGCTGGTCTTAGAATGGTGATGTGAAGTCACTCAACATGGTTGGTTTTGGTGTGGACTAATGATGGATCCTATGAGGTCCTTTAACTATAAAATTCACAAGGGACTTCATGTGACCTTAATAGAGAACTCCATTCCACTCTCTCTCATTCATCTATGTTTTTCATGTCTCACCTCACTGCTAGTTTCATGTTCTTGTTTGATGTCCTAGTTTGATCTATCAAAATTCTTAGGTAGTTTCTTCCAAGTTTTTGTACTTAACCTTACATAACCATTAATCATCCATGAAACCCATGAACTCTTTGGTTTGAAGTTATGTAAGGGCATAAAAGACCTATGCCTACTTTGGGAAGGACCCACTTGCATATCGTTTTGTGGGGTTAGTTAAGTTTTCTACCCTTAGACACTCTTACAATCAAATCCTTTTGTTTACCTCATCAATGACACCCAATTGTCTAGAGCTTCATAACATTTTTCAATGAACTTTCATTTTTATTGTTGTGAATTCTTACAACCTATTCAAATATTTTCTTGTGTAGAACTTTTTCAAATTTAATGGATTGCTTAACTATTTTACCCTATTTGTCAACCTTCTTGCTAACACTCCTAAATAAATCAAGCTACCACAATCACAACCTAGCCAAGTGTAACCATTGATAAGATAAGGCATTTAACAACTATGTGTTACATATTGCATACTAATTCACGATTTTGTTATGATTGTAGTGGGAAGCATGGACTGGAAGTGGGACTATCTTCACTAAGGATGATGCAGTAGTACCACATGACGAGGACCATTCATGATAATTGACTCTTCTTTTCTATCGTTCAACCACCAAGAGGGGTGGATGTTAGTTCTACCTAGGGTGTTTACTTCTCTTATTGTAAACACCCAATTTTGTAAAAGATTGTAACTCTGTACACTTGGGCACTCAGAGTCTATTTGTTCCATCTGAGTTAATTTGTATGTTAGTCAATAATCCCACACCTTCCTAATATTTTGTAAGGAACTTGTTCCTCCTCTTCTTCATTAGAGGACGAGCTTTCATTCAGTCATGGGGGTATGATGAGTCATGTTCTAACATACTCTGATATCAAATACCTGATATCGGAGCCACAACATCAAATACTCAATGTCAAAGCCCAAGATGCAATGTTAGATATTCGATATCGCGGGGTATACACTAGCCTATAAATATAGCACTTGGGCTCACGATTTTCAGATAGTTTTTCATAGTTTTTGTATAGAGTAGCAAAGCTCTTGCAATTTTTTTCTCCAGAGTTAAAATATTTTCTGAATGCCCGCAATAGGAGTCTGAGTGTGTTCGAATCTTTTTTCAAGCATTGATGTACTTGAGCATAGTAGTGTAACAAGAATAAAAATGAACCCTTTTTGATAATCCTTGCAACACTAAGAATAGGTTAATGTTCCCTTTAATGCACTTTACTTTAATTCATTTAAATTAAGCAATTAATTTCCAATTGTTAATGAACACAAGCATGACCACTTCTAGCATACATATAGTGTTTGGTAACCCAGCAACGTTTAACGTTTGGTAGCCCAGTAACGCTATATGTGTTCAGGATGTGTTCAGGAAAGTGGGATGGGTACTTGTGTTAAGCTAGCTAGGCAGTGAGTGAATTAGATCTTAAATTACTCTACCTTGCATTCTTGTTGTAGGTGATTAAACTTATATAACATAAAATGATAAAAATCTACCTCAATTCAACTTAAACCATATCCTTGAGCTTCACAAGTGTAGTTGGAAAGACAATGAACATTCTCAATGTCCATTTTAATTCTTAAAAGAACTAGTGCACTGGAGAACTATAGGTTCATGGAATTTGACTGGATCGCATGTAAATGCCTTACTACTTTTTATGGTTAGGCGTAGCGGTACCTCACTGCTCATCACTTGATATCCTATCCATTATTTTATACTTTTCACTTTTCACATTTCTTAATCATTTTTCATTCTTTAATATCTTTCAAATTCTTTATACATTTTCCTTTCTTACCTATTTCTCATTCTTTATTTACTGTCACTATTTTTCATGAACATATTTTTGTTGATTTTTCTAATAAAGTGTAAAGGAATAAAATAAGATGTGGTCAAAACAATGATAATTTCATCCTATGTTATCAAATCATTAAAGGATTAATTGCATATATAGTGAAATCACATCATTCATCCATTCATTTCCAATAATAAGAGGTACTTACCATGAACATAATGACATTCTTTTCATAATAAAACTAAAATAAACTTGTGATCATTATGCTTGGATAGAAAAGTGAATAACCAAGTGGAAATGAAGAGGGTGTGACATCAAGGGGACTTGTGGATTCTCTAAAGCTACTACTATAAGTCTTATCTTGTTATCAAGTTGTATTATTTACTTGATTTCTAATGAGAAATGGAATTAGGTTATCAAATAAGTGCTACCTTATCATGTCACTGGAAAGACATGTTACCCATGCCTGAAGGTAGTTCATTGGTAAGATTAACATAGTAATAACCTAATAAAAAC
>MNCI01006894.1:4983-15595 GCA_015680685.1 Gnetum montanum | reverse complement strand
TCTTACAATTGTGGTAGTCTTGTCATTATTATTTTTGAGATGATACAATGTGATGTCACTAGTAAGTAGTATAGACTTTGTTTGGATCTTAGACAAAAAGGCTAATGATCATTTTAATCATGTATCACATATAGAATTCATTATGCCTATGGTAAGACACCTCATGTCTCATTTTCTGTAATCCCTACTACTACAATTCTACCTCACTATTGTATACAATCATAATTTGATGGTTTTATATAATATGGTGTTATTTTCTCGTTGAGGCAATACTAACATGTGTGTTTTTGGAAGACAAGTATGTTTTACATTCAACTCCTTAAGTGCCTACGAACACTTGTAAGTGTGGTTATCTAAGGGTACTAAGGACTGCAACTTACTTTGGGGAAGATCTACTTGTATAACTCTTATGCTTCATACCAAATGACCAATTCTACATCATTTTGTATCTCCAAACCACTCATACAATCATTTCTATCTTTCCTATGTATCCATCATCGATCATATATTCAGTAATTTTGACCAACCATCTCCTACAAACTTAATCGACTTACCTTGCTCAAACTCCTTCTTTCACACACTTTCAATGTCAAATTCTTATATTCTAAGAATCACCTTATTAGCAACTATTTAGGACCACAAACGTTTACTTCAGTCTCATGATTGGGATCATAAGAAACAAAGGTATTCCTTCAAACTTGAGTTTAGGTGTTTACTGGTCTCTAGAAACACCAAGGGCCAAATACCTCTAAATCAACTCAATGGTATTAGAGCGAACTAAGCATAAATGTGTATCTGCTATTATAATTGTTGAAATGGTTGGGTTTGTAAATTAAATTGTAGCTATCTATTATGATAGAAATTCACCTAACCTTGTTGAATACTATGAGTCATTAGGGATTATTATTTTGTCAAGTCACTTAATCTATACAATCCCTATAGTACATTACTTGAAATAAATAAAAGTTCACCAAAATGCTTAAGCACAAATCTGCAGAAATATACTCCTAATTTTCCTCATAGAGAAAGATCCACAAGAAAATTAGAAATAGAATGAGATTCAATGGATTTTAAAAGAAAAGAAGAAAGAAAGAAGATTTGTGTAAAATCTCAAACATTTAAGCAAGATAAAATGAACATGAGGAAACACTTTGAAATAAAGCTATTCCAATTCAACCCAAAGTGTTACAAATTGTCCAAACCTTCTAAGCTCAACAAGCAATTTCATAAAAGACACTCCTATTAAACTATCAAAATGTTTTGTAAAAGACAAAATACAAGCAATTATATGGCTAGTTAATAGTTCTCAAGAATTACAAATAATATAGCCATCAAAAAAGATTTAACAATTTAAAGATTAAACATGAAAGAAAAAATTTAAAATTGAAGCTATTTAAAGTTAGCTCAAATTGTCAAAGATTTTCTAGACCCTCTAGACTCAAACAAGAAATTTCATAAAGACATTACTATTAAATTACTTAAGATGATTTTCAAAGAAGAATATAAGCTCTTACATAGCAAACAAATAGAAGTCTAGAAATACATGAAAATAGAATTATAAGATCAATTAGAAAATTCCAAAATTAAATGCCAAGAAAAATACTATCTAAACTATTTGCTAAGCAACTCAAACAAAATGAGAAAAAAAGAACTCATAAGATTTAAATAAAGTAGCTGAATTGATTATGCAATTAGCAAGCCATTCTTATAAGTAATCTTCAATATGTCTTCTTGATTTCTCTTCCCTCTCCCCCCTCCCCCCTTTTTTCTCTATCCTCAAAGCTCTTTTTATAATGACTTCTTGGTAGTTACAAACATAATGAGAAATTAAGGTTAGTTACAACCACCATGGGAGTTAGTTATAATTATCATAGAGATTACAAAGGTATAGTCACCAAGTGTCCTATCCATATAGAACGTTAAATAACTAACGTATGAATGTTTTTATTTTGATTTCCTTAATGTTTTAAAGACTTTATACTTAACACAAGCTCATCATTTGTTGACACATCAATGGAAATAGTATATCCTTCTATGTGATGGATATAATTTATGCTTTAGCATGATCAAGCATGGTGGCGAGACTCCTAATAAATAAGCTTCAAAAAGGTAGTTTCAATTCTAAGTGCCTTCTTCAATTCTAGGTCACCTAAATACAAACATAGGATGGAAAATCCTAAGGTCAATTACATAGTGAGAATAAAAAATCTTATAATTAATTTGGATTTCTTTCATCTTTCCATCAATCATTTTTTTAATATGTATAAAAAAACATTAATTTTTAGTATCTTTACTTCTAGGTATGGTGGTAACAACTTCATGATATAGGTATGGCGGTAACAACTTCAATCATCAAATAAATATTTGCACCATATGATAGTTAAATCTCTGTTTATGTAGTTTACAAGTTATATCTCTTTCCTTCCATAACTCTGACCATTTGAGAAGGTTTGTTGAGCACTAACTTAAATATGAATTAACAATAGGCCATGTATTTCTCCATAGCTAGTCATGAGCATTTCCATTTACCAAAGGTAATGTCTTTTTCCAAACATTTGAGTGACATTGATTTAGCCACCTATTTATGCATAACATTTGGACACATCAACACTTGGAAAACTCATGTAGGGAGACTATTTCCTAGGATGCCTCCCGTATGGGTATGGAAACCCAAGAATAGTCTTAGTTAAAGAGGGCTATGCAATGTTCCAAAAGATAAATCCAACAATATTTTTGGATTATGTAATGGTGAGATTTAAACGTAAAAATTGTTGGAGCAGACCCAAGGCTTTAACTTGACAAATTGCAATAACAAGTGGAAGCAAACAAACTTTGAAATAACCAAAGTTTATACCAAACAGCATTCCCAGAGGGGCAAAGTTCTTGTCACACAACAAAGATTAACATCCACAATAGCTTAAATGATAAATGAAACTTAACTTCAAATTGAACATCAGGTTTTGCTGGTCTACAATGTTTTCCCATCATCGTTAGGGAAGGAAGGGAAAGTGACCATGGTGGTGGTGGCAGAGGAGGTGATTGTGATGGTGATTGTGGCATTGGTGCTATTCATTGTCACATCTCGCAATGTCATTCAAACCCTCGCCACATGGAGAAGAGAGAGGAGACAATGCAAATGGAGAGAGATATGTTATTTGTTGTGGCTACTACTACCACTACCACTACCACTACTAGCTCCTACTGCCTAATGGCTTGCACTATCCATGACCATTGCTAACGTGTGATGTTTTTCGCAACTATGTACCACTGCTCACCTCTGCTACCGTCGCTACTAACCACTGTTGCCACCACCACCACACTGCACGACCACCACCTGTAGCTACACACAAACGCTACCACCACACTACATAACCACTGCTTATAGCTCTCATCGCATTGCATGACCATCGCTTGCAGCTTATTGATGCTACCTATTGAGCTACTATCCCTCATCGTAGCCTACTCTACACTGCTAGAGATAGAGAGCTAGAGATCTCCATTGTTCGTGCTACTACTACCACCATTGTGTGCCACCTGCAAGTTCTCCTCATGTGTCATGCACCCTCACTACTTACCACTCATCATCATTGGGGTAGAGAAAGGCCGAGAGAGGGATCCTTCCCTCATAATCATGCTACTTGCTAGCTCACATCATTGCTAGCTACATATCACCTCTCACCACTATGCTGCCATGCTGCTATCCTCTGTCCTCGTCATTGTCATAGGTCCTAAGAGAGCTAGAGAGCGAGAGATCATCCTCCAAGAGAGAGAGAGAGAGGGCCCTTCCCAAATCCCCCTCTATTGCCTACATGCCGCTACTTGTTTTATAAGCCCCTCCATGCCAACATCTTTAAATGCCCATGTTCACATGTCTACCACCACCACCACATCATCCATGCCATGTAACGTCCGCCGCCACCACGTCAATTACCACCATGGACAAGCTAAATCAAGCCTGCATGAAGACAAACTAGACCAAATATGTTATGGTGATAAGCCTGTATCTTTTTGAAAAAATCACACTTCTTAGGATAATGTATGTTAGCCATATATCATATTAATGTATGCCTATGAATTGAAACCTTGCTCACTATTAACCATTAGATTCCAGATGCTTCTAGTTTTTTGGACCTCTAGTACTTCCTTTTACACAAATCTTGGCTTTCCCTTATATAAAACACATGATAAAACTTTGTGAAGGTGTGTCATATCCATGAATGATGAAAATCCATGCACAAGATCAGCGTATTGAACTCTAATATATATTTTATGTTAAAACCAGAGTTATTTGCTTTCCTTTCATGACATCTCTAACAGCTATACCCTAATGATTAGACTAATAAGTCATGGCCCTATGCCTAGCATGGGCGATGTTGGCATTAACACTTAGCCCCCAAACTAGAAATTGCATGCAAGTGCAAGGAACAGACAAAACATAGAAGTTTTAAAAGGAGATGTAATAGATAGATGATCAAAAAGATCATAAAACATAAACAATTTGAAATTTGAAAGCAAACTATACTGATCTAAACATGATTAAAATAACCATATAATCAAAAGAAAACTAAATGTGGGCCATCCTTGCCACATCATCTTATTTAATTAAGATCAAAACATATACTTTTTATAAATCATAACTTTAACTACATAGATATATATATATATATATATAATTGAGATCTTGTTCCCAATCTTCTTATAAGGTACAAGTAAAAAGTATGTGGACTACTTTGAGCACAAGACTTATGCCAAACTTAATGAAGAAGACAAGCTTATCTTAGATCATAGTTAGCCATAACTTTCGAATTTTTACTTGGGACTCTCTTTTTTTTTAACATTTAGAAGGGCAATGGATGAAGAGGGACTATTTACTTTCCTCTCTCTTTTTTTCAAATTTTGGGAAAATAGGTTCAAAAGGGGAATGGAGCCTAGGGTGAGGATTGTTACCGAGCCTCATCACACTCAAGAACTTATTACACTATCAATGAACATGGTTCTCATCACACTCAAGAACTTAAGAAGAAAACAACCAAGCACCCAAGTGAATGACCAACACAAAAGCATCAAGTTCCCTTCAAATCACACCCTTTGCCATTCTTGAGTCCTTCCTTAGTTTGAGAAATGCCCAGTCACCAGTTCGTTAAAGTTCTTATTAGAAGGGAACTGTACATTTCCAAGCCAAGGGAAACCATAGACTTTGATGGATGGATGGATGAAGTGATCTCATTGCCTGCCATATCAGAAGAAACATACCTTAGTATCAACATTGTAACTTAAAGGTAAAAACCAAACATTAGCAATTAATGAAAAACAGTTCATCCCATCGGTCTGAACACTTATTGGGTGATGAACTTACATGGTGGATGACACACACACACACACACACACACACAAAAAAGAAAAGTATAACGATGTTGTAAAACAAAAACATCAAAACTTAAAGAAAGTTGTAAAACAAAAATTGGAAAAGTTAAAGATATTTATAAAACAAAAACGTGTAAAACAAAAACGTTGTAAAACAAAAACTTAAAAGAACTGAGGGCCCCATATGGTTAGCATAGGTGGCCATCTCCCCCATGACTGAGTTGTAAGGGAGAGATCCGAAATAATGAGCGTTTGTTTGAATTTCGTAGAAGTGCCCAACTTCTCCCAATTGATGATCTTAAGTTGAGGGGTGGAAGTTGGCGACGCTCACGTTCCAATGTGTCTATGCCACGGTTGTTGGCATGAGTTTCCTCAGTTCGTTCCATGCATATTTTTCTGCTCCTACGAGTAGCTGTCAACCACAGGGTGTCTACTACTTCTTGTGTGGTTGCTACATACAGGCATCTTTGTTGCAGAGTTTCTTGGGCACACCTGTTACATGGAGACATTTCCTCCATGTCATCACCCGATGAATCACTGTATGTGATGCATGGAACTATCCTCTTCTCGATCTTTCCACATATGTTTATCTTAGAGATTTCCAAGGAAAGATCGCGGATCCTAAGGCATGCGTCTACTGTGCTTAGCCATGCCCTTCCCATTATAATTGGGAAGTCCCCTTCGTTGTTGTTAACATCGATCACTAGGAAATCCGCTGGGTAGGACCAACCACACACAGTGGTAATAACATCCTCCACCAATCCCAAGGGAATGGTGATGGACTGGTCTGCCAACTCTAGTTGGATATTGCTCTTCTTAAGTTGTGGCAGGTTCCAGGCGTGATACATCTTTCGCGAAATTAAGTTGACTCCGGAACCTGAGTCAAGAAGAGCTCGATGTGGTGCATTTCCAGCGATCTGCAAATAAATAAAGGGACTCCCAGGGTCAGTTAGTTTCCTGGGAAGGTGGCCTACCTTGATCCAGTCAGTTACGGTATGTGTTAGCATAACCGTATGCGTTACACTCCCTTGGACTGAAGGGTGCTCCGAAGTGTTAGTAGTTAGAGGCCTATACATATACCCGTCCGCTTGTTGTTGCGAGAGCCTATCCGGGCTCCTAGTTCTGAAAAAGGGTCTCCTTTTTGTACAGTTATCGCCAGAACTAGTGTCCGGTTGGATATTTACACTCTGAATATTTACAGATCTCGCGGCGTGACGTTGCTGCGGTTGGGTAGGTAATTCCCCTTGCATTGTTGGAGCAGGAGGTGTTATGGGAACTACTTGAGGAAAAGGTGCGGGTGGAGTTAGAGGATGGACGGAATGTGGGATGTCTCCCGGAGGAGAAGGAGTCCTTCTGAAGTACTCCCGAGCGTAGTAGTGACGGCGTGGAGTGTGACTCATAGCGTCACCTGGAGAAACTGGCTGCTGCACATAATAACCATAAGGATCAGGCTGCCGGTAAGGGTATCGATGTGTTGGCTGTGGCATCCCCCATGACTGTGGGTATTGCCACTGCTGATGTTGCTCGATGGGCTGCGGAGGTGTTCCACTTGGATAATACGTCAAGGGTTGGTGGAACTGCCTCGGGTTACCTTGTGGATAAGGTAACCTTCTGGGTGTTTGCCGTTGATTAAGTCTTGGATTTAATGCATACACCCCAGACTCCTGCAGATGTGAGATAATTGGACAACATCCCTTAGGATGGTCATAGTAGCAGACCTCACATCCACCATCATTGTCTGAATCAGAATTTTCAGCCTCATCGGAGTTAGAGATTTTTCCCTTACCCTTGTTATGTGCAGGGTTAAAGTTTCTCCGCATGTTTTTGCTTTTATCACTACTTTGCTCATCCTTAGACTCTTCTACAATTTTCAGGACTGTTTCTATTCGTGAGTCTAAGGAATCCCACATTTGGTCTACCTTAGCCGATACCTCCGTTGTTAACTTTTGGATCGGCACAGTTTTCCTGTTCACCAACTCTTCGAGTGGTGACTCATCCTCCTCATCACAGAATTTCACTCCCTTCTTACGAAGGGAGGGATCACGGTTGTATTCCTCCGCACTTTCTCTTTTCCGTAGCTCACCCTCTTCTTGCGCTACTTGTTCCAACAATACTTCAACTTCATGGGCTCTTAGTTGGGAGAGTCTCCCTTGGGCGTAAGTCCCAAGAGTTCTTCTCGTTTCATTTCGTAGCCCATCCACGAGGTGGCGAAGTTGATCCCGCTTAGCGTACCCATGGCCCGGGCAACGATGTAGCAATGTGTAGTAACGGGCCATGGCAGCATCCAAGGATTCATGAGCTCCTTGTTTCCAGCCTTGGATCTGCTTACGCAAGTTAGACACTCTGGAGTACGTTTGATATTTGTTGTTGAACAATTCGAGCATCGTACTCCACCTCCTGATGGTTTCCGGTTCTAAGGACCGGTACCAGCTTTCCGCTTCTTTAGTGAGTGTCCTTGGGAACAACTTGAGTTTCTGCCACTCATTGTCTATGTTCTGCAAGGCACAGGCGTCGTGGAATGCCTGTAAATGATGTTGAGGATCAGCGTTGTATCCCCCTTCAAAACGTGGGATATTATTTATATCCAAACGCTTGATCCTACTGTCTTTCAAATGCCTTGTGGGAATCCTAACTGCCTCTCTAATGTCAAGCATACTTCGGGTTGCGAATAGGGGTTCGTCATGATCATCTCTTTCATGACGTCTGTGATGTCTACGTTGTGGTTCCCTATTCTCCCTACGTCCTTGTCCTTGTCCTAACTCCTCTCGACCTTCTTGTCGAGGCATTTCATCTCTTCTACCTTTACTTTCCGCGTTATGCTCATGGTGGCTGCGCCCAGATGTGGAAGGAGAGGGTGAATGATGTGATGAAGGGGAAGAAGAAGGGGATCCATCACCATGGTGATGTTTCTTGCCTTCTCTTCGGCTGCTTCGGCCCCGATCGTTGTGACGATCAACGAGTCCGTCATTAGTGCGAGTGATTGTTCCTGCCGTGAACAGCTGGTGCTCACGGGGATCAGAGCCTGGAATATGTATCGTTGATCTAAGGCCCTGATGCCTAACCTCTTCACTAGAGTGAGGAGGAGGAACATCATTTTCTAAGAAACCCATCGTGAGGGGTTCCTCTTCTCCTATTTCACTAATGACGTGGGGAACCTTGCCCTTCAATAGTGAATGTTGGCTCTCCTGCCTTGCATCCCGAATACGTTGGGCGTTTGTGGGATGATAATCCCTTGTGTCATAATCATCCAAAACGTATTCAGCAAGCAGCTCATGCATGCCATACTGTACCAAAGCACGGGAAAGCATGTTGGGAGCGGATCGATCTGGGGGTAACACGATGTTACCTTGCATGTCTCTCCACCGCAGTTGCTCATCTTGATGGAAAACAAAGGTAAAATCCGGCACATACTCATCGGGATGAGTATATGTGACTTTGGATTGTTGAGGACATGGTTGATTTCGGTTATGCGTATGATCCTGACTTTCTCCTGTATTGTCCTTAGGTGAGTTGATTGCATGAGAAGAAGCCATTTCTAATGGTGTGCTAATTTTCACCGTTATTTATGTTCTGAATTAACTGATTAACCCTAAGGTTCGTTTTAAGCTCACAACGATGTGAGTGATATCCCTTATGTTAAATTGGCGAAAAAACACTTAGTCCCCGGCAACGGCGCCAATGATGAGTGGCGAGGTACCCCTACACTCCACCATACGAATACGAGCGTACACGCGCGATCCGGTCGAACTCCGCAGACTAAATGCCTTAACGCCACAAGAAACACTTGGGGTTAATCGTTCGTTGTCTTCCCAGGCTTGCTTGTATGTGTCACGGTGTATGGTTAAGCAAGTCTGAGGTATGTGATTTTTTTGGTATTTTCGGCTTATCTTCTATGCTACCAGGAGAAAGGGTTGAGAAACTAAGCTAACTCTAACTAAGGTCTAAGTCTAAATTAACTAGCGTCAGCATCCGTTCCCACTTACCGGACACACCCTGAACTATGCAACTGTGGCTACCAAACGCTAATCGTTACTAGGATCACCACACGTAACACAAGTGCTCGAAGTGGTCATACTGAGGCACCTATTTATCCTAAGTGTGATAAGCAGCAGATTCCTTGGCTAGCCATACACACCCGTGGATGCTCGTAGCCAAGTCGTACTTATCGCACGTTTTAGCCTAGCGATGAGTAGCCGATTCCTTAACTAGTCGTACACATTGGACTACTACTGGGATTACCAAGCGCAGATCCTGGAATACGCTACTAGCTTATCAAGCAGTCACAATGCTCGTAGTCAAGTCGTACTCACGCGTTGCGGCGAGCAGCCGATTCCTTGATTAGCCGTACACATCCGTAGATGCTCGTAATCAAGTCGTACTCGTATGCACTAGGAAAGCAATAAATAACAATAAAATAAAACCATGTACTGCAAGGTTTATCCAATCAAGTTTGTCTTTATTGCCGTACACAACTTGTGTTCAGGTTACAAAGGTGCTCAAATAAAGAGCCGTTCACTCTAGGACTCCTACTGCGGGCACATGGGAAATTAATCTAACTTTGGAGTGTTCAAACTCCCAAAGCTTCGCTACTTCTAGCCAGGATTCGAAAATGAAGGGAGTGCCGCCTCTTATTTATAGATATGGCGGCGAACCGCGATATCACGTACGCGATATTGCAGGGGATGCGATATCGCAGCGGCCGCGATATCGCGTACGTGATGTCACGGCGCTATGCATGTCGCGTCTCATCAATCATCATCATCAAAACTTAGAAAGAAAAGATATTATCTCGAATAGAATAGGAGTTAACCTTTCCAATAATTCTTTCAAAATTAAAAGCATTGTGCCTAAAAGGAACATCTAAAGTAGTGGTCATTTGAGCTAATAAATCAAGAACATAATTTTCTTCTCTAAGAATATGTTTAATGGATATGTGATCAAAATTTGGCACACCTTCTAATGTTTTAATAGTTAGGATCTCATTTATATCTTTGTCCTCTCCTAATGGTCATGGGTCACCCAAAAGAAATGTTTTTTTATCATGTTGATGATAAGGCAAGGTATCTTCATAGATTTCTTCACATTCACTAGAAGCAAAAGGATTTATTTCTGAAATTTCTCTATCTTGATCATTTATAATATGTTTGCCAAGCCCAACTTCAATAACTCCAATATAAAGATTATTATTTTGATTTTCCAAAGACTGATTTTGTTGATCAAAAGTTGTTACCACTTATTTATAAAAAGG
>MNCI01006893.1:0-72360 GCA_015680685.1 Gnetum montanum | reverse complement strand
TCTCCCCATGGTTCAGGAGCCATGGAACACTTTGAAGCACCCTCAAGTGACTCAAGTGTTAGAAAACCCATCCGGCTTAGCAGTACCAAGTTATGCTAACTCACGCTCAAGTTAGCATTCTACGCTCACGGTACCAAGTTAGAAAAGCCATGTCCTCTTCATTCTACGCTCACGCTGCAGAGAACTAAATGGCGGTGGTCGTCGTAGATAACAGTAACTTATGCTTTTATGGACCCACGTGATGCTATGTTTTTAAATGATTAAATAGTCACGTCACGTCTCTGCTAAGTCGCCTCCCTAATCCGCAGTCCCCATTTTTAAAATCGCCTCTACCCAAATCGATTCAAAAGTGTTTGTTCTGCTTCCACGGCTCAGATTTTTTTTTCTAATATTTGCAGGCGCGCGTTTATTTAACGACTTCCAGGAAGCAGCGAGAACCGTGGTGAGCCCGCAGGCACTTTGGTGCTTTTTAAATCTCCAACTTTCTTGGCGTTTGTTTGTCTATGTTTTATTTTAACTCGGAACGTGAATATTAAAACCCTTATTAGAAATATTAAAAACTGAATATGGTTTTTTGGGGTTGTCGGACCTAAAATATAAATATATTAAAAATAAAAAATCTAAGCATAACAGGAAAAGAATTCTGAGCACAACAGTGAAGAAGCACCGGAGAGAGGACAAATTTCAAATCAACAAAAGAAAAATGTTTGCTATTTTGGAGATGCCTTTTTTATTTTCATTTTTATAATCAATGTGACAAAACCTCCTAAAACTAGCTTAGATATATATATATATATTTATCAATTGACCATGATGATTTTAAATAAGATGATTTTAATCAAGCCTTGACAAGGTAACAAAATAAGTAAAAATAGAATCACTTATCTCTCCTCTCCTCTGTTTCTCTACCACTTACCCAATTTAGTTTTACCCTGTTAGTCAAGTTTGTTCTATCTTTGTTTGTTTAGTCAGGCTTGGTTAAAATCATCTCAGCCAATTGATATATATATATATAAGCTAGTTTTAGTCTTTTGTTTGAAAGTTGCTGATATAGTGATTTGTTGTAAATGTTTTTATTTTTTTCTACTAACTTCTTTTTGTAGTTGTTTTTGTCTATATACCTTTCTGTTTAAATCCTTTAGTGAAATGATCCATTGTTGCAAAAATGCATTAAAAAAAAAAGATTTTTAATTAGCCATGGGCATTGCAAAAGCTGCCCAACCTCTATTGTTTTTGGTGCTGTTGTTAGTGGCAGCAAAGTCACAAGAAATGAACATGGAGAATGATTCTTTGTGAAGTGAAGTTCCATGATCAAATGCAGCGGCCAGCCTGGGTCCTACAATTTGTGGGAGCCAATGTGCTTGTGGCCTGTAATGGTTGCTTGCAGTAATGATAGATTCTAAATATGAGTCAGCCTAGTGCAGGGTTGTTGGCTACTATCATACTCCCGAATTTCGTAGAATCTATTGTCTTTCTCGCTTGCGATGTTTTGGCTCACATTTCTGAAATCTTCTTCTCTCCTTTGCAGTCATCAATTTTGGATTTATAGTTTCTACAATCCATGGTCATCCTCAACCTTGGCCACCTCCACACCCACACCCACAACCACAGCCTCCATGTATCACATTATTTGTTGTTGCAACGGATGGTTGTTGCAGAAAGTGTTCTATGCCTGCCAGGGATCCCCTTAGAGCATTGTCAAGGGCCTTGATTTTCTGAGACCTAACATTGAGGTTGGTGTTGAAATTGGAGTAGTGGTAGTGATAAGGACTCAGCCCAACCACCTCAGGGACATAATATGCCTCTCTCTTTTGCTTTTTTCGGGACATAATATGCTTCTCTCTTCTGTGATAGTTATGAAATACGCACAGAGATTCTGTTGAATTGATTCTGCAACAAGGTTTTCACTTTAGATTGTATTATGTTTTTCTGCTTCCGTGTCTGACCGTCAGCCTTCATTATTGACTGCATCTGCTTGTCCTGCAGCTATTTCACGAGAACACGTTTCAAACGCTTAATATAATAAATGCACCTTTGATTTGTTATCAACTAGTACGTCTTGCCAAATGGCATAATCTTAGCATTATTCCAATAAAATGGTGTCAACCTAGGCTACCTAAGTTATTTTATTACAATTCATGTCAAATCTTTTTTTATTGCATTTTTTGCAAATCATTTTTAACTATTTTTCTTTGCCATTCCTCTTTATAAAAAGCTAGGTCATTGTTTATTTGTAGTTTCTTCAACTCATCTTGGATTGTGTGTTGCACATCGCATTTGGGATACCTTAGCATTTGCATAATTTGAAAACAAAACTCATTTGTGAGATTTGGCAAGGTTTTGTAGATTTTTTTTAAAATGTAAAAAGATTTGAAAAGATTTTTTATTTTACAAATTTTTGGTAGCTCAATATTTCGAATGATGTAGGCAACCCAACTAAGAAAAACTGATTCTTTTCTAATTTTGCAAATACGATATCTACATGATCTAGAAGAGTTTTGGGGTCTAAAATAAAACTGTTTAATGTCCACAATAAAAATTGTTAAACTTCAAGATGAATATCTCTACAATATGATTTGAAAGAGTTATGGAGTGAGTGAAATACTTAATACAAAGCTCTTTTAATAACCTATTTGCTTGCAAAATTTGGAATTAATTTGATGGTTTAAAATGTATTACACAAAAGTAGTCCTAAATGTGATTTTCAACTTCTTTAATTAATGAGAATTGGTGAATATGAAGAATTGAGGATGGATGAATTTGTAATAGGATAAATTGTGAAATTGAAAATGAGATTGTAGATAATAAATAGGATATGACATTATAGGATAAACGTGAAATTGTTTTGCTTATAAACATAATAAATAGGATATGACATTATAGGATAAACTATCTGATGGGACAAATCTATTTTATGAAAAGTTGGGCTGGAAATTCAAAGGACATGAGAGATCGGGCCTTTCTTTAATTACATTTTCCTATTAATCTTTTAATAGAAATAAAAATAATAGAATTTCCTCTTTTATTTTACATGGCATAATAATTCAAATATAAAATACATAGATTTGGTCCTTATTTTACAAAAAAGAAAAAAAGAACTATTTTTGCATCTTTTGATCTTTTTCTTTTCTTTAAGTTTGAACTTTGCCTTCATACACTCACTTGTATTTGCTATATTTCAATATGTAAATATAATCTTCTATCACTTTGAATTTGGGCTAATTAAAGTTACATTTTTGTCTATCGTAAAATCAACATCTTTGGTAAGTAGAGTGAATGGAGTGTGAGTTATTAAAGTACATATTAAAACCAATCGGTTTTATAGTCTACCAACCTAATGTTAACCCTCCTCCTTTCATATTTAAGGTTGGGGCTAGCAGAGTTTGTTATTGTATCAATTTTAAAATTAATATAAAGTTTTAATTGATTTTAAGAAGTGTTGTAAAATTATATAATTTTTTTTATGAAAATAACATTTGATGTAAATAGCAAAATAATGATCATAGAAGCCTCAATGGCTACATGTTGCTACTGCATAGAATATTGATACTTTATAAGTACTAACAAAAATGCTTTATGTGGTTCATACACACATTTTGAATAACCCTTGTAAGTTATTAAATTATCATTATGGCTTAAGATGTTGTGGCTACTCTTAAGTTGCACTACATGTTATCATATAATGCATAAAAAAAATCAACTTTTCATAAATAATCTGTATAGGAAACTCAAAAAGAAAAAAAATAACAACAAACTTCATTACCAATTTTAAAGTTATATTTTTGTGCTAAAGCATCCTTGAAGGATTCTTTGTGTTTATTTAGTAACATTCCAAATGTCCCACCCTTGAATTAGTAACCAATTGTAGTGCACTTTAAAATCATTAAATCATATACAAGATAATTACTCCCTACGATATGATATGACTTAGTTAGCCTACTAATATCTTGTAAAACCTTGGACTTGATTGTTGTTGTAGAATGATATTCATCAATGTACTTCTATCTAGCCTCATTATACAATGTTTTTTTTGTTGTGCTTTTTTCCATTGTAGTCTTGAAGAAGTTCACAATTGAGTCCATGTGAACAAACTTATTTTTAGACTTAAAGTGGTGGAGTATCACACTCATCATTGATGGTGATAAGTAGTGACTTCTTGGCACATCCCATCCCTCTATCTATACTTCTTCAAAATGCTTTAGTAAATGTATCTTAGTCATAAACTACTCTTCTTTGGAGAAATCCCTAAGAAACAACTTAGATAACTAATGTTTATTCTTATTCTTCACTATTACAGTGACATCCATCAACTTAGAGTTCTCAAAGACTCTAATAATTGTAGGGAGAATATAACCATAAGAGAAGTGTAGGGATGATTTATAGTAGTATGCAAATGCATCATACTTTAGCTCCTTTTTGCATATGGAGAGCCAATCTACAAGACTAGACTCCATCATTGCAACATACAATAGATTAACAAGAGGCCATGAAATTATTGCAACTAGGCTAGAATATGATATTCTTAACTATGATAATAGCACACTAGAAGTAGAAGTTTCACAAGCCTTATTTCAATCTTTCTTAGTGTTGAAGCATGCAATCAGTTGATGCTGTGGAAAATTAACTTTTTTTCATGTACAATTAGCTTTCACCATTTGAAAATAGTATCTTAAGGACCTTTTCTAAATCCTGAAAAATTGCTAGATTTAACTGAATTGAAAAATGAACTAGCCATCAGTATAAGTACATAAAAAATTTTCCACCAATTCCTTATCCTTAAGCACTATCAACTCTATAATGGAAGTTAAATTAGTTCTTGTTAATTTTGTAGAAAAGCCTTTATTCATCAACTACATGATCAAAATTAAATAATGATATTATGTACTCACTCTTGGGCTAAATACATGGAATATTCCTCCATTGTGAGCTACAAATCAAAGATTCATGACATATTTTTCACTACATAATGTGCTAACATGGATGAATGAATTTTAATTTTTGTTAAAGTTCTCTTTACAATGGAGGATGAACCCTCAGTGTGAGAGGGGCCAGCACAAAGTTTAAACCACAATGCTTGTTGGTTTTAGCATGCACTTTGACTCATATCTTTTAATCACATTTTATGCCCATGTTGTGTAGTCAAATATAGAAGAAGAAATAAGCATAATAAATCAAGATTCAAAGTTATATCACAAAATATAGTATGATAACCTGAAGACATAAAGACAAAATTAAAAGGTAAAGTGCAAACAAATTACACTCTTTTATAGAATATGAAATAAACCATTTTAATTTTTATTACATATGAAATAAAATAGACTATTTATTATATTTTTCATCGCACTCTTTTGTAGAATAGGAAAGAAAACATTGTAATTGATTTGCTATTATTGTACTTAATAATTTGTACAAGTATAAACATATTGGTGTTTGGCAATCTTAGAAGTGATTCTTAATATGCCCAATAGTGACTAGCTAGTAACCTAGCAATGCCAATGTCTATTTAGGATGTGTACAACAAGTTGGACATTAATAATCTATGTTTAGGCTAGAATAGATTTACCTCTTGCACTGGAGTAGGTTCACTCCTATTTTCATTAACCTTCAAATCCCACTAAATTTAGATATTATGAAAAATAATAATTCGCCATAAAACAAAAAAACTAGCTATCCTCAAATAATATAAAGAAGATTACAATTAGTTGCTCCACAATCCACAAACATCGAATTTCACTCATACATACTAAAATGACATTGTAGAGCATGAGGCTCTACAACCATACCATGATTGTTCTCCATGCAAGGCACAACTAACTAAAATATCTTCCACAAACATAAGACTAAGATCCAAACACACAGTGTACACAAGAGACATAATGGCCAAACACATGCAATTGACAATAGAGATGCACTCTCACACTCATGCAATCTCAAACATGTGCTCTCATGTTACTCTTATGCTACTCATCATCACACTCATTCCAAAAACATGAAAACACATTTAATATTTATTGGAAATTGAAGACAAGAACCCTATAAACCTTTTTCCAAGATTAACTTAAAGATTCCCTGCTATTACTATCTTTTCTCATCTTATCTTAGTTGTTTCCAATGTTGGCACTATTAACATGGAAGTTTTCCTGGTTGTACAAGTTATTTTTAGGCTTGGAGAGATGTATTTCTATGAAAACCAACATTCACGAGAAATAATTCTAAGGTTTGGGATATGTCCAGTGTAGGTGAGACATCTTCTATAGGGTAGATACATCTCTAGTGATAGAGAGACATATGAGGAAATACATCTTTAGTTTGTTTAAGATGTTTCCACAACTACCCAAGTGATAAAGCATCAGTTGGCTACATTGATGCATCTATTTATAAAAAGTTAATTTTTTGTCTACCAACAATATCACAACTATGATATTGAAGATGTGAAATCGTATCCCATGATACCTTATCGTATCAACAATATCATGAGATGTATGCCTACCTATAAATACAACACTTCGGTGCATGATTCAGAGAACTTTCATTCCACCCTTAGGTAGATTCTTGTAGTTTGTTTTCGTAGTTTTACCAATAGAGTGGATGCCCATAGTATGGTGTTGAGAAGTTGTACAAAATATTTATTTGAGTGAAGTGTACTTAGGACACAGTTCATGTCCGAAAATAAAGATCGAGATTTCTTTTCATCATTGTAGCATCCACTTAGTTTTACTAATTTACTTAGCATAGTTTTTACTATTTTCTTAGTTTAATCATTTACATTTCTAAGTACTTTACTTTCTTATTTGTTAGTAAAGTGGAATGAGTATCACTAGTTTTGAGCATTTAAGTGTAATCATTTGGTAATCTCAGTAGTGTTATTTCTTCATTTGCATAGTAGCATAATGCTTGGTAACCCAGTAATAGTTACATGAGGCTAAGACATGCATGGCAACCCACGACCGAATGCTCATTGCTCTAGGATAATTTAGATTTACCTTCTTGTTATTAGTTAAATTAAATACTTAATTTCTCTATCATCGTTAAGATTAGTTTAAGGCTAGAACAACATCAATTATCATATGCCTCACTTTGGACTAAATCATGTGTGACATAGCTACTACTACTCTAAGTGGGAAGACAACATCCTAAAGTCAATGCTTAATAATCTAAATGCCACATATAGTCTCATCCATAGAATTCCACTAGATCATGTGTGAATGCTTGTGATTCATATGGTTGGGCGTAGGGGGTATCCAGCACTCGTAGGAGAAATGATAGGATATATACTAAAGAGAATTGGAGTGAACAACCTCAACCAGGGGTTTCCTATGATCATTTAGACCCTTACTACACTCAAAAACTATGTTTAACTAATGTAGAAAATTCTAGAGGAGATGAGGTAAGTCCTAGAATAAAAAGGACCTCAAGGCCTAGGACCTCCTTGAAACTTCGAAAAGATATATCAAGGGACTATAGGGAGATGTATATGAGCCATGGAAATTATTTTAGTTTTTCATCTTTTTCTTTCTCTTCCATGCCTAGTTTTGACAAAGATGAACATATGTATAGAAATAGAAATATATTGAGGAGTCAAGACAAAGATAGAAATAGAAAAAGATGAGATCATCAAAGTGAGCATAGACATGATCATCATAATCAAAAAAATATAAATAAAAATTATCACAATGAAATGTATGATGATGATGGCTTGTTGGCTACTAGAAGCATGATGCAAATAACAGAGACAACTAGAATACCCCATAGGCATCAAAGGGAAAGTCACATCAAGAGACTTAATATAAATAACATACTTAAATTTTTGGGAGGTTATAACTCTAATTCACAACTGATGAGTGGTCGAGGTAGCCCTACATCCAACAATATGAATCAAAAAGCATTCACATGCGATTTGGTCTAATTCCATAGACTCTATAGTTTCTAGTACACTAGTCTTCTAGGAAGTGAACCTTTCCATAAAGGTCATTCAGTGTCTTCCCAATTACAATTGTGATGCACATGATATGGTTAAATGTAATCAAGGCATATGATTTTTATTGTTTTTTGTTTTATGTTCTTTAGTGCTTAAAGTAGAGAGATGAAGTAATTTACAACTAATTTACTTTAACTAATTAAGTATTCTCAAACTACTTCTAACATAAGCATTTTGAACCCACATATCCACTGCTAGGTTACCAAGCACTATGCTACTAGGCACACAAAGAAATAACATTGCTAGGATTACCAAGTGAATACATGTTTATGCTTGAAGCGATCGTACTTATGTATTTAACCTATTTAGCTTATCTTACTTAGTCACTTAATTAGCTTAATTTTTAAGAAACATTGAACAAATAATTGAAAACATTAAATGCAAGAATAAAACATTTAAATTATCTAGAATGCTGCAAGGTTTATCAAGAAGCTTGTCTTTATTATTGTACATAGTGGTGTGATTCAGGTACAACAATGCTTGAATAAAGATCCATACACTTAATGAATCCTACTACAGGCACTCAGGAAAATATTCTAACTTTCGAATGGACAAACTATAAGAGCTTTGCTACTAATTTGACTCCCCATCCACAAACATAGCTGGGACTCATATTTATAGTTTTACCTATAGTACTACATCGACAAGGACCCATAGATGTAGCAAATGCTATGTCAATGCAACCCCATCGATGGGGAAACACCACGTAAATAGGGCCCCATCGATGGGGGTTCATCGATGAGGCCATATTAAGGGGTGCCTATCGACTAGGCCACATCAATTGGTGGCCATTGACATGATACTTTTATGGTCATCATACCCCCATGACTAAGTGAAAACTTCTCCTTGAGTTCCTTTACAAAATTGGGAAGGTATGGAATTATTGACTAACTCTTGACATAACAAATTAACTTAACGAAACTGAGTGCCTAACAATATGAATCAACAAATTAAAAAAAATTGCGATGCTCATGAGACAAAATTGAACACCATGATGTGACTACACAAAAATTTCATAGCACATCCTCTAATGGTGTGAAGGTGGTGGAGAAGATTAAAGAGTCCCAGGTGGTGGAGGCTCTTGAGGTTCTAAAGGACCTTCATTGGCTTCAATCACATGTAGTAGCTTAGGTGGCTATGGCTATCCTACTGTGGCTACAACTTTTGGTGAAAGTCAAAAGGTATTTAGTAATTCCTTCATCTTCTCCTACTTACACTAGGGATCGTTCATAGTCCACATGACATCACCAATGTGGGCCAGAATTGGAATATCCCACAGATAGGACATTATTAAGAACATCTCCTTCACATTTACAAACTAGGTAGTGAACTATTTGTGTTTAATATTGAATACCTTGATTAAATCTTGCAACTCCTAGTAGTCATTCATTCTCTTGTCTAGGTTCTTAGCAATTGATCGTTGATTAGTGAATCATGCTTTTAGAACTTTGAGTTTAGCTTTTTCCACTACAAACTTCTACTTGGTGTCTTTGTGATGCTTGAACTTGGCCTTGTACAACAAGTATGAGCTAGCCACCTATTTCTCTAGTTCTAACTATAGTCATCTGGCAGTCAACATAGCCATATTTTTGTAATGAAGATTAGTGAGCTCCATATATTCCATCATCTCAAATTGCAACTCCTTCTTATAGGTTTTCACTTTGTTGTAGGCATCTATCCCATCAACGATGGGTTGTCATACTTCTTTTCCCTCTAGAATTTATTGGAGCATTTCATTCACTTTTGCCTTCACCAATTGGATGTGTTTTTCATTACTTTCTTTTGTAGACTAACTTGTTCTTCGTAATGGTCCTTGACTCTCTCAAATTTGAGAGCCTCCAATTTTTAGGTAACTCCCTTGATTACAATTTTCTAATGAAGAGCATAAACCTTCTTCATAGTGAGATTTTTATTTTCTACTGTAAATCTCCTCAGTTCTATGTTTTCTTTGGCCAGTTGCTCCTACTATTAATGGATGAAATTAGTTAATTTTTGTTTGTGCTCATCAACATTTCATAGGAGATGGTTCTCTACAGTCAATTGCACATTCTCCTCGTGGGTCTGATCCAATGCTTTTTGAATCTTGTGTTGTGTGGCCTCTACCAAGGATTGGTAGAACACCATCATCTCCATTGTACACTCAACCCCTTTTAGTTTAGTATGAAGTTATTTCATAGCTTCATCTCTTGTCAATGCCAAGTTGAGAAATGCAAGGTCGACAATCTGGGCTCTTAATTTAGCAACTTTTGTAGTCATGCATTCATTCTAACTTTTGGTTATTTCAAGTTTCCCCTCTAATATGATGTTCTTGTCACTTGCCTTAAGTACCTTCAACTAGGTTGTAGTAATACTATTCAAAAGATCAACGAAATCTAGAAGTAATTGCCCAGTTCCCATGAGTTAGTCCAGTAGTTCTTCATGTTGCGCTACATTTATTCTATTGCTTGTGGTTCCTACAGACATCTGCACATCCCTAATTGTAGTGACATATGATATAGATGTCACAGGTGTGTTAAGCATTTTGGTAATCTAGTTAGTGATCACTTCGACTATAGTCTCCTACCCCTGGTGCTGCATCACCAAAACTATTTCCCCCTCACCCTCCTCCAAGCACACCAAGAAGGTTGTAGTGCTTCTAGAGGATTTTTGGGAGTGACTATTATGCTGCAAGATATACTATGACCTCTCTAGTACTTGGATTTGACTTTGTGGGCAATTGCATTCTTTGGGTTGAGAAGATGGATTCACCTTTACCCATCAAACTGATTGTTTGGGCCACCCCATTTAAGTAACTCATTGCTAGTCCCTACATGGATGGGTCCCTACCACTCATGCTTGCTCATTGCTCTTGTTCACTCAAGAGCCATTTCCTATATTCACACAATCATTAGGCAGTTGCACTGATGTCTAGCATAGTTGTTTCAGTGGCATGTGGAGGTGGTGGTTTCTACTCCTCTTCTTGTATAGTTGTTTTAGGCATCTTTTTTATCATCATTTTTGCCTAGTTGGTAGCTAGAACTTGCCTAATGACATCATTGGTGTAGCAGGCTATTTCTCCCCTTTGACAAAGTTTCCTAATGAGGCATGGGAAGGGGAGTCCCTTCTTTCCACATTCATTTACTTTAAATCACTTCTTCATGTGTAGATAGATTAGCTATGGAAGATTATTGGGGAATCTCCCACTCAAAGTTGTGCATGCTCAGGTAGAGAAGGTGATGATTTTGCTTGGCTACACCATGGGATTGAGGTGAAAGGTCATAATATTGTAGCGTATTTTTTTTGTTGATGTGATTGCATTAAACTCCTTACGATCGACATCATAACACCATTGAACCCATTATTTCTTTATGCTAGGATCTACCTACATCAAGATCTCAACAAGATTTTCCCTTGTTTTAGGTAATATAAGCATTGTAGTAATGGCCTACACCAAGTAGGATACTAAGATGTCCTTGATTTTCACTATTGATCCATGATGCCTATTATTTCAAAATAGAAATGTCTCTCCCATGTACCACTCCTTGATAGAATTGATGATTGGCCACATGGAAGAGGCCTTTATTTGGTCTTGCACTTCTTTTGGTGCTTGCTCTAGGAATGGGCCAAAGTTTAACTCCTAGAGCACTATTTTCTAGACCTCTCATGAGTTTATTTGGTTTAGGCAAGCCTTTGTGAAGGTCACCTCTAGAGTTGCTTATGGTGCTGGTGCATCATCTTAATGGGAGTGTTCTATTGCTACTACTGGTTTTGGATTTTTTTTGATAGATTCCACTTCTACCTCTTTTCTAAGAGGACCTGCAGCATGAGTTTCTAGTTGAAATACCACCAAATCTAAACTGTAGCATCTTGATTGCAAATTTTTCTAAGTTTTGGGATGATACTCTCCACTACCCTAGAGTGTAGTTAGCCTCTTGTGGAGAGCATAGTCAACACAAAGACTAGCTTTGTAATTTTTTCTAAGTGTCAGTATAAAGCTAGTATTTTGCAATTTTTTCTAAGTGCTAGAACTATGCTCTCCACTACACTAAAGTGTAGTTAGCCTCTCATGGAGAGTGTAGTTAGCATGAAAGCCCAATTTTTTGAAGGATTTTCTAAGTGCTAAGACTACGCTCAACCCCAGATGGGAGTGTAGTCAACCTCTAGTGGAGAGCATAGTTAGCAAGGAGGTCATTTTCTATAAAATTTTTCTAAGTATGGGACTATGCTCTCCCCTAGTCCAGAGTGTAGTCAACTGTAGTTAGCTAGAATAGTCTCCAGTAGCCTCCACAGTGCAATAATGCCACTCAGTTCAGCTCTTGCTCACCTTTGCCAAGTGTAATAAGCAAAATGCTTCTTTTTCTATCCCATTTTTTTTGGCCCAAAAAATTGTAACTATGCTTGATCCCAAGTGAGACAATGGAGAGTGTAGTCCCAGAGCATAGTCTCCAAATTTTATTTTTTTAGGTACCTTATAGTCCTCTTGGTGCATACACATGTAGTTGGCATCGTAGTCATAGTCTCGTAGCCTTACAGAGTCCAGCAAAGCATAGTAAAGCACAATACCACTAACCTAGTGGAGAGCATAGTTGGATGAAAGTGTAGTTCCAACTGTCCACTCTACCACATGGAAGCCATCTTGTATCTCACGCTAATGCTAAACCTATAAATAGCTACATCCTCAACATTTTCAGGGTTGACAAATTTTAGAGGTTGGCAACATTCAAGGTTGGAAAATTGGAAAATCAAAGAGTTGGAAAACCTAAGAAGCACTTGGGAAAGAACCAAAGACATATTGATGAAGTTGCAAATTACCATAGACCACCATAGTCCACCAGAACAACACAGCCAATGGTACACCACAACAATCAACCTAGTGGATGTAGACACCTTGGCAAAATGCTAGTCTTCATGCCCAAACATTCCTAAGACTGTGACTATGCTATCTACTACATCCATTGTATATTGTGTACCTCCTAATCCCTTTTGGTGTTAACTGCACTCAACTTCGTTTGGGATGGTGTTTTGCTCCTCTCTCTCTCTCTCTCTCTCTCTCTCTCTCTCTGCATTTTCAGCATGATGAATTTTTTTGCTATTTCACCACATAGTTGTGCCTAGAACTACATTTGGGTACTAGTATCTACATGTTGACACCCTCATTTTTGCTAAAAATCTTGAATACGCTCAACCCCATTAACATCATTGACATCACTTGAACACTTATCATCATTTCTCATCAACACTGTAGCTAACCATGCTACATCCCCATTACATTTAGTAAGTTCCTATTCAATCAATCAAACTATTTAGGGCACCTCATCTCCACCTCTTGTAGGCCCTCATGTGAATTCAACGTTAGGCTATGTGCCTGTGGACCTCGGTGTTTGAACCGTCAACATTTTTAGTCATTACAGTTTTTGGTGCTAGAAGTCGGACCTGAATCCTTTTCTTTTTCAGACTCCATTGTGGTTTTTTTAGGTGCTTTCTACATCACCATTATTAGCTTTGAGCTAGTGTAGATTGTAACACCCCTATGGACTTACTACACACGCAGCAGTAGCTGAATCTTGGGCAAGCGCAAGCGTTGGCTACTATGTGATTAGTGTAGATTAGACCCCATTGTCGGTTCCCCCAAAACCCCTGTGTAGCAACCCAAAGCACACATACCTAATGTTTGCCAAATTATTGATGCTTTTAGTTGGAGCATAATTAGCCTCCAACATAGAGAGCATAGTTAGCTCCAACGTAGAGAGTGTAGTCAAATCCAACATAGAAAGCATAGTTTGCCTCCAGCGTAGAGAGCATAGTTAGCATAGTCAGTGGTGTTAGTTGTATTTCACAATCAGCAACTCTCACAGTGCCCTCTTGCAACTTAATCTACATCCATGAATCCAGAATAGCCTTCAACATTGTTCCAAGCACACTCATTGTCTTGCCCATTTAACAAGAGACCAAGATTGACAACCCTAGGAATTTTGTAATGGCAAAGCCAAGGTAATTGCTTAGGCTACATAGTCAAGACACAGAGTATACTATGCTAAGTGATGAACAATGTAACTTTATATGTGTAAAGATTCAAGCAGGGCTATTTGTAGATCCCTTAGAAATAGAAGAAAAGAGAGGCTATGAATTGATTCATTAGAATGGATGGGAGTAAATCTCCTCCTCACTCAATATTATCCAACTCACAGAGCCCTACCATTGGATGCTACCCCAACTCATCCGAGTAGGTGAGTGTGACCTAGGAACAGACTATGAAGAGCTCCTATAAAAGAGGAAGATGAGTTCAAAGCTTGCTCTAAGCATGAGGGCTCTTTCCACATCATCTTCCAACGAGTGATTCCTAGTCTAGCTCTTTTGTAGTCTCGTTCACCTATTCTCCTTGAGATGGTCATAGCATTGGCCTCACCTTTCAAGTCACTGCTTGTGATAGCGATGCATCAAACACAACATACATACTATGATGTAGTAGCTCCCTTTAGCTTGCCCTTCGTGGCATCATTGCCACCCATCCAACCATTTTTGCTTGCTATAATTGCGTCAACTTAACCACACTTCCACATAGGGCTTATCTCTAGGATCCAAGAGAGTTAGGCATCCTACATCTTACCTATTTTGTCAATGCCCTTGACACCAACCTATTGCACATATGCGTTGCATGTCCTAGTTATTTCCCTTCAACATGGCCCACACATCAAGCACATTTTATGATTCCACATCCTGTGACCAGGCCATAGACGATACAATTAGTTCAACAACAAATTGTGCAACTAGCATAGCTAGCTAGAATGTCTCACAACTTAGAACAGACATTCTAGATGATTCAAAGACTAATAGAAGTGGTGAAGTGACTCAAAGCTACCTCATCTAAAATTTTCAAAGTGGTGGACTTCTACCAAGATGATCTTATAAGTCCTATGGTCCCACCCCTAACTCTTCTAACTAGAGTCCCACTACCCTAGTTCACTAAATACGATAGTGAGGGAGACCCCAATGCACATTTAGTCACATTTAGGTGTGAGTGCCTGCTATTGCAAGCATGGCCGCATGCCATCATAGGTGTGTTTGCCATGTCACTTACTAGCAAGGTGTTAGATTGGTACCATGCATTACCTGGAAGCTTTATCTCCTCTTTGGAGGATCTTCTAGGCCAATTTGTAACACGCTTCAAGTACAACTTTAAGCTAGAGATGACTTTGGACCAACCAATGCAAATGAAGTAGGGCCACCTAGAGCCTATGCAAAAATTCATTCAATGCTATAGTGCCTTGTTAAATGACATATGAGAGCCAATAGCCAAAAAAACCTCCTCACCATCTTTAAGGATGCATTTAATGACTTCATAAAGTTAAAAATGTATTACTTAGACTTGCAGTCTCTAAGACAAACCTTTACTCAAACCAAGAGCATACAAGATGCGACAGAAACCAGTAAGGACCTAGCCTATGTGGCCTACAAAAATTAGCATTCAAGGAGGGACAAGGATAAGTGAAAGTAGAATGCAACAGTGGCAATTATTGCCAAAGAGGCTAAGACAACCAACTTAAGGGCAATAGCTAGGCAACCCAAAGCCTCAATTAATAACAAAGCTGCCAACCCTAGCACCATAGTAACCAACCAAGCCACGTCATCAGTGGCAATAGTGAAGTTATTCCAAGGGCTAACTTTAAGTGTAAGGATCACTATAAGTATGCCTCATTATCATTAAAACCTTCAAAGTTATTAGACCTTTTGCTGAAAGTTGGGCACATCCAATACAAGAAAATGTCCAAGGATGCTCGCAAAAAAAAATGATAGGTATTATGACCTACTAAGGAATCTTACATCAGTAACACCAAATAACTCTCTAGTCCCAGGGCATTTTAGGTTGGACTAATTTTGCCACTACCACCAGTTGCCTAACCATAATACTAATTTTTGCATAGCCTTGCAAGATGATTTGTAAAGGATGATTAATAGAGGTGAGCTAGTACTTAAGATTGCTAGCCTGCTTAGGCCTCAAAACCAATCTATGAGAGTGTACAAGGATCCTCTAAACACAAACAATGTTTGCTTTGTCATAAATACTATTAGCATTGATGATGAGCTAGAACTGATGTAGTGACCATTTGTGATCAATGTGCCCTCTAGTAGCATAAGGATCCCCTTAGCCCCTATAGGTTCGAGGCCCCCTTTCATCATTAGAGTGCCACCTCAAGCACCTATAATTCCCTTCATGGTCAGGGTCCCATAGCACATCACAACAACAACTGTTTAGCCATCCTTTGTCTTCTAAATGCCACAACATGCTAGCCCCTCACCTACCCAAAACCCAATTGTGGCCAATGCATCAGTTCCCTTCTTTCTAAGGGGTAATACCATTGGTGACATTGGCAGGCCCTTAAGGTGGTAATACAGGAGACCGAGTGAGCACCTCGTAGACAAGATGGTTATACAACATCAATACTAAAGAGCACTAGGTCCACTAATGAAGTGTCATTAAGTCAATGCGTTGACTGGGCCGTGTATACAGGGTTGTGTATATGCGGCTGCGTCAACGCGGGCCCATCGACGTAACCTCCCTATGTCGACATGGCCCCATTTAGGGTAGCCGCCTATCTCAGCCTATAAATAAGAGGGCCTTCTGCCTCATTTAGGCATCTTTTAGTTAGTTGTAGTGAAGCTCTTGTAGTTTGTTCCTGTAGGAGATAGAATATTTTCCAAGTGCCCGTAGCAGGTGTAAGAAAAGTGATCAGCTCTTTATTCAAGCATTGATGTATCTGAGCCCATTGGCAGGCCAACAATAAAGACGAACTATTCAAGCATTCCTTGCAGCATTTGGACTTAGCTATTTTATGCATTCAGTAGTTTAAGATGTTTATGCTTTGTTAGTTACCTGTTAATTACTTAAGTTTCTATTATTGTTATTTTAATCGCTATCACTAATTTATAGCGCATAAAGGCCATAAGTACAACCATCTCGAACGTAAATCAAACACTTGGTAAGCCCAGTGACACTTAGCATCTGCTAACCCATAAGTGTTAAGAGATGTTCAGAACATGCTCGGAAGATGGGATCAGATACTTATGCTAGGAATAGTTAGAGTATAATCTAGGATAATTATAGATTAGATAATAGTTTATTCCTTCCTTTTCATACCTTAAATTATCCTCCAAAAGATATGCAAAAAGCTATAAAAATCATTAGCCTTAAACTCACTTAACGAATGTAATCAGAACCTCACAAGTGAGATTAGGAGGACAACGACCGTTCTAACCCAAGGTTTCACTGGTTAGAGTTTAGTGTATGTTAAGTGCTTACAATCTATGGAATTCGACCGAGTCACGTGTGAACGCCCGTGATTTGTATGGTTGGGCATAGGGGTACCTAGCCGCCCATCATCCACCAAAGCTAGTACCCATATCTGTGGTCCCGATGGCCAAGGCAACTGAATAGACCATGACAAGAAAATTACAAGGGGGCACTAAGGCCCTTAAGCAAACTAAGCAACCAAAGCCTAAGTTGCCTCTAAGAGATATCCATCTTTTAGGACACATGGAAGAAGTCAAAACCAACAAAAGTGCAACTAATGGCAAAGACTTCATGGATGCATTAGACCAAGTTAAGTAAGCACTCAAATAGAAGAACACACAATCAAGCTTGTATGACCTAATCATAACCTCATATATCCACCACAAAGCACTAGTATGGATGTTGACCTTCATTCATGTCACGAAGGACATCCCTATGGATGAGAGTTTCATCCATGCAGTGATCTTGCCTCCTACACTACAAGAATTAAGTTCCACATTCCTAGTGTTTTACAAAGAAGTAATTAAGGTCAACCCTAAGAGGGGTAGGGTCATAACATCCCCCATGTTCATCACCATATGTGTCAGGCAATGCAAGATTCAGAGAGTGCACATTGATGATGGAGTAGCAACAAATGTAATTCAGTACACCATTGTGAACAAACTAGGCCTCACAGATTAGATTACACTAACAAAAACCATGTGTCTAAAATCCTTCAACGGGTCATGCATCATCATTAACGGCACTGTCATGATAGCTTTTGTAGTAGGAGAGCAATTATTTACCACTTTTGAATTCATTATCGTAGAGGAGATGTTGGGCTTTAACTTAATATTTGGCAGACCATGGCTGGCCCAATTACAAGTCATATGAATGTGGTGAAGTTATCATCCATGGTGATAACATTATTCCTTTGGCCATCAAAAAGATAGATATAGAGTAGGGGTTAGAATTTGAATTTCCTAATGACATGCCTATGACAAATGATGCAATGCATAAGGTGGACATACCTAAAAAGATAGAAAAAGCTGGTGACCTACTGGAAGATTTCCTTTGGGAAAACTACCATTTGACATAGCAAGAAAGGATCAAAGAGACTACTGAATAGTACAATCTAGACCCTACATGCCCCCTAACCCACATTAGATTAGGAAGTAATCACGTGACTAAGGTATCCCCTTAGTTTAAAATGTGCTAGGTGCCTACCTACCATTTACTCCTACACATCCTATATTTTACCTTAAACCTATAGGGATACAATAATCAATTAATATTAGCCAAAAACTAAGTATTTAGTAGTAAAAAAGATAGAATAAAGTGGAACAACATCACACACATATCGAGCTCTAGGTCCACTTGTCACAAGTGGTCCACCATGTTTTCAACAATGCCTTCCATGAAGGTGAATTTATCTAGCATCGCTACCCATGGCTCCATGTGGTAAGTAGATGTAGGACCACTAGCAAGAATATCTAATGTTGTAATGCAATGATGTAATTAGAATATAGCATAATAGCTAAAGGTACTAGAGCAAAGAAGGGAAGACATATGGTAATACAAGTGGATTACCTAGCAAGCCCTTATGCATGAGTGTAGGGGGCTCACCTAGCTATGTACCATCAAACAAAGTATCAAAATCACCCCCATCAGGGTGGAGCAACCCTATTCTTCCAACTATAGGATGGCCTCTATTACCTTATGAAGCTCATCTCCATGAGACACCTCCTCCTCAACCTGAGAGGTGCTTCCTCCACTGCCACCTTAGCCATTGGTCTTGTAGCCCTCTCTTCTTCTTATTTTGTAATTAAAACACATGTGCACATATAGCACATCACTATGCATAGAATATCATTTTCTAATCGATAGTATAACATAAAAGGAAAGACATAAAAATAAAAATATATACATAATTACAACTAAGACATCTAAGAATCTATGCATACTTACTTACAAGATCTACATGCAAGCTTTGAAGCTTGATTCGGATCCTCTTGTTTCTTGGCTTCCTAATCTTAAGAATGGCTTCCTCTTGAGGATGTGGGCTCTTGATATTGGCCTTAGATGGACCCACTATCTCTACTATGTAGTGATCTATCTTACTTATGTCCTCGATGTCAACTAAAGAACCCTTGCCTATACTATTGCACAAATAATACGAGTGTCCCATAGGACCCTTGGTCATTACTGATAATAACTCATTGATCCCCTCTAGGGGATCTTGTGCATGTGTGGTCAAGAACATATGCTTGATCCATGACTTGGACTATTGCTCATAGTCCTACACCACTCATCGCTCATCATCTTGCATGACCAAAAGCTTTGTGAACCTTCATAGGTATCTTATGAAGAATGCAAAGTGGACATGGGACCTTGCCTAGAGGTGGAATCGAAGCCTAGAAATCTCTACGTATAGGTTGGTCACTATGTTCATGGCCTAGTTGAACCTTGCACCCTCTAGTAATACCTCTTTCATCATCCTTGCCTATTCCACCCCTAGGATCTTTCCTTGGGAAAGTAACTTTGGAAAGGCATGAGCATAGAACAGAGGGTAGAGCTCCTACACCTTAGGCACTAGCACATCTTTGATTGGTATGCCTTTGATAGATTGAGTGTCCCTCAACTTGTCCTTGATCTCCCCTCTATGGTCCACCTCCCTACTATCCTTATTGACAATCATCGGGCCATCAATAGGGATGCTAAAAAGATTAGCAAGGAAGGCTTCATTAATTTCCAACACTACCATCACATCGTGCACTAAGGTGATGTACTTCCTAATGTCATTGCTAAAGGCATTGATGATGGTGACCATTTCAACCACTAGGATATGCAAGCTAATTGCTAAGAATAGGTCCATTAACCTAGCATGCATTAGCTAAGCCATCAATGCATCTAGCACTTTGTGACACAACTAGTGTTGCCAACCATCTACATCACCATATTTCATGATGAGGGTGGCCTCTGTGTGACCCATGATGATCATCATCATCTCAATTGAGGCAACTACCACTACAACAAAAAGCAAAAAAATGTTCGCATCATCGAAATGAGGTAAACTAAAAGGCACACACAAGCACACACATGAGCCAAAACATAGATATGTACATTGTACAAATGGGGTGTGAGACGGGGGTGGCACTACAAACACCTCCTCAGCATTAATCTCACCAACAGCACAATCCTCATCCAACCAACCATGGATCCTGCATCACTCATATGCCTTTAGGTACCAAGAGGTATAGGTCTCTAGATTGTGTTGCACCTACTTAATCATGATTGCCCAAACATTTATGCTTGATGAAAAAACCTCCAGAGCAATGTAGGTTAAGGCTAGAGCATTTGCCTCATCATCCAAGCCCTCCTCATCAACTTTAAACCTGGCATTAATCATGGGTTGTTAACCTCTTAACATAGGTGAGTAGCACAAAAAATTACAAGAGCTATAAAACCACTTACACTTCAATGCAATAGACTGTTCTAGGTGGGTCCTAGAATAGGGTATACACCCACTATACAATAAAAAGGGTGTTGCTTTTATTATAATAAGCAAACCTCATCATGTGCCATACCCTGAATAGCTATCAAATGCTCCTAGAACCTCTACTTGAACCACTTGCCCCATCAATTCTTGTAGTAGCCTCATTTGAGATGAACTTCAAGATGCTAGTGTTAGCCTTGGGTAACAACATCTCAATAATGGCACTAGTAGCCTCCACCGTCAAGTGTAACCACATGATTACACTAAATTGCTACAATAGGTATTTCAAGAACTCTTGAGCTCCTATTGAAACCACACCACCTAATGGTCCACTCACATATTTTGTGTAGAAATGTTAGGGATGGGTTTGCTCATGCAACATTAGATGGCTACGAGCTCAACCACTATCAAAACGGGCTTCCGTAGCATCCTATAATTATCAAGCAATAGTCAAAGCATTAGTATACATGCATAGAGGTAAAATTTTAATATATACATTATAAATTTTTAACATAAATTAGAAGAAATGCAATTTTGACAATACATTCTAGGGCCCCGTAGGTGTAGGACGTTGATTAACTTCTTCAATGTGCCTGGCACTCATTATGGTATAGCACATTTTGTAGGATTAATAATATATTTTTGCAGGTTTAGCACTACATTTTGCAAGTTCAGCACTATGCATAGTTAGCAAAAATTTCTTCTAACTTTGGACTACCTTAGTGGATTACGTAGTCCCAAAATAGTAAAATTTTGAGTAACTCTCAGACTATCCACAACTACACTCTGGAACATGGAGAGCGTAGTTTGAAAATAGACACCTAGTAGTAGCTACTCTCCATCTATGGATAAAGTAGTCTTGGATGTAGTTGTGGAGAGTGTAGTCTATTGCCCTCACATGTGTGATAGGTTGTCCCTCGTAGCCATAGCCCCCTATAGCTATGGCTACAGTACACAATAGTAGCCATGAACACTATGGCCACATTGCACTATGCAATGGTAGCCTTGGCTTTGCATGGTCATGCCATGGTGCTCAAATCTTGCAATCCTTACCCTTACATCATGCAAAAACAATTGTAATTATGGCCCTAGTAACCATGTTGTGACACAAAGTGATGGTTGTGGCCCCTACAGCCATGCCTTAGGGTGCAATGGTGGCCACTGTAACCATGTTGCAGGGCCACCAAAAGGCCCTAAACTCATGGCCCAAAATAGGCCAAACCCTTACCACCATGCAAAGCCATACCATAGATTACGATCATGTTATACAAGGCATGATCATGACACTAGCAAAGAGGCATGCCATGACATGGCAATGCACAACCTTGGTGGCCACTACCATGGCAGGGTGCACAAGGCAACATACGAGACTACGCTTCCAAAGCTCTTAATATAAAAAGTAGGAAAAATGAAATAGAAGATGAACAAAGGGGAAGAGTGTAGTTAGTGTACCTAGCTAACATTGACAAACTCCTCTCCTCCATGCATGCCTACAATAGGTGTCGTAGTGCTTTGTCTCCCTCGTCTATGCTTGTCAGCCTTGGATGAAGGCATCCACTCTAGTGCATCATCTTTCTCCTAACTACGCTCTCCACTAGCAGTGATGGTAGAAGCAATGGTAGGAGTATGTTCCCAAGATTGTAGTGAAATGGCAAAAATGACAAGTTACCATGGGGAAACTGTGCCTATATACCCTCCTAGGATCATTTAATGATCCATCAACTAGGGATTACTTTCACCATAGAATGCCTAGTGGAGAGCATAGTTGGATGAGAGTGTAGTTAATAATACTTAGTCCAAAATCAGGATTTTTCATTGTCCTATAAATGCACAAGTTGATTCCACTTCCAAGCATGACCAACCCTCCCTAGAATGGCATGTTTGATGCATCCATAGCCTGCCAAGTCCTAAAACCAGTACCACATGTTTACCTCCCATAACAACTTGCATGCATACTTAGGAAAATTTCATCAGATTACTTTTCCTCATCCATGCATATCAAATTTTTTAAAATGAGTGCCACTTAATGTTTTTCTAGTTTATTTTGTAGGAAGATGACATGGCTATGTAGGAGCAGATCTTCTCACCTTGGGTCCTCATGGGGCCTCATGGCAATATTAAGCGATGCATTGACCCTCATTACCTAGACCTTGAGCCTACCACTGACAACAAGTACATAAAATCTATAGAAGCACCACTAGATTACCCTGACCATCTAGTTAAGGCCCTCAATATAGAGGCAAGGGATATCATAGAGGATCCCCTTGGTGAGAGCCCTATGGCAACCAATAACAATGAGTTGCCAATGTTAAAACTAAGCTCCTCGCTAGAACCCAAATATGCTCAAGAAATCACTGGAGTGCTTAACAATAACATCAAAGCATTTGCATGGTCATATGAAGACATGCCAAGCCTAGATCCCTAGCTAGTCCAACATAACATCATCCTTGATCCTTGCATCAAACTATTTAAACAAAAATTATGCAAGGTTTGGCTTAAGGTGGCATTGGCAATCTATGATGAGATCACCAAGCTCTACAAAGTTAGTTTCATTTGGGCTATTTACTATGTTGATTAGGTCTCAAACATTGTGGTTGTGCCCATGAAAAATGGAAGCATATGCATTTGCATAGACTTCTGGGAGGTAAGCAATGCAACCATCAAAGATGATTTTCTGTTGCCTAGTATCGATCAATTGATTGATACCATGGCTAGACACGCCTTGTTGTCCTTCATGGTTAGGTTCTCAGGCTATAACTAGATTAGGATCAACCTTGAACACTAGCTCAGTATAACCTTCATAACCCCTTAGGGTATGTTTTACTACATAATGATGCCTTTTGGACTAAAGAATGCAGGAGCAACATACCAACGAGCAATGACATATATCTTTAGTGAATACATGCGAAGTTTTCTCAATGACTACATAGATGATACTACAATTAAGTCCAAAGTGGCCCAAAACCACACAAATGACTTAGACTTAGTGCTTAAACATTGCCTGAAACACGAGCTTAGGCTAAACCCCAAGAAGTATGTTTTTGGCATTAGGATGGGTAGGATGCTCAACTTTGTAGTATCTGAAGCAAGTATACACGTAGGTCTCAACAAGGTCAAGGTCATAACCAGCTTAGCACTAACAAATAACCTTAAGGAGCTATGAAAATTATAGGGTAGATTACAATTCATACATAGGTTTATCACCCAGTTAACCGATAAGTTACAACCAATGTACCATTTTCTTAAGAAAGAAGCCTACTTCAAGTGGATAGCTCAGTGCTAACAAGCATTTGACAATGTTAAGCAAGAGCTAGCACAACTACCTATGGTTCATCCTTTGTAAGGAGATAAGTCTTTTTACATCTACCTTGCTACTCTTGATGCATCCATTGCTTCTCTACTTTACCAAAAGCAAGATGATGGTGCAGAGGTCCCAATCTACTACCTAAGCCATGCATTAGTAGCCCATGAAATGAGATACAATGATGTGGAAGAGTATTGCCTCACCCTAGTCTTCTCACTAAAGAAGTGAAGGCATTACCTCTTCCATAGCCAAGTTAACATCATTTGCAAGAACAATGTACTCCAAGTAATAACAACAAATATCTATGAAAGTAGTCAAATCACATGGTGGAAAGAAATAATAGTAGAGTTTGATCTACATTATGTCACACAAGCTTCAACCAAAGGTTAAGCTATAGTCGCATAACTTATAGCTTTGCCAGTAGATGATCAAGCCACCATAGACCTAGAATTCCTAGACAAGCATGTTAGTACTATTAGCCAAGTGTCCAATAACTACAAGACACTCTTACATTTTGATAGAGCTCCAACCTCTTGAGGGGGTAGCACTACTGCTATTATAACATTTCCTTCTAGGGAGATCAGACCTTTCATATATCATTTCACATTTCTTTGCACCAACATTGTGGTGGAGTACAAAGGTCTCTTCCAAGGCATTCTTGCAGCATGCAACCTAGGAATCCAATGCATAATGATACGAGGAGATTCACAAATAGTGGTCAATTAGGTAATAGAGGTTTATACTTGGAAGGCACAATATTTATAGCCTTACTGTGACTTGGCAAAACACTTACTCCAACACTTTGTAGTTGCTAATGTCTAGCGTGTTCCCAGGGGTAAAAATGTTATTTCCAATGCACTTGCAGCATTAGCCCTTAGCATAGTACCTAGCATGTTTAACACATTTTCCACCTTAGTGGTGGATTACAGTACACCTATCATGCAAACCATAGAAGACACATCCATAACCATAGTTAGCACCATCCATGCAAAAGAGCAGTACAATGATATCAAGGTGTACTTTCTCCAAGGTGATCCTCTGCAACATTTAACCCCTACTCAAAAGGACATAGTATGTAAATGTTCATAGTAGTACATCATCATAGGAGATAACACGTTATGTCATAAATCCTATGATGGCATACTAATAACCTACGTAAGTGAAAATTAAGCAAAAAAAATCATAGAGTAAGTCCATGAAGGACTATGTAGAGGTCACATAGCACCTAGGGAAATGACAATAAAAATTAGGTAGCTAGGCTATTATTCTCCTTACATGGAAAGAAATTGCATCTCAAAAGTCAAAATATGGGACACTGGTTAACAACGTAACAACTTAATGCATGTTCCACCAATTGAATTGCATAGAATGCAAATCATGTGGTCATTTCAATGCTAGGGCTTGGACATTATCAAAACCATAATGCCTAAGTCATCTGCAAGGCATAGCTTCATAATAACCACAACGGAATATTTCACTAACTGGATCGAAGCTATCCCTCTTAGGAAAACAACATCATAGTATGTTTGCAAGTTCATGTTGGATAACATAGTGACCCATTTTGGTTTACCCACAATCATAGTGATAGATAATTGATTATATTTTAGTAGCACCAAAACCAAAGCCTTTTGTGAACACTTTGACATTAAGCACTCCTTTTCATTGCCATACTACCCTTAGGAAAATGGCCAAGCGAAGGCCACTAATAAGGTCATTGTCAACCTTCTCAAGAAGATGCTAAGTAATATCAAATAATAATGGCACAAGCAACTAGTCTATGCACTCCTGGACTACCATAGGATGTATTCAATGATAACATGTATGACACCTTATAGCGTTATCTATGGATCTGAAGTAGTTTTTCTGCTTGAATTGTAGCTTTCATTACTCCAGGTGATTCTCTTTAACTTCATCAATGAAGGTCATAACAATGAGTTGAGAACTATAGAACTTGACTCAATAGAGTGCATGTGTATGCTTGATCGCATTAAATGTTATCAAGAAAGGCAACAACAAGAGCATCATCACAACTAGCATTAACGCTTGATTAGGAAAGTGGACCTAGTCCTCAAGGCCATTCATGAACTTGTAGATAAATTCTCAGCCAACGAGGAAGGGCCTTTCCTAGTCACTAAAGACTATGAAAATTGAGCATTCGATCTTATTGATCAATGAGTTTTTCAATCTAGTGAACCATTTTTACTTGAAGTACTACTATATCTAGCATATAACATTGCACATCAATCAAGAAAGGTAAGAAGTCATTTGCTATAGTGTTAAACTAGCATAGCATGTTTGCTATGGTGCTAAACTAGCACAACACATCTACTATAATGCTAAACTAGCGTAGTCATCTACTATGATGCGAAATTAACATAATTTTTCTCTATGATGCTCAATTGGCACGTCTTGTCTACTATGATGCTAAACTAGCACAATTCGTCCGCTATGATGCTAAACTATTGTAATCATATGCTATAATGCCAAACTAGCATAGCACATCTACTATGATGCTAAACTAGCATAGCATGTGTGCTATGATGCTAAACTAGCATAGTTGTCCTCTATGATGCTAAACTGGCATAGCACATCTATTATGATGCTAAACTAGTGCAGTCATCCACTATGATGCTAAATTGGCATAACACAGTTTTCCAAGACCTTAAATTGGGCCCAACGGTCTACTAGCACCTTAAAATAGCAAAATCATGGTCTACTAAGACCTTAAATTGGGTTCACAGTTAGTTGTTAATTATTTTTTTCATCCTCTACATCAAGTGAGTGAGCATAATACAATTTTAGAATAAGGTACTTATAATCTATGAAACTCATGTAGCCAGTGTAGCCTTTGAATTTTGACCTCTACAATTTGTTTGCATTTATATCTTGTGTGGTTTTCTTATCTTCTTGGAGTTGTGTTTGTAGGACAAAGCCCCAAGCAATCATGCAAAGGCTTATCTCATCACAATAGCAAGTCACCACATCACTTTGATGTGCATGATTAGACTAGCTAAGCCTCTCAAGAGTGCATATACCTATTATCTTTTTATAGCATTTTGACACCTACTCCTACATCCCTATATCCTTTCATTCCTAGCATAGCAAAGATTGAGAACTCTTTGACATTCATGTGTTGTGACCACATGGCACCCTCTTTAAGTTAAGTTGCAGAACCCAAGGTGAATGTAACATAAGTTGTCCCATGGAAAGCCTTTGTTGGCTAGTCAAAGCCTAGGTAGATGTAACATAATTCATTCTAGGGAGGAAACACCTGTTGTACAGACATGACGCAATTTCGTAAACACCAAAGCAAAGCCAATCTAGTTACATGCAAGCTAGTTGATGGAAAGAACTTCATAGCAAGCATTTAGCAATGTGCAGAGCCCAAAGCAGGTTTTCTTTGCAACAAAAACTAAAAGTAAAAAAGATAAAATAAATAAAAAAGAGAAAAAGGAAAAGAGCACATCCCCAAGTAGCCCACCAGTGCTGCAATTTTGCAACTAGTCCAGCTTGAAATCCATACCGACTCTCTCGCAATGACTCCAATGAGAGGTCAATGTTTTCAAGGGCAAGCCACTCTGGTACCATGGTCACCATCAGCTATGATTTCCTTACATCACAACATCTTACTTGCACCTCATCTCCCCTTTTATCCCTAGCACATCACCTACACCTTTTACTCCCACTTCTGACTTACTGTTTAGCATAACACTATCCAAAGCACTCTTGAGCACGGTGCAGTGACATTCGATCTCTCACTAAAGAGTAATGTTGGTGCCATGTCTACTGTGGTGTTTTTCTATTGTTTGTTGATGTCTCTTGGGCCATTCCTTGAGATGTCAACAAAGAGGGGCCAATGAAACACCACTAAATCTAAACTATGGCATCTTGACTATAAATTTTTCTAAGTGTTAGAACTATGCTCTACATTACCCCAAAGTGTAGTCAGCCTCTTATGAAGAGTGTGTTAGAACTATGCTCTCATGGAGAGTGTAGTTAACATGAAGACTAGTTTTGAAATTTTTTCTAAGTGTTAGCACAAAGCTAGTGTTTTGCAAATTTTTCTAAGTGTTGGGACTATGCTCTCCATTACTCTAAATCATAGTTAGCCTCTTATGAAGAGCGTAGTCAGCATGAAGGCCTAGTTTTTTTTGGAATTTTCTAAGTGTTAAGACTATGCTTGACCCTAGATGGAAGCATAGTTAGCCTCCAATGGAGAGCATATTCAGCAAGGAGGCCATTTTCAAAAAAATTTCTTAAGTGTGGGACTATGATCTCCTTGAGTCTAGAGTGTAGTCAAGTATAGTTAGCTAGAATAGTCTCCAGTAGCCTCCACAACATAGCAACACTAGTTAACTTAGCTCTAGCTCATCTTTGGCAAGTGTAGTTAGCAAAATGCTTCTTTTTGTATCCCATTTTTTTAGCCCCAGAATTGTAACTATGCTTGACCCTATGCAAGATAGTGGAGAGCATAGTCTTAGAGTGTAGTCTCCAAGTTTCATTTTTTTTAGATATCCTGTTATCCTCTCAATGCATACACATGTAATTGGCAGTGTAATCATAGTCTCATAGTCTTGTAGAGTCTAACAAAGAACAACAAAGAGCATAGTCCAAACCTTCCCCTTTTCCATGTGGTAGCCATCCCATATCTTGAGCTAATCCTGACCCTATAAATAGTTGCATCCTCAAAATTTTTGGGGTTGGTAAATTTTAGAGGTTAGCAAAATTCAAGGTTGGCAAATTGGCAAATCAAAGACTTGGCAAACCTAAGGAGCACTTGGAAGAGGACCAAAGGAATATTGGCGAAGTTGCAGACCACCACAATTCATCAAAACACTGCAGCCAATGGTACACCATGGTGCCAAACCAAAAAAACATAGACACCTCAGCAAAATGCTAGTCTTTATGGCCAAACACCTCCAAGACTATGACTACATTGTCCACTGCACCCATTCTACACTACATACCTCCTAACCGCTTTTGGTATTAACTATGCTCAACCCTGTTTAGGATGGTGTTCCACTCCTCTCTCCCTCTCTTTGCATTTTCAACATTTTACTTGCATTTTTTTGTTATTTCACTACATAGTTGTGCCTAGAACTATGTTTGGGTAGCAGTCTCTACACCTTGACACCCTCATTTTCATCAAAAATCTTAACTATGCTCAACCTTGTTGACACCATTAACACCAATTGAATACTTAGCATTGTTTCGCATTAGCACTACAACTCACCATGTTGCATCCATGTTGCATCTAGTAAGTTCCTATTTGATCAGCTAAACCATTCAAGGCACCCTGTCTCTGCCTCCAGTAGGCTCTTGTGCAAATTCAAGGTTAGGCTATGCATTATGGACCTCAATGTTCCAACAATCAACATTTTTGATTATTACACTAGTGGTTCTTCCTTGGCCTATTCTTGGCCTCTTCCCATTCTAGTTTGTTTCTCCCTAGGTTGAGATGGTCCTGCTTCTTGCGTGTGCTTTCCCTTTAGTACCATCTATAGTTACAACACATCCATGGATTAGTACATATAATGTGTAACCTTAAATTTTTGAATACCTTCTCTCATTAGTTAGTTACACTTTGGCTAAGATTGGACCATGGTAGATTACTTATTTTATTATTAGGTTATTAGCTATTTATTGTAAATGTCACTAGAGCTTGTTTGAAAGGTTTAACTCTTGTAAGTTGGTGTTTAACAGTTGAGTTGTTAGTTAAACCTTTGTGGGAGTTAGAAAAATGGTGAAAACATTTTTATCAAAAATGGCATATTTGTGGCTTCCATGATGAAGAGCTTACCTCCAATAGTTGCAGGGTTGAATAAAAGAGTGATTTGGATAAATGGTTAGGAAGTTATGATCTTTGGAAGGTTCTAGGCTTTGAATAATTGAAAAACTCCTTTGGCATTTATGAAAAAATGTAAAAGTTTTCAAGTGGGGTTGCACATATATATACTATTTTTCCCTTACATCAACGAGGCCTTGTATATAGGTTTGCTCCATCGATGGGGCCCATAGGAAAAAATTTTCAAATTTGAATATCTCGAAAAATATAAGGAATTTTTCAATGAATTTTGGGTCCATGGAATTTCAAAAAAGTCAAGAATATGATAACGATCATTGAAGAGGATCTTTAAAAGCTAAAAAAATGAAAAATTGCATAGATAGCATGTTTATTAAATAAAATATATAAAAGAGTACATGGTGTAATGCAGAAGATGGGTGTACAAAAGATTCTAATTGTAAAAATATCTAAGGATAAGGTACTTAATGAACCCAACCAAGAGATATGCAAGTGGATCCTTCCCATAGTAGGCACATGCCTTGTTTGCCCTTGCATAACCTCAACCTAAGGAGTCCATGGGCCCCATGAGTGATTAATGATCAATGGACGTTAAGGACCATAACTCATAAGATTCTACCTAAGAATTCAAATACGTTAGACCAAGACACCAAATCAAGAACATTGACTTTGGCAGTGAGGTGAATTACAATTAGCATAGATGGATTATGGTGAAGGTGGAATGGAATTCTAAACCAAGGTCATAAGAAGTCCCTTGTGGAGTTTTGTGTTTAAAATGACCTCAAAAGATCCATCCTTAGTCTAGACCAAAACTAACCCCTTTCAGCAACTTCACATTGTCACTCTAAGATCAATCCATCTTTTTGACACACAAGAGTGCATCCACAGAACAACCACTATTTTATAAAGAGAAGAAAAGAGAAGTAGGAAGTGAGAGAGGGCCTTAGTTAAAGGGGACCTTTAGGCATAGGTAACATGTCTTTTTAGTTCCATAACCAGTGCTTGTAGCCCATTTATTTATCTAAGGGATGTGCTGTAAATTTCATCATGTTTTATTTTTTTATTTTTTCTATCTTTCTTTTTTCTTTTTGGATGGGAACCACACCATGCAAATATGTAATTTGGCTTCCTATTATTAGATGATATGGAATAGTAAGAAGTCTATGAAAACACTCAAGTACCTAAGTAAGTAGACGAGTACAAAGAGTATTTTGTCCCCTTGAAGTCATACCCTGTACAAACCTTTAAATCCTTCTCAATTCCAGAAACTACCAAGGTTACCAATTTATTAAAGGTTTATTTAATGAAAGTAATGAGCTTTGTACACTATCCATAGCCTGTGATCTAGATCTTAACCTAAGTCTAGGATAGAAATAAAGATTAATCAACTTGAATGTGCTAGATAAAAATTGATTAGTGGCCCTATCTTTGAATGAGGTGCATAAGGCATTCAATAAGCAACATCATGACCTAAAAATACAGAAAGTAAAACTTTAACCAAGAGATAAGGTCCTCTATTGGAACCACACAAATGTACCCCAGAAGATAAAATTTCAAACATTGTAGGAGGGACCTTATATAATTGATCAAGCCTTTCCCTCTGAGGCCATGTTGATCTACAAGCCTAAAAGCCCAAATAAAAAGCAGTTGGTTAATATCCAACAAGTAAAACCATTTCTCAAACCAAGATGGGCTAATGCAACTACCACCTTAATGGATGAATAACTACATTCCATTTTTAAAATCTTCTTCTTCCAACTTAGTCATGGGGGAGATGGCCATCTGTGCTAACAATCCATATGGCTTCTCAGTTTTCCTACTTTTTATTTTCCACATTTTTAATTTTACAAGTAATTTATATTACAAATTTTTTATTTTCAAATTTTTTCCATTTTCTTGATTATTTTACAATTTCCTATATATTTTACTTTGTTTTGTTTTGTTTAAGTATGAATTTTCATTATTTTTTCTAATAAAAGTGCTTTATTGCCACAGGACACAGTGTCACTGTTGTTATTTACTAATGATGGTTTTTGTTGAATGTTGTGATTGTTGATGTTTGGTTTTTATTTTTGAATTCTGATGTTTGATGACTAGGACATGGTTTATTTTTTATGGAATAGGTAGTGAGTCCATGCCATTCTCCCATCCAATAAACTTTATTATTTTCTTTGTTCTAGGAATTTAAGATCCCTTCTATTAAAGAAACCTTGGTAGTTCCAGAACTGGAAAAGATTCAAAGGTTTGTAGAGTGTGTCACTTCAAGGGAATTTAATACTCTTTGTACTCTTCTACTTACTTGAGTGTTTGGGTATTTTTCATGAACTTCTTACCATTCCATTCTAACCACTAATAGGAAGTCAAATAAAGTCTTTTTATGGTGTTGTTCCTATCCAAAAATTCATTTAAAAAAACATGATAGGAATTGAAAGCACACCTCTTAGATAAATATATGGGTTATAAGCATTGGTTATGGGACTAGAAAGACATGCACCCATGCCTGAAGGTCCTCTCTAACTAAGGCTCTTTCTCTCTCTCACACTTTCTACTTCTCTTTTCTTCTCTTTATGGAATCGTGGTTGTTTTATGGAAGCACTCTTGTGTCTTGATTAAGTAGCTTGATCTTGTAGTGGTGATGCAAATTCATTGAAAGAGGCTAGTTTTGGTTTGGACCAAGGATGAATCTTCTCAAGTCATTTTAAACACACATACCACAAGGGACTTCTTACGACTTCAATTCGGGATTCCATTTCACCTTCTTAGTCATCCATCTATGCTTCCATAACTTACCTTACTACCAATTTTTATGTTATGCTCAATGTCTTAGTTTGACATGTTGGAATTATTGGATAGATTATTTTTATTGGTCCTTAACTTTTCATGACCATTAATCAACTATGGGGTCCACAGACTCCTTATTTGGAATTATGTGAGAGAAATAAGGGCTTGTGCCTACTATAGGGAGGACCCACTTGCATACCTCTTGGTTTGGTTAGTTAAGCCCCTTACCTTAGACATTGCTACAATCCTATCTTTTGCATTTTTTGTTATGCAACCCACTCTCTACTCCTTGAACCCCCCTCCATTTTACCATTTTACCCATTTTTTTACATTTCTTAAATTTTGGAACTTCAACACGTTCTTCTCACATTTTCATCATGTTCATGGTTGTTTGGGCTTCCATTTGATCCTAATTTTGTTCAAAATATCTATGTAAATTCCAAATTTTAACCAAGTCAATGAAAGTCAATGGTGATCAACTACTGCATTGACAAGGCCCCATCGACATAGTTGACCACATCAATGAGGCCCCATTGATGCAATGCAAAAATACTATAAATACTGCCAAACACTTTTCATTTTTTCACATTTGGTCCATAATGCCCAAGGAGTTTTTGCCATTTTTCAAATCCTAAAACCTTCCCAAGCCTCTAACTCATGCACTGTTTATCCAAATCATCTTGTTCTTTGATTGTATAGTTACCGAAGGTAAGCTCTTAGTCATGGGGGTAGCAAACCCCAAGGTTTTGATGAAATTTTTTTGAAAATTTTCCTAACTCCCACAAAGGATTAATATGCATATGCTATTAAATCATTAATTTTTGAAGAATTTAACCCTTCCAACAACTTCGATAAATCAAAGATTAAATTAATAATTAAATATCTAATCAATCCAGCCATAATCACACCTTAGCCAAATGTAACTCCCTTATGGGATAAGGTATTCCAATAATTTTAAGTTACATAATAATTACTAATTCATTGTTATGTGTGATTAGGGATGACACTAAGACTAAAGAGACTATAAGAGGAAGGTCCATTACAACCATGGGAGAAGTGACCCAGAGGAGGAAGGGGCCAAAAAGAACATGGTCAAGAGTAGTCTAAGGAAATCCATGAAACAAGACATCTTAGAGATGAGGTTAAGGTGGAATCTGTCCAACAAATTCCCAAAGAAGAAGCTACGTCAAATATTCACAATGAGGTGAGGCACTAGGCCTTGTACCCAAACTAAAAGTCACACTCACACAAGCATATTTTGATAGAATCGGGATCCGTAAAATTCAATGCTCAATTCTTTAAGAACTAAACTTTAGGTCATTCCTTGAACGAGCTCTAGAGGATGTAAGAGCTCAACTACAAGCCTCTCCCATGTGGCCAATCATCACCTCTAGTGGGAAGTGGTGCATGGGAGAAAAGTATCTCTTCTATAATAATAGAAGAGTGGAAGCCACTGTGAAAATTAAGGATACCCAAGTATCCTATTTAGTAGAAGCCATTACACAAGTTCTTGGGATGCTTGATGTAGGAACACAACTAGTATAGTTGTTCACACAAGATGATCTTGAAGCAAAGAAGGAGTGAACTTAGTGGTGTTATGGGGTTGACCACAAGGAGTTTGGCACACTCACATTGGTAGAGAGAGTTTATTTTAAGATAGAAACTTACTACCTCAATCCAACAGTAAGGCCCAGTAAGATGATAGCCTTCTCTACCCAAGCATGTGCCACTCTAAGCAGAAAATTTCTAGCAAATCTTTCACAACTAATCTATCTGAAGATAGAGAAGAAATTCAAGAAGAATAAATGTGGAAGAAAAACCATGCCCTTCCCTTACTTAATTAGAAAATTATGTAAAAGGGTAGGGATAGTCCACTATGCAAATCATACACTCAAACATTCTCCCATTGCTTTGTGGATTGAAATGATGAAAGACAAGATACTTGCCATGACCACCTCCACCACCTACTTATGAACAAACACCAAAGGCCCACAGCTTGATTGAGTGCATGTAGAAAATCCAAGAATAGCTCTTGTAACAATGAGAGTAGCAGGTAAGAACTAGTAGTGGAGACCCATCTGTGTACAAATTAGTAATGAGTCACCTCAAAGAAGTGGCTCGTATAATCAAACAATTTGAGGGAGGTGGATTAATGTTGTATTCCCAATGAACGTAGTTACTTATGAGGTCAAATAGAAGTGCCCAAGAGGTGATGGTGTCTCTCACTTAGCATCATCTATTCCCAGAAATATTTAAGAATGCTGCTTCCTTTTTGGTGTGCTTGGAGGAGGGTGAGGAGGCAATCATATTGGTGATGTAGCACTAGGGGTAAAAGATAGCTGTAGAGATTATTTCTGATTAAATCATTGAGGTATTTTATGCACCTACGGTACTTGAACTAGATGTTTCTACACTGAGAGATGTGTAGATGTTTGTAGGGACAATCAGCGGGAGATTAAGTGTAACCTAGCATAAAGAACTATTGGATTAACTGGTGGGAATCGGGTAACCGATTCTAGATATCTTTGATTTTCTGGACATCATCACTACAACCCAGTCAAAGCTACTAGAGGCAAAGGGAAAATGCCTCATTTTAGAAGGGCAACTTAAAATAGCTCAAGCACATAATCAATGCTTGGCTACAAAAGTTGCTGAATTGCATGACCGAATTACTGACCCTGCCCTTATCAACCTTACATTAACACGAGATGAAGCTTTTTAACATCTTCAAAAATAGCTTTAAGTGGGTTGAGGAAGAAATAGTAACAACAATCTTCAATGAGTTAGTAGAAAAAGCTATAATGCATGTAGTATGGAAGGACTTGATGTAGAATCATCAAGAGAATGAGTCCTTGACCATAGAAAATCATGGCCTACAAAATGTTGATGCATAAAAATAACAAATGGAAGAATTTATTCATCAACAGCAGAAGCAGCTCACTAGGCAAACATTGAATTAAGGATATTGATAGCAAAGCATTGTAATCTCTCCATGGATGAGGTCCACATCTTGTGCAAGAAATCAACCATTGAGATCACTTCTTGGAAAAATAAGGCTTTGAAATTTGAAAAAGTTAAAAATCATTACAAAGACTAAGCTAGCCGAAAAAAGAAGGTGAATAAAAAACATATCCAACTAGTGAAGGCAAAGATTAATGAGGCCTTCCAAAAACTCTAGCAAGGTAAAGAAATATGGCAACCTATCATTGATGGAATTGATATCTATAATAAGGTAGAAATATTCATGAAGGAATTGTAGATTAAAGAGATGACTAAATACATGGAGTTGTCCAATATCTACTACGTAAACTTGGCAATCTTGACTATCGGACGGTTGTGGTCTAGACTTTAGAAGCAAGTGGCTAGCTTGTACTTGTTGTATAAGGTTGAGTTCAAGACTCATAAAGACATCAAACAAAATNTATAAGGTTGAGTTCAAGACTCATAAAGACATCAAACAAAATCTTGTAGTGGAAAATGCTAAACTCTAGGTTCTCAAGGCCAAATTCACTAACCAAAGATTAGTTATGAATAACTTGGCCAAAAGAATGAACCAATACCAGGTACTACAAGACACACTCTGAGGGTTCAGTAAGTAATTTTCAACCTAGTTTGTCAATGTTAAGGAGTTATTTCCTATTTTGCCTTATCCTTGGGATGTTCCAACCCTAGCGCACATCGATGAAGTTACGTGGATCATGAATGATCCCAAGAGTAAAGAAGAGAAAATGAGGCATTGCTAGATGCTTTTGTCTTCCAACTGAAGTTATAGTAGCAGTAGGATAGCCTCAACCACCTCAGCCACCACATGTGCATAAAGCCAGTGAAGGTCCTTCAGAATGCTAGATGCTTTTAAAAGATTCAAGAAAGATTTAAATGTACTAACAATTATGTAAAACAAAAAATGGTGTAAAATAGAAAAAAATTTAAAAATAAAAACGTGTAAAATAAATAAATTGTAAGATAAAAAATATGACAAACAAAAAATAGAAAAACTAAGGATCCATATGGATGATTAGCATAGATGGCCATCTCCCCCATGACTAAGTTAGAAGATGGAGATTCGAAAAATTGAGCATTGTTGTCCATTCGTTGAAGTATTTGTTGCATTGGCTTACTTGGATGCATGGAAAGGTTTTACTTGTTGTATCTTAACCAACTACTTTTTATTTGGGTTCTTATGTTTTTATATGGTCATGGCCTTAAAAGAAAAGGTTTTGTTAATTATATAAGGTTCCTCCCACAACGTTTGGAATTTTATTTTTTGGGGTACGTGTGTGGGGTTCTAGTAGAGAACCTCATCTCTTGGTTAAAATTTCACTTTCCATATTCTGAGGCCATGTCATTTTTTATTAAATGCCTTGTGCACTTCCTTCAAAGATAGGGCCACTAATCAATTTTCATCTAGCACATTGAGGTTGATCAGTCTTTTTTTTTTATGCTAGACTAAAGTTAAGATTTAGTTCACAAGTTGTTGAGAGTGTACAGAGCTTAGATTGAATTGGGAGCATTGGAAGTTTTCTGTACACTAGCTCATAGGGAGAGTAGCCAATAGGGAGCTTCCATGTTAAGTGTTAGGCCCAAAGGACATCATTAAGTTTTGTGCTCCAATCTCTCTAATATTTTCTTATGGTCCTTGTTAGGATCTTTGTGATCTCCTTGTTAGTTACCTTTACTTGACTGTTGGCTTGGGAATAATAGGATGTTATTAATTTATGTTTAACCCACAAGCATTGCATAATTTTTTGAAAGGTGGCACATGTAAAATGAGTTCCATTGTTAGAAATTAGTACACATGGCACGCCAAACCTATTTATAGCATTTTGTTATACAAATATAGTAGTAGTAGATGATGCACAGTTGGTGATGCCTACTACTTCTACCAATTTAGTGTAGTAGTTGACAACTATGATGGTATATTCCTTTCCATTGGACATGGTTGTGATGGGATCCATGAAGTTAATGCCCCATATGTCAAAGGATTCTAGTGGTTGAATCCACTATTGAGGATTCTCCATTTGTGTGGCCATCCCACGATCTCTTTGATAATGTTCACAAGATCAGACAAACTAATGGGCATCCTTAAAGATTGTAGGCCAATAGTATTCTACCATCAAGATTTTTATAATCATGTGCCTCCCTACATAGTTTCCTTCACAAGGACCTTCATAAGCATCCTAGAGAACACATAGTTGATCCATATTAGGGACACACCAACAAAATAGGCCATTAGTGCACACCTTGTAAAGGTGTTCATTGATTTCCATGAAGTACTTTACCCAATGAAGGAACTATTATTTCATCCTAAAGTCCAGATCTTATGGCATCTCTTGAGTGAGAAGGTAAGTGAGGATTCCATAGTACCATTTTGTTTCAATGGCCACTTGGTCATTAATTGATCCTATAAAGAAGAGTTCATCTAGAAATTGATCAGAGAGTAGGCTCTCCTCGTCTTTATTATCCCATCTTAACCAAGAGAAATGGTGAACAACCATGTTCATAATCCCTTTCCAATCTACCATTGTGAGATCAAATTCCAGTAAGATCACAAGCCACAATATGATATAAGGGTTCATTGTTTTCTTATTCATTAGGAAGCAAATGGCATTGTGGTCTGCGTGCAAGAATACTTTATAGCCAAGCACATAGTACCTGAACCTCTCAAGAGCATACAACACTACCATTAGTTCTTTCTTAGTTGTGGTATAATTTAACTATGTTTCCACAATGCTCCCTACTCATGTAGTGGATGTAATATGGACATTTCTTATCATCCAACTACATAAGCAAGGCTCCCAAAACATAATTAGATGTATCTATCTATAAAATGGTCTAGACTAGTCTGGTGCTTGTAGAATTGGAGTCTCTACAAGTTTGTCTTTTAGTTATTGGAATCCATGTTTACATTCCTTGGTCTAAATGAACGAAGCATATTTCTTTGTAAGTTCAACCAATAGCTTTGAAATCTTAGAGAAATTCTCTTTGAATCATTAGTAGTAGCCAGTATGTCTAAGGAATGATCGAATATGTTTGACTATCTTTGGTTGACATGTAATTACTTAGATGACGCTTATCTTTTCAAGCTCTATCTTAATCCCTTCCTGAGTAATTCTATGCCCTAGTACTATGTCCTCCTAGACCATTAAATGACTTTTCTACTAGTTGAACCTAAGGTTTGATTCAACACATATTTTCAGTACCTACTTAAGGCAACCTAAGGCTTGCTCAAATATAGCTCCATAGGTAGAGAAGTCATCCCTAAAGATCTCTATCCAACTACCAATTTGCTATTGGAAAATACTAACAACTAGAAATTAAAATGTTGTAGAAGCATTGCACAAATCAAAAAACATCTTTCAATATGCAAAAGTTCTCTAGGAACTTATGAATTTTGTCTTGGCCTAATCTTTGGGTGAAATTTGGATTTGGTTATAGCTACTATAACCATCTAGGAAGCTATAATAACAATGCCCATTTATGGTGTCCAACACCTGATCCACAAATGGTAATGGAAAATGATCTTTAGATGCTACCATGTTTAATAGCCTAAAATCAAAATAGACCCACCACTTTCCATCTTTCTTGGGCACAATTATGAATGGGCTAACCCACTCACTATCTGTGATGGGATAGATGAATCCTACCTTGAAGGGTTGTTCTATTTTCTTCTTGATGATCTACTTTACTTTAGGATTCAACCACCTCTGTGGGTGCCTTCTTGGCTTCATGGTTAGGTTGATGTAGATGCCATGTTAGCATATCCTTGGATCAATTTCAGTCAATTCATGATATGAGCAAGCAAAGGTTGTTGGCCATTTGTTGACCACCTTCAACAACTTGTCTTCTTTTTTTAGGATCAATATTTCCATTAACGATAACTAGCTTGCCATTATCTAAAATTGCATACTTATTACCAACTAGCAGAGTTTTTAACACTAGGGGCTCTTGCTTAAAATTATATGGGATTTTCAACTCTCCCCAACAAGTATCATCATATTCATCATCAAAGAGTTGGTGATGAAATTTCTCAAGTTCATCCATGCCTTTAACATAAACACATGTCAAGCTCTTAGTTGGTTCCATGCATAATGTGCTATGGTCAAAGTTAGCTATCAACCACTAAGTGCCCTCCTATTTAGTGGTTGTAGCGTATAGGCACCTTTGGATACCTACTTCATGTGCACACTAATTGAATTCTTTAATGAATGTACTCTTAACTGATCATATTTTCTACATACAATTTCATCCATTATCACTATATGTAATGCATGAAACACACTTTTTCTCTATTAGGACAAATTCATTCTCCTTAGAGATTTCCAAGGAGAGGTTCCTTATGTCCATTCATGCATCAACAATGATTAACTAAGCCTTTTCCATAATGATGGGAAAGTTACCTTTGCAGTTATCTACCTTGATCATTAGAAAATCAACAAGATAGGACCACCCACAAATTATGTTCATAATGTCCTTTACTAACCCCAAAGGAATGATGATTAACTAGTCTGCCAATTCCAAATGGATATTGCTCTTCTTGAGAGGTGGTAGGTTCCAGGCCTTGTACATGTCATAAGAGATGAGACTAATACTAAAAAAAAAAATTCAGAAAATCCTTGCATGGCTAATTTCTAGTGATATAAAAGTAAATAAAAGGACTTTCTAGGTTAGATCTTTTCATGGGAAGGTTACCAACCTTGATCCAATCAGTAACACCATGAGTTAACATCACACTGTAGATTTGAGAAGGAATTTGGTTTGAAGAATATTCAAATGTATTTGATGTAGAGGATGAGGGTGTTGGAGATGCAAGGAGACTAGATGCATTAGGTTATGAGGGTTTTGGAGGTCTATTGGGTTAGAAAAAGGGTCATTCCCTAGATCAATTATCTGAACCACTCAGCTAGAAGGCCGATTATGAATGTATAGCCCCTGTAGCATTTCGATGTTATAAATGTGGGGGAATTTCACCTTGCATGGACAAAGCATGAGGTAACTAGGTTAAGGGTAGATAGATGTGTGTAGACACATGTGGAGGATGGTATGGGTATGGGTTCTTCCCTTGAGTAGATGGTGAATGTGTTTGATGGTACTCTGATGGGTAATAGTGTTGCTGGAATGAGGCATGGCTTGCAAAGCTTCATGGAGAAATAGGTTGTTGAACATAGTACCCATATGGATCTAGTTACCTATAAGGGTACTATTGTCTTGGCGGGTGACATCCCCCATGATTGTAGTTGGTGAAACTATTGATATTGGTCATATGGTTGTGATGGAGCTCCACTTGGATAGTAAGCTTGTTGTTGCTGGTGGAACTTTCTTGGATTACCTTGATGACAAGGCAATTGTCTGGGTGCTTGTCTATGTGCTAGTTGTAGATTCAGTGTATACACCCCAAACTCTTGTAAGTGTGTCATCCCTTAGGATATTCATATTAACCAATGTCACATCCATCATCATCATTAGAGTCTATCCCCACAACTTCTTCAACTATAGTAGCTTTGCCCTTACCTTTCTAGTAGGCACATTTAGCTTCTTTTTGCCTCTTGTAGTCATAATCACTATTACACTCTTTGAATTATTTAGCAATTTTCATAGCAATTTGGAATTTTTCATCCAAAGAGTCCCATAGTTTATCAACCTTTGCTGAAATATCATAAATACATTTTTGTATGGGCAAGGCTTTTCTATTCACCACTTCATTGAGTGGTGACTACTCCTCATCACAAAATTGGACCTCCCTTTTTCTAACAGAAGGGTCCCTATTATATTCTTTTGCACTTTTTCATTTTTAAAACTCACTTTCTTCTTTTGTAGCCTGCTCTATTAGCCTTTGTAGTTGATGAGCTCTCATTTTAGATAGTCTCCCTTGGGCATAAACCCCAAGAGTTCATTTGGATTCTACTCTCATCCCATCGATGATATGGCATAATTATTTCCTCTAAGGATAACCATGGCTAGGGCATTGGTGTAAGAGAGAATAATATCTACCCATGGAAGCATCCAAGGGTTCATGTATTCCATGTTTCTAGCCTTGGATTTTTCTTCCTAGATTAGACACTTTGGAGTATGTATGGTATTTTTCATTAAATAGTTACAGCATAGTACTCCATCTGTGAATGGATTCCATTTCTAAGGATTGATACCAGCTTTTATCTTTCTTAATGGATGTCTTGGAAAAGAGCTTGAGTTTTTGCCAATCATTTTCAATGTTTTGCAAGGAACATGCATCATTGAAAGCTTGTATATGTGTTTGTAGATCAAAGTTATATCCCCCTCAAATCTTGGAATATTTTTCTTGCCTAAGTTCTTGATTCAACTATCTTTCACATGCGTAGTTAGGATCTTAACTTCCTCTACAATGTTAAGCATGCTTTGGATTACCAACAAAGGCTCATCATCATCATGATCTCATTGTCACTGATGATTTTCTTAATTACTCCTTCATTCATTACAAGCTTGATGATTAGTATTGTTGTCCTATTGAGCACCTCCATCATGGTTATTCCTTCTATGGCATCTTTTAGAACTAGAAGAAGAGGAATAAGAGGACACAGATGAAGAGTAAGAAGAGGGAGGAGGATTGCCACCACCATAGTATTTATCAACTCCCCTTCAATTATCACAATCACATTCATTATATTTCTTATTATCTTGATGCTTCTCCGATCCCTTGCCTTAATTGCCATATTTTTCTAAATCCATATTCTTGATTATAGATAGCAAGTTCATGGTCACATCCTTGTCATCAGTAAAAAGGGGTGGAAATTTTCATGTTGAAAGCCCTTAGAGAGAGGATCTGCATTGTTATCTTGGTTTAGTAGGAATAAGTAATTAGTGAACCATTTTCCCTTCATACCCTCGTGATGCTTCTCCTGGTGTCAATCTCACTTGCATTGTGTTTCAGTGGGATGGTAGTCATGGTAATCATAGTCATGCATAACATATTCTTCTTGAAGATCATGGATGCCTAGCTTCTTAAGAGTTTGAAGTAGCATCATGATCATAGATCGATCGAGAGGCATTATGATGTTGCCCTACATATTATGCCATCACAGTTGCTCATCCTGATGTAGGACAAAGGTGAACTCAGGCATGTACTCATCTGGATGAGTATATACCACTTTGCACTCCTGTGGAATTGGCAATTTAATATCATCATGCCTATAAGAAGAAGAAGACATTTTGTAATAAAAAAAATGATTAGTATACTTTGTAATTATATGTCATGTGAGAGTGATGTTGTTCTTAGGTTCATGCAATGATATTAAAAATATTCACTAATCCTAAATAATGCACATTTCAACAAACAGAGTCCCTAGTAATGATTCCAATGATGAGTGGTCAAGGTCCCATATGCCCAACCATATGAATCAAAAAGTGTTCATGCGTGATCTAGTAGAATCCCATGGACTCTAAAGTTTTTGATACACTAGTCTTCTAGGAAGTGAACCTTTACATAAAGGTCATTTATTATCTTCCCAATTACACTTGTGATGCACATGGTATGGTTAAGTGTAATTACGGCATATGATTTTTATTGTTTTATGTTTTATGTTGTTTGGTGCTTAAAGTAAAGAGATAAATTAATTTAACAACTAATTCAGTTTAACTAACTAATTATTCTTTAACTAGTTCTAACATAAGCATCCAGTCCCACTTTTTGTACACATCCTGAACCCACATATCCATTACTAGGTTACCAAGCACTATGCTACTAAATGCACCAAGTAATAACACTACTAGGATTACCAAGTGAATATGTGTTTGTGCTCAAAGTAGCCATACTTATGTATTTAACCTATTTAGCTTACCTTACTTAATCACTTAATTAGCTTAATTACTAAGAAACATTGAACAAATAACTAAAAACATTAAATACAAGAATAAAACATTTAAACTTTCTAGAACGCTACAAGGTTTATTAAGAAGCTCATCTGGACTGTGATACTTACTGGTGTGGTTTAGGTACAATAGTGCTCAAATAAAGATCCATACACTTAATAACTCTTACTACGGGCACTCAAAAAAATATTCTAACTTTCAAATGGACAAACTGAAAGAGATCTACTACTACTTTAACATCTCATCCATGAACATGGCTAGGAAGCTTGTATTTGTAGTTTTTGCAATAGGACTATGTTGACAGGACCTCATAGACATAGAAAATGCTACATTGACGTAGACCTATTAAAGGGGAAACACTACATAAATGGGGACCTATTGATGGGGGCATGCCAATGAGAACACATCAATTGGGGCCCATCAACAAGGACACATCAATAGGGGTCCATCGACATAACACTTTGATGCTCATCAACAACATCACTTACAAGCCTTCCATGATCCCTATGTCTTGCAGAACATCAAGAGTAAGGGGAAAAATATTAGGCTCTTTTCTAGGAAACTAACAGACAAAGCTAAAGTTGGTATAGATTTTTGGAACCAAATTCAATCCATCAATGATTCACAATGTTGGAACTCTTGAATGAGAAATATCAAACCTATGAGAGAGTGTCCAATCAAAGAAAACAAATAAAAGGATGGATGCAAGAAAAACATGAATCCTTGGATGTGGCCTTAGATAGATACTATTCACTATTACATAGATGTCTTAAAAAGAGTAGCTTTTCCACATCATAGATGGACATCGTAACCAAATGAAAGAGACTCTTGGGATTTATGCCCAAGGTCAATTGTCAAAATTGGAAGCCCATTAGATATAAAGGCTAATAGAGTAGGTGAAAAAATAAGGAGAGCTATGTAAACTAGAGAATGTAGAGGAATATAGTTGGGACCCAACTCTTAAAAAGAATTATGTTCATGTCTATTATGAGAAAAAAGAGGTAGCTCTTGATGAGGTAATTTCACAACAAATCCTACCAATACAAAAGTCTATCCTTGAGCTTGAAGTAAGGATAGATAAGATGTGGGAGTTTATAAATGACAAAGTTACAACTTGTGTGAAAACCATAGAGGAGAGAGTAATGCAAAAAAAAAATATAGTTAGTGAGACAAGAAGAGGAAAAAAAACAAAGAAACAGGTAGATTATCAGTGAAAAGGGAAAACAACTATAGTAGAAGAGGCTATAGACTCAACCATAGAAGAGGATGATGGATGTGACATCTACCTATATGATCATCTAAAGGGTTATTGCCTAGTCATGTTACATCTACATGAGTATTGGGCTTTTTCTTAGAATCCCAAGTTCATACAAAAACAAGTGCTTAGGAAACTACTTTACTCACAAGGTAATTATATATAGTCCTACAACCAACCATACCATTCTAGTAGGACTTCTTATCAGCCTCAAAATTACTATTAATCATAGTGGCAAAACCCATAGTCATGGGGGATGCCATCATCAAGCCAACACTATCCTTATTGCTAGTTAGACCAACATGGATATTATGTTCAACAACTTATTTCTCTATATGGTTTTACTTCCTCTACCTCAAATCACTACTACCACTCTCGAATATCATCAACCCACAACATCTCCTATGGGATCACCGTCTCAAACCTCTTATCCTCTACAACATCCTCAACATTCTCATACTTCACTTCCTCATACGGCACCACCAATAACACAGGGAGAATTGGTATCAGAACATCAATGGAAGAATGTAACTTGTCTTATGAACATAAAAGTAAATGATAATGTTAGTAGATCTTAGCAAAAGTCTCGAAAACATCCTTTCTTCAGTACAGTTTCCTCACATGGGCACAAAACTCATAGACCTACTAACTTATCAAAACTAATAGAAGGCCAATCTAGTTCAACATCCTTCCTTACCAAAATAATGTCTCCCAATTTAATGTAAGATCCAACATCCATTATCATTCCAATGAAAAACATAATATATGAATTTATCACTATGGAGAGATAGGCAATTCCATTCATTACTATTGAACAAGAAGGATGTAGTTGTGAACCAACCTTCCAAAATGTCAATAGATTCATTACACCAGTCCATAACAAATGTGAAAGACAAGTGTGTGCACAAGAGAGAGTAGGGGATACTAAATCAAAAGACACCTAGTGGCTACAAACTAAGAACCTAAAAGTTTCTAAAACATGCATGGAAATCTTTGAATCACTTATTAATTCCCATTCTAAGAAAATGACCCCAACTAAGAACTTACAAATGGAAATAATAAACCATAATCATACACCAACAGAAAGAGAAACTAAGGAATTAGATGACCAAAATTAAACTACCATTAAGATTACATGGGATAATAATCAAAACGTTAAATCAATAAACATGGTAAGTGAACCACCTAGAGTGTATGATCTAGGGGATCTAGGAAGCATTTTTTGAACACTTTCCCATGAGTTTAGTTGTGGGGGAGATACCTTACTTTGATTCTAAAATTAATAAGTGATATTTCATTTTTGTTTTATAAATGCTTTTCACTTTATTTCATTCTTTGATACTTTTCATTTCTTAAACTTTTGACATTCTCTAATATCTTACGATTCTTTCACATTTTCTATTCTTTTAACATTTTTTATTTTTTATACCTTTCATAATTTTTATTATCTTTTTCATTTCTTTTATACTTTGTTTTCAAAACCTTTCTAAATAATTTTGATTACTAAAAAGACACATTAGAAATAAAGGCAAGATATAGTCCAATAAGGTTAATATTTCTCTATGTTATAAAATCATAAGGGACTAATTATTTATACAATGAGACCACATCATCCATCCAACCATTCAAATAATGAGAGGTTCTTACCATGGCCATAATAATATTCTTTCCATCATCAAACTAAGAATAAACCTATGATCATTATGTCTAGATAGAAGAGTGAACAACTAAGTGGAAATGTAAAGGATGTGACATCAAGGGGATTTGTCGATTCTTTAGGATTGTTGCTATAAGTTCTATCCTATTGCTAACGAAGTATTATATCCTTGTGTATCTAACAAAAAATTGGAGTAAGAGTACTATAAGTGCTACCTTACCATGTCACTAGAAAGACATGTTACCCATGCCTAAAGGTAGGTAGCTTCTGCAGAATCTAAACAATAAAATGTGTAATGAATAAACTCCTCCCTTGGATAATACGCCAAGTGGTAATGTTCCTTACAACAATGGTAGTCTTATGGTTGTAAATCCAAAAGGTGAAGTCATGTGATGTCACTGGAAATTGGTCAAGACCTGGTTTGAATCTTGGAAAGAAGGACTAATGATTACTTTAGTCATTAATAACACACAATGATTCATTATGCTTATGGTAAAATACTTCACATCCCAATTTTAGCAATCCTTTGTACAGTCCCTCTCATTACACTATATATTTGATCATAACTTGTGGTTTTGTATAATATAGAATTATTTTCCCAATCTAGTGATACTAACATGTGTGTTTTGCTAAATAGGTATGTCTTACATTTAACTCATTGAGTGCCTAAGGACACTTTTAGGCATGGTTATACGAGGGCACTAAGGGCTAGAGCTTGCTTTGGGGAGGAGCCACTTGTATAACTCTTGTGTTTCATACTTGCCAAGAAATTCCACATCATCTTGTGCCTTTTGAAACATCTAATAAAATTTCCATATCATCTAATAATCTATCCATACATTAGAAATTCATTATCGATTTCTTATTGATACTATAAACTTTTGTTGCTCAAGATTCCTTCTTCATGAACCTTGAACACTAAATTGTTGAAAAATATGCATCATTCATAATCATGACCCTATACACAAGCTTTAAATCTTCTAGAAATTCCATTTGACTCATTGTTTCCAAGAAAAACCAATGAAGAATTTAAACTTTTTAATGGTAATGTTGTAGTTATGATGTCATAGGTACCTACGATGTCATATTNGGGTGGGTTGGGGAAGGGAGGGGGGAGGGATGGGTGTGCACTATGTTATATAAGTGAAAAAAACTTTCAAAATTTGAGCCAAAAATTATTAATGCTAGAAGATATTATAAAAGGTAACTACAAAGAGATAATAAGAATCTTAAGGTTAATCAATCAAACTAAAGCCAAAAGGATTCAAATAATACTCTTAATAGACCATATCAACTATTTTAGATCATAATAAGTAAGGAAAATGATAGAAGGTCATAAGTAAAAAATAGATATAATAGCTAAGGGGTTCCTTTTTGAAAATTTTTCTAACTCTGTAATTGTAATAAGATAAGAACTTGATCTAACCAAGGGTATGAGTTAGGTAAATATATATTAATAATTTATATGAGCACCCTAATAATTTCAAACCCTTGTTGCTTGCAAATGGCTTTGAAGAGGATACTAAAAAGAGGACCTTCACAACATTGAAACAAAAGAGAAAGTGGTCATGGAATAGGCCAAGTGTAGGAACAAACCCCACAAGTAAAGCATGTAGAGAAGGAGGCTCAATCATACAACATTCATCAAGAAAATCTTGCTATAGAGCACTCAACCCAAGGAGAGGTAGAAATTCCATAAGAACCTAAACAAGGATGGTGCCTCATGCTATCACTAGATTGTCTCTAGGCCATTCAAGAAGATCGATCATGTCCACGATCATTGTGGAACTGAATTTTGGTTCCTTTATGAAATCTACTTTAGAAGCAATGAAGACACAACTTCAAGTGACTTCATTATGAACCAAACTAACCAATAGTAGTTAATGGAACTTAAGAGAAATCTACCCATGTTGGCAGAACAAATAGGTCGATGCTATAGTGAAACTTGAAGGAATATCTGTGCCATATTTGGTAGAGAGAACCTATGTAAAAAGAAGATAGGAATAGAAGAGGAGAAACTTTCCAAAAGCCTGATAACAAAGGAAAGAAGCCCATAGAAGAGCCACTGCCACCCAAAATAAAAATTACATTAAGCCACTTCAAATTTTGTTTTTTTTTTGTCATGTAACTATGTCATTTTTATACACACCATTGCAACAATCAAAGTTAGTCAATAATTACCATCATTCAAGAATCCCACAATTCCCAATTTTTTGTAAAGAAAGCTAAGCCCTATCTTGTTAACTCGAGGACAAGTTTTTTCTCAGTTGTGGGGGTATGATGAAGCTTCGACTAGCTACGTTGATGTAGCCATGTTTAGGTAGATGCCTCTATGAAACTACAATATTGTATCTACAATGTTGTAGATGTGAAATCATATCCCATGATATGTTTTCATATCAATGATATCATGGGATGCATGCCTGCCTATAAATACAACACTTGAGCACACAATCCAAAGAACTTTCATTCTACCCTTACGTAGATTCTTGTCATTTGTTTTTGTAGTTTTAGAAATAGAATGAATGCCCATAGTGTGGTGTTGAGTAGTTCTATGAAAATAAATATTGAGATTACTTTTCATCATTACAACATCCACTTAGTTTTACTATTTTACTAAGCATAGTTTTTACTATTTTCTTAGTTTAATCACTTACATTTCCAAGTACTTTATTTTCTTGTTCATTAGTAAAGCAAAATGTGTACAACTAATTTTGAGCATTTAGGTGTACTTTTTTGGTAATCCCAATAGTGTTATTTCTTGATTTTCCTAATAACATGACACTTGGTAACCTACTAATGGTTACATGAGCTTAAGACATGTACGATAAGCTAGGATTGGATGCTCATCACTCTATATTAGTTTAGAGTTACCTTCTTATTGTTAGTTAGATAATTTTCTTAATTTATCTATTATTGTTAAGATTATTTTATGGTCATAACAACATCAATTATCATATGCCTCACTTTTGACTAAACCATAGGTGACAAAGCTACCACTAGTCGGAATGGGAAGACAACGTGTTGCAATCAATGCTTAGCAATCTAGATGCCATAACTAATCCCATCCATGGAATTCGACAAAATCATGCATAAATGCTTAGGTATCATATGGTTGGGTGTAGGGGGTATCCACTGCTCATCATTAGGTATCTTCATCACTTGGCAGATGTCTCTTGTCAAGGCCCAATATTTGGCGAAGGCATCTCTTGGACCTCCTAGATGTCTTTCTAGCATCCAAAACCTATAAAAACCATTTGTAGGGGAAGAAAAAGGACAATGAAAAATGTGTCCTTAGACCATATACATAGGTTAAATAGTTTAAAACTTTTATAATTTAATATCTAAATTATGTGTCTCGATCACACTTAATACTATGACTTCAAGCCCACACAAGTGTGATTGAAAAGATCATAAGCACACTAAAACATAAGTATCTAAGGTATTTAAACTAGTCTCAGTACCGAAATTTGACCTAATTGCATGGGAACACTTGTATGTTGTATGATTAGGCATATGGGATTTAGTCATTCATCATTAGTATTATTGCCAAGAATTAGTGTTAGCATTTTAGATATAATTATTCAAGGATTTTTATTAGAGTATAAAATAATTAATCATTTGAAAGGTAATAATATTTTATTTAAATTGACACTTACCACTTATAGGATGTCTTCTTCTTATAGGGTAAATTTCCCACATGTTAATGATTTAACAAATGGATGTGATAGAACCATTCAGAATAGAAACAAAGTGTGATAATAAATAAAGATTGTATACTAGCATCTAGATCCATACCATATGGATATCACTTTCATTCTTCATTAAGATGAACAACTACAATGAAGGAACTTAGAAAGCAACATAATGTTACTAATTGATCACTCAATTTCATCAATGCTTATGGTAGCAATGATAAAGTTCGAACTTGAAGCAGCTTCTTCAAACTATATGCTAGCTAATGAAATTTCTTGAGCCTACCAACCCACTAAGTCTCAACTATAAAAGGATCATTTTATGGAGGCACACCATGAAGCTTTCAAAGAAAAAGGAGATACCATATACTTGACATTACCATTAGAAAAGGAAGACACTTAGTATTAATTTGATGAATATCATCACTAAAATCCTCCACCCTCTTAGTGGATATGACATGAATAATCCATGGTTATAATTGACCTTGGCAAGCAACTAAGGAAACGAGAGGATAAAACCCAATACATGAGAGATCTCCAAGCCTGGGTCTTCTTGTAGGCCACCTAGTGCACATCAAAGGGGTTATGACAAGAGAGAAAGCTAGCATAACTCTCTTAGTTCATCACCTTCCTCATCCTCATCCTCATTAAGCTCTAATAAGGATGAATATAACCAACTTAGAAGTGATAAGAATTGTAGACCTAGTGAATATGACAAAAGAGACCATTGTAGGAATGGTCGAAGAGAATGTACATGATAGTGAGAAGATAGGCATAGATAATAACAAAGTCATATTAGGAAACACCAAAGAAGACATGGTTATGATAGGAACCATGATGATCATGATTATTATGAAGAATCATGATTTTCTACCAAAAGCATGATCAACATTCCTATCAAGCATGAGAGGGATAGCTAAATTAAACTACTAGATATGAATAACATTCCTAACTTTGACTGTAATAAAAATCCACAACATTGTTTATAAGTCTTCTATGATGTATATATCTTGTAGATTATGGAGAATTAGTGAAAAAGGTTAAAACACTTTCCAAGGAATTCATTTTAAAAGTTGAAATTTGATACCAGTCCTTGAAGTCGAAATCCCTTAGAAGGTTAAGTACAATGTTAAAGTTGTTGAATGATAAGTATTAAATGTACTCCTAAGTGTCCAACTTGAGGAAGTAAATCTAGGGGTAAAAACAAGAAAATATTTAATCCCCTAATGTAACCTTAGGTACATATTATTCTCTTCTTTACAAATGTCTAGGCCATGGATTTTTTCAAAGTAAATAACTACACCACATTATAGATGAACCTAGAAATAATACCATAGAAACACTTAGGGCCTACACCTAAGGATTATTATCAAAAATGGGAGCTCACTAAATTCAAAATAAATTAAGTGACTAATGAAGAAGGAGAACTCAGTAAGAGAAAGAGTAAACAAGAGTATAAGAGAGATTCCTCTATCCATAAAAAGAAGATTCGTCTCTATGAACTGGATGAAGGAGCATCATTAGAGGAAGTGGTTTAAAGAAAAACCTTGCCTATTCAAAAATCAATCTAAAAATTCTTAGCTAAGTTTGATAAAATGTGGGATTAAATAGATGAAAAACTTCAAACTACATTAAATATTTTAGAGGAAAAAGAAAAGCAAGACAAAGCTATAGATAAGAACAAAAGAAAGAAAAAGGATATAGATTGAAGCTATTACTAGCAAAAAGGAAAAGTAATTGTAGTGGAAAAGGTTACACACTTAGATATGACAATTATGACATTTACCAATACAAATACCCTAAGGTTTGTTATCTTATGATGTCACATCTCCAAGAGTTTGCGCTTTATTCTTTAAATCCAAAGTTCATCAAGAGGCAGATACCCAAGAGGTTGCCTTATCCTTAAGACAACTACCAATAATCCTATCTACAACAACCATATTTTCCAAGTGAGGATCCATGGCAACTTCATGAGTACTACCAAAACCAAGGTAGCAATATTCTAACAAGAAACCTAATCCCTACACTTATTAAGTCCAAGCACCTATATCCCTAAGAGGGTCCACTACACATGTTTCTACTCCTTACTAATAACCTCCTAAGTACCACAAATCTATTACTTCATGAACTAAATCATCTTCCTATGCTCTTCAACATCACTAATACCCTCTACCTTACACTCAAAATATAGTGCCATCTACTTTACTTAATAAAGATGAAATCCCTTCACAATGACAACAAAGAAATGCCACAAGAGTTATGAACTTATAGATGGATGGTAATTTAAATGTCTCTATGCATAAGCCTTGGAAATAATCATTCTTTAGAATAGCCACTACAACCAAACCCACACCAGCATTTGTGGCTCTAGATCCTATAGTAATAACATTCTATATGGCATCAAAACAAGCTTTAAATCAAAATGCTTCTAATGTACAAATAGTCCATTTAATCCATGTAGTTATAATTGGATAAAAGTAGGTAATCTTTCTAAGAAATGAATTGATCTCGGAAGTCCTCTAATCTATTTGTAGATCACAAGAAATGTATTACAAAAGGTTATACTAGACTCAATTTTTGTAAGGTTATACTCGACTTAGGTTTTGAAGTCAACTTAATTTCAAAATAAATTTATACAATTTGGAATGTTTCACCTCTTCAGACATGCAACGTCAGGCTAGAGATTGATGATCAATCCATCACTATTTCCTTGGAATTGGTGGAGGTTGTGTTGACCATCATTAGTGGGTGGTCTAATCTAACAAATTTCCTTATGATCAATGTTGATAATAGTAAAGGGAATTTTCCTATTATCATGAGAAGAAAATGACTTAGCACTATTAATCCTACGCTAGGAATCTAAGACATTTTCTTGAATATCATTCAGGAAACTAAACATCACGTGATGTAAAGACAAAAAATTTCATACATTACATACAAGGATATAGGATGTAGTTATCAGAAAAAAGTTCAAATCATAAATGCAACTATAACACTAGGCTATAACAAACTTGAGAAACAAGTATGTGTTCAAGAACATAAAGATATAATGACTACTAAACAAAAAGATACCTCCATGCTAGGAAGGATTAAATTGTCTAAAACATGCATGAAAACATCTCAACAACTTATTAGTTCCTACAATAAGGAAATGACTTACATAGATAACCTATAAAAAGATAAACTTTACCTAGACCATACACACTAAAAAGAAGGTGGAAATAGATATCTAAAATCCAAAATTAAAAATAAGAAATAAAATATATCTCAACCTTTCTAATAGAAATACCTCTTATTCTAACAAGATATGCATCTCCAACTAATCAAAGCTTAGTTATCATTAACATTAATTAAAACCATAGACATAGACATAAATCACTGAGGCTCGTAACTAGAAAACCTATAGTATGTGGCCCTATGAATATGTGGTATTTTTGAACATTTTCCCATGGGTTTAGTTATGGGTAAGTTATCCCATCATTAATCAGTAACTAATAAATATATTTTGCACTTTTTTTTGTTAACAATGTCATAATTTTTCTTTTTCTTTAAATTAAATTTTACTTTTCTTTAAATGTTTCTTTTCTTATTCATTTTTCTTTTTCCTTAGGTCATTTTATATTTTTTGCTTTATGTTTTAATTCTTGTGGTTTTACTAATAAATTTTTATGCTTTTTATGTAGAACGCCACTTTGTTATTTAGATCATGTCCTACACTATCAAGATATTGAGTAAATAATTTTGTAAAGAAGATAGACCATGTTATCTATTTTTCCAATTTCTATGAATAAGAGATCTTCATCATGAAAAAAATATGGTCTTTCTCACATCAAAGCTAAAACTAACTTATGATCTTTATGCATTAGAGAAAGGGGATGTAATGACAGAAAATGTTGGTGGCTAACGAATGCATAGCCTTAACCCTGCCTCTGTGTGAGGGCCTTACTAGAAAATGGAGGTAGAAAACCCTAAATAGTCTTGTGGATTGAATAGGAGCTTTTTTGGTTGCAACCAAGGTGGTGGGTGCAACTAGGGGGTGGCATGGTTATCCGAAATGCAAATGCAAACAACACAAAAATGGGGCTAAGTGTCAAAGTCATGTTTCACGATGTGTTGAGTGTAGCCATGAAATAGGGGCAAGCGTAGTTAAGGGTTTTGACCAAAACAAGGGTGTCAACCCATAGATATTATAACCCAAGAGTATTATAGTGTGACAACATGTGAAAAAAATTGAAAAAATGCAAGAAAAATGCAAGAAAATACTAGAAATTAAAGAGAAAAATGGAACACCAACCCAAATGGGAGTGTAGTTAATTCCAAAAGGGTCTCAAAAGGTACACAATATGTAATAGGCATAGTGGGAGTGTAGTCACAGTCTCGATGATGTCGAGCCATGAAGTCTAGTGCTCGCCATGATGAACCATGCCTACCAACTTAGCTATCATGGTGTACCGTGTGGTGTTCTGCAAGGCTGTAACAAGGCTATAATGTACTGTGTGGTGCAAGGCTACAATAGGATTGTGGTGTACTATGTAGTGTAGGGATGCCTCTTTGCCAATATGGTGTGCTTTGGGTCTCATTTTCCTACAGAGCTAAGTGCTAAGTGCCAAAATGCCAAATGCCAAATGAAAGTGGCAACTGCCAACTAGCGAAAAATGGAAGCCCATCCAACCCCTAAAACATTAGGATGTATGGGGTATTTATAGGGCTAGGGTTAGCCCAAAATGCAAATTAGATGCCATTTGGTAGTTTAGTAGGTGAGACTACAAGAAAAATTTAGAAAATTTTCTAAGTCCAAAGGTGACAAGAAAAGTTCAAAAAGTTTTCTAACTCTAGCTGCTACACTCGTCTCGTGTTATGCAGGGGACATAGGATGCTGCTCGGGAATAGGGCATAGCATTGAAACTTAGAAGAATCTAGTCAAAATTATAGTCCTTGTTCTTGTTATGTTAGCTACACTTTGAAAAGTAGTAGGAGGGGTAGCCTCAAGAGTTAGAAAATCTACCAAATGCCTCTTCCATGTTGAGCTAGCTTGACAACTTTCAACTTGACACTTAGGCAAACCTAGCCACTAAGGTGTTAGCCACATTGGCTACACTCTAGACAATAGTATGGACAATGGAAGCATAGCACAATACTTAGAAAAATTTCTGCAACTTACTACACTTTCCCTATGTTACACGTGGGACACGTAACTCAGCAGTTAGAAAAAAGTTTACAAAACTGCTGTCCCATGCTGGCTACACTAGGTACACTCTATAGTGTAGCAAGGGAAATGCAAGCTTAGTACAACACTTAGAAAAATTCTACAAAACTAGCCATTGATCATTATATCTGACTATGCTCTATTATAGTAGAGAGTATGGTCCCAACAGTTAGACAAATTTGTAGAAAGTGCCATCATTCTGACACTTATAAAAATCTTGCAAATCTGGAAATTCGAGCTAACTACACTGAACATTTAGAAAAATTTGGGCAAAGTTCCACCACTTTGAGACTTAGCCAAATTTGTAGTCAAGATGCCAAGACCCAAAATTTTGTGGTGTTTCAATGGTCCCTCTTTGTTGACATCTAGAGGAGTGGCCCAAGAGACGTCGATAAAGAATTGCAAAAAATCATAGTAGATGTGGCATCAACATCACTTGTTAATACTAGATTGGGTGTCATTCCACCATGTTTAAGAGTGTTTTGGATAAGGGTATGTTGAGGGAAAAGGGTGTAGGTAATGTGTTAGGGAGATCAAATGCAAGTAGAGGAAATAAAACGCAAACAATGTATCCTCATGCAAGATGAAAAGTCAACATAGTTGATAGCGATCATGACATGAAGTGGCTTACCCCTAAAATGTTGACCTCTTGTCAGAATGCTTATGAGAGAGTCAAGGTGTGGACTCAAGGCTGTTGGTTGCAAAATTGTAACGTTGTCAATTTTCTTAGGGATGTGCTTCTTCCCTTTCTTTTTTGCTTTCTTGCTTTGCTGTAAGGCCAACCTCCATTGGGTTTAGCTTACTACTGAATGCTAGCTATAAGTTGGCCATCAAGTACATGGGCTTTGTTTTGATGCAACCACATCGCGTTTGTAGGATAGGTGTTTCCTCCCAAGTATGAGTTGTGTTACATCTACTTGGGCTTTGACCAGCCAACATAGGCTCCCCATGGGATGAGTTGCATTACATCTACCATGGGTTCTACAATTGACATGAAGAGAATGTCATATGCATCATAGTGTATATGCATCAGAGGAATGTGCAATCATGAGTATGTAGGGGATGAGAGGATATTGGGATGAAGTAGTAGATGTGCATAGGCTATAATAGGATGAGGGGGATGTGCACTCTTGAGTGGCTTAACTAGTCTAATCATGCACATTGAAGCGATATGGTGACTTATTACTACGATGAGATGCATCTCTGCATGATCACCTTCGAGGCTTCGTCCTACAAACACAACTCTGAGAAGACAAGAAAACCACATACAACATGAAATGCAAATGCAAATGCTAGATGTGAAGATGTTGCAAGTGCTAGATGTGAATATGTTCCAAATCCATCAAATGTTGTGCTAGTTGCAAGGGCTTAAGAAGCTAATGAAAGTGCTAGTGCAATGATGCAGCAAGTGCCCCAAAGGCCACACTAATGGTAGGTGCTTTAAAAGATCAATATAATGGTGGGAGGAAATGATGTTGTGAGTGTGTAAACATAGTTTTAAGATCTTAGTATATTGTGTAGTTCTAGTTTATAGTCCTAGCAGATTATTGTGTGCTAGTTTAACATCGTAGTGGATGAGCTATTATTCTAGTTTAATGTCATGACCCAAGGATGATCTGTGCCAGTTTATACTCATAGTGGACTCTTTGTGCTAGTTTTTTGCATCATGGTGGATGAGTGCTTACCTTGCTTATGTGAGGTGAAATGTTGCATGCGTAGTCATGTTATGTGCTTACAAGATCCTACAAAAATCAACTAGAAAAACAACATCAAGTAGCAACTGTGTAACAAAGTTAAACTACACAAATGAAAGGAAGAAAATGCAACGAGAAATAGTTTTAGGCCATTTTAGACAGCAACAGTAGTTTAAGGCCTTTTCGGGCCATGATTTCTAGTTTAAGGCCATGGTGGACTGTAGATTAGTTTAGGGCCCTTTTGGAACATGGGCTAGTTTAAGGCCTTTTTAGGCCATGTGATTTTGTAGTTTTATGATTTATTTTTATGTGTTTTTTATGTTTTTCAAATGCAATGCATAAGATAAGTGAATGGATGCATCAACAAAGGAAAGTAGTGTGTAAACTAGGCAAGCAGGTGAAATGTAAATGTATGAACAAATGCAATGCAAGCAAAAACCAAAAATGCATGGCCCAACCGAGCATGGATTAGCAGGCATGCAAGGCTTAGGATCCTCTAGGAGGCTATTAGCTTCAACCACTCGTTCAAGTGTGTTAGCCTTAAGCATTGCGTTGGTTGCCACAAGTGTACCACCAAGAAACTCCACCTCTGGCACTTGCTCCATGTCTATGTTACGAGTAGCTAGAGGAGGGATGTTATTACCATGGATCATAACTTGACCACCTTCATATGGACGATGGATTTCTTGATGAATGGGAGAGGAGATGACCTATAGTTGGGATAGCTAAGGCTTGCCAAAGATTAGGTTAAAACCTGGCATCTCTTCTATGACAGTGAAATCTATGCTAGTGGGGAATTTCTCTCCTACCACAAAGGTTAAGCTGATTATACCCCTGACAATGACATGTGATCCATTGAAGGATTTTGGACACATGGTTTTGGTTGGCCTAATTTTGGCTACCAAGCCTAGCTTGTTGATGACGAAGTACATGACTACATTTGTTGCTACACCATCATCAACATGCACTCTACGAATGTTGCACTACCCAACATGTATGCTAATTAACAACAGAGTTGTAGTGACCTTCCCTCATTCAAGGTTGATATTGACTACATCATCATGAAACACTAGGGATGTTGAACCTAATTATTATGATGCAAGGAGCAAAATTGTTGCATAAATGGTGTTCTCATTTGCAGGGATTTCCTCCATAATAGGAATGGAGGCAAACATGCTGGCCAACACTTGGTGGTGAGAAAATAAGTTCATGACCAAGTTGTACAAGCTTAACATTGTGTTTTTTTCCTTGAGCATTTGTTTCACCTAGGTTAGTGCAGCTACGAACTCCTTGTAGTCAACTATTATGTTGGCCTTGACTTCCTCCATGCAGCTTGAGAGATAGATCTTCCGCAAAGGGGACTTGGGCTTGGGTTTCCTAGCCTACTTGGGGGTAGGGACCCCAGTGTCTAGTTGTTTCTTACTAGTTGTGGTGTTTGCTTCAGCCATAGGAGTTGCAAGGTGCTTGTTCATCCTCTTGCATTACCATTTTGTAGGCCTACCTAGGTTGTTAGTAGGATCAACCTTCCAGGAAGAGAGGCTAAGATGTTACCCACTGTTGGGCTTTAGGTAGGTGAGGGGCCATCATGTTGTGACATCCTTATGACAAACAATGGTTTAGGAGTTGTTGTGGGGCTAACTTATTGTGGCACCTTGATGACAAAAGGTTGCTTAGTGGTTGTTGTTGTTGCATCATTCTAGTTTAACATCTTAGTAAATGATTGGCTTGGTTGTCAATTTAACGTCTTAGCAGATGATTGGTTTGGGATCTTAACCACAAAGGGTGTTGTGGGTGCTCAAGGTGGTACTTTGATAATAAAAGGGGGTCTCTTGCTTGTGGAGGCCAAGGGGATCCTTGCCTTGCTAGGAGGCATGTAGATCACAAAAGGTTGTTGTGTAGGTTTAGACTCGCCACCTATGCTAATGGAGTTTATGATGTAGGGGGCATCATTTGCATTGGATTGACTTACTGCATTGAGCACCAATTGGCCCCATTCTATCATTCTCTGTAGGTCATCTTACAAAGTATGACAGCTATTTGTACTATGACCAAACAGCTAGTGGTAATGATAGTATTGGTCTAGCTTGAAGTGTTGTGGGACTGGGGGCTCGTTTGGTACTGCTAAGGTGGGATTCCTTAGTAGTTCATAGTACTTGTCATGTTTTTAGTGGGCAATCTTTGATACATGTTTGTATTGGATTTTCCTAGCTTTTAAGAGTTGCTCCAGCAATTCAGAGAGCTCCATTGGTAGTGGTGTATACTTTGAGTGGTCCTTGTGCTCATAGTTGGGCCTTAGGGTAGCCATTGCTAATGTAGGCAAGTTGGCGCAAGAGTTGGAAACTTTCTGAGCTAGAGCCTTAGGCTTCTTAGCCATTGGGCCCTAGTTGATTAATTTTGTGCTTATGGCCACTATTTCATTTTTCTTGTGCACATGTTGATTTCTATAGGCCACGTAGACCATGTCATTACTGGCTTAGGCTACCTCTTCTATCCCCTTTGTTTGGGCAAAGTCTTGGCTAAGGGACTTTAGGACTAGGTAATATAGTTTAGACTTAATGAAGCCATTCATTGCACCTTTGAAGATGGCTAGTAGATGCATCTCTACTAGGGGTTCACACATTTCGCTAAATGCAGTGTTCCAATATTGGAGGAATTTTGGCATGGGCTCTTGGGTTCCTCGCTTGACCTAAATGAGTTTGTTAAGGATTGCTTTAGGCTTTAGGCTATACCTAAAGTGTTTCACAAACTAGCTTATGAGATCCTCCAAAGAAGAGATTGAGGCCTTGGATAGCGCACAATACCAATCTAAGGCCTTGCTAGTGAGTGACATGGGAAACACATGCACAATGGAATGTGGCCAAGCTTGAAGCAGCAGGCACTTGGATTGAAATGTGATGATGTGTGCATTGGGATTTCCTTTACCATTGTACTTGGTGAGTTGAGGTAGCTAGACCCCATTTAGGAGAGTTAGGGATGGGACCATAGGACTTATGGGGTCATCTTGGTAGAAGTCCACCACCTTGACAATTTCAGAGAAGCTAGATTTGAGTTGGTTAATCTCCTTCATCAAACTTTGGATCAGTTGGAATGCCTGATCCAAGCTTGGGGATGTATCAACTAGTTGCATTGTCTGGGCTTATGTTGGTTACATAGCATAGGATCAGATTTTTGGTTACAGAGTTTTTCAGTTTAATGTTGTAGTGGATGGTCATTACTAGTTTAACGTCGTAGTGCACAATTGTTGCTAGTTTAACATCATAGTAGACTAGTTTAGTTGACACATCAGCTAAGTTATGGGCATAGTGATTGAGGTAGGCCACATATGAGTGTCTTCGATGGATGATGTGGGTGCCGATGAGATAAGAGGGATGTACGATGCCTAAGTCATCAAGGGCTGAGACATGGCCCCTACATGAGCATAGGTTGGACAAATGCAACGTTCACTTGCAAGAAAGGTTGAATTGGCATGGTCACCATCTTGGAGAGGATGGGTGAACCAAACCAAGGAGGGGCTGTACTAGGAAGTAGTTATTGGAAGATAGTGTCGAGGGGGCTCTTACATTCAGAGCAGGCCTCAAGCTCATCTTCTTCCTCCTATTAGGCTTCCTTATAGATTTTCCTTGCATCATGCTTGTTTGCATGGATGAGTTAGGGTAATAGCCAGTGGTAGGACTCCGTGAGTGGGATTATGTCGAACAAGGAGAGGTTGTACTTCCGTTCATCTCGATAGACTCATTTGTAGTCCTATTTTTCCTCCAAGTCAAGGAAATCCATTAGTAATCTTGCTTGGATTTTAGCACAAACCAAATTGTATTGTTTATGGCTTAGCATGACATGCTTTGGGTGGATCATGGTGTCAAATGTATCAAACATCGACATGGAAGGTTAATCTCGATTCATGTTCATAGATCAAGTTGAGAGAGTTGCTATTTGCAATAAAAAAATGGCTAACTCTTAAAATGCAAAAAAAAATGACTAAGTCTGCTAGTAGCAAAAAAATCACTAAGTATAAAAATGTAGAAAAATGGCTACTAAGTGTAAAAATGCAAAAAAATGATGAAGTATCGAAACTGAAAAAAAATTAACTAAGTGTAAAACTGTAGAAAATTTGGCTAAGTATGAAACTACAAAAATTTGGCTAAGTATGAAAGTGTAGAAAAAAATGCTAAGTATGAAAATGCAGAAAAATGCTAACTATGAAAGTTGCTAAAATGGCTAACTTTGGTGCTATGCTCGCTACGCTATAGCCAGCTATGCTCTCCTAAGTGCCTAGAATTTTGGTTAAGTGCCAAAGATACACTTTGGCTTTTGTCTAGTAGGGTTCCAAAGGAATAGACAATGAGGTCTAACCTACATCAACTAGTGGTGAAGAGAGCATGCAGGACAACAATTAAAAAATGTAGAAGGAAATGGCAAGGCCCTCCTTCTAGTGCCAAAAATTGTAACAACCAAAAACATCGGTGACTACAATCACCGAGGGATCAATGGATACATAGCCTTAACCCTCCCTCCACGTAAGCACCTTGCGGGAAAATAAAGGAAGAGTGTCCTAAATGGTCTTGTCAATCGAATAAGAGCTTTACTAGTTGCATTCTTAGCCAAAATGCAAATGCAAACAACACAAAAAATGGTGCTAAGTGTCAAAGCAATGTTTCATAGTGCTAATTGTAGAGTGTAGCCATGAAATGGGGGTGAACATAGCCAAGAGTTTCAACTGAAATGAAGGTGTTAACCCATTGATATTACCACCTAAGTGTAGTATAATGTGATGATGTATGAAAAAAATACAAAAAGACGTAAGAAAAATGTAAGAAAATGTCACAAACAGAAAAGAGAAATGGAACACCACCCCAAATGGGAGTGTAGTTAATTCTAAGAGAGTCTCAGAAGATACATAGTGTACAATAAGTGTAGTGGGAGCATAGTCATAGTCTCAGTGATGTTGAGTCATGAAGTCTAGTGCTCATTGTGATGAACTATGCCTACTAGGTTGGCTATCGCAGTGTACCATGTAGTATTCTACAGGCCTATAGTGCACTTTCGAATGCAAGGATATAATAGGACTGTGATGTACTGTGTGATGTAGGGATGCCTCTTTGCCAGTATAATATGCTTTGGATCTCATTCACCAAAATAGCTAAGTGCCAAGATGCCAAAATGTCAAATGCCAAATGAAAGTGCCAACTACCAACTGGTGAAAAATGGAAGCCCACCCAACCCCTAAAACATTGAGATGTAGGGGTATTTATAGGGCTAGGTTTAGCCCAAAATGTGGATTAGGTGCCACATGGTAGTATAGTAGGTGGAACTATGAGAAAAATTTAGAAAATATTCTAATTCTAAAGGTGAACAGAAAAGTTCAAAAAATTTTCTAACTCTGGATGCTACGCTTGTCGCATGTCACACGCGAGACATAGGACACTTCCTAGGAACAGGGCATAGCATGGACACTTAGAAGAATATGGTAAAAATTTTACTTCTTGTTCTTGTTATGCTAGCTATGCTTTGGAGCATAGTAGGAGGGGTAGCCTTAAGAGTTAGAAAATTTGCCAAATGCCTCTTCCATGATGAGCTAGCTTGATAGCTTCTAGCTTGACACTTATGCAAAACTGGCCACTAAGGTGTTGGCTATGCTAGCTACACTCCAAAGTGTAGCAAGGGCAATGGAAGCATAGCACAACACTTAGAAAAAATTTTGCAGCTTACTACACTCACCTTATGTTACACAAAGGACACATAACTTAGTAGTTAGAAAAAATTTTGCAAAACTGGTGTCCCGTGCTAACTACACTAGCTACGCTTTGGAGCATAGCAAGGGCAATGGGAGCATAGCACAAGACTTAGAAAAATTCTGTAAAACTAGCCATTTGTATGTTGGCTATGCTTGCTATGCTCTAGAGAATAGCTAATGTAGCAACTATAGTGCCAAATCATAATAGCTATAGTATTGAGCATAACAACTACAGTGCCAGAGCGTAGCACAACACTTGGAAATATTTTTGCAACTTGCATCATCATTCTGACACTTAGCCAAAATTGCAAAAAATTGACTATTGAAGCTGACTATGCTCTATTACAATGGAGAGCATGGTCCCAGCACTTAGACAAATTTGTAGAAAGTGCCATCATTCTAACACTTAGAAAAATTTTGTAAATATAGTAGTTGGAGCTGACTACACTCAACACTTAGAAAAATTTGGGCAAAGTGCCACCATCTTGACACTTAGCCAAATTTGCAATTGATATGCCAAGACATGAAATTTTGTGATGTTTCAAGGGGAAGGACTAATAGGAAGGAAAAATGGTGTGACATTGAGAGAATTTACTAATTCTTTGAATTTTCCTCTATGAATCTTACCACTCAATGTGGTTATATCATTACTCATATTTTAAACTTGATGGAAGCATATTCTCTACTAAAGATATTACCTTACTATGCCACTAGAAAGACATGCACCCATGCCTAAAGGTACTCCTATGATAAGGTTAACATAGTAATTAATTAATTATCATAGGAAAAACATTCATAAGGTACCACTAAAAGGACATGCATCTATGTCTAAAAATAGGCTAGTTCTAGGAATCTCAAAGTTTTGTACACTAGAATTATCATATGATTGGAAAGACATGTTATCATCTGTGAAGCTGGTTTCCAAGTACCCAACTACTAAAGAAACTTTACCCTTTTATCAAAATTCATTCTTCTTCTTTTTTTCTCTGCCTCTATTGAGTGCTTATTCTACTTTCACCTCCACAATCTTTAGTGTTGTTGTACATCGTTCATCTACCAAATCCACATTTTTGCTACCTATGCTGCTACATTGGCAACAAATTTCTAAATCAGTAGAGTCTCTTTCATGATGACTTAATCCAAGGTTTCTTCCTCTTGGGTATCACATACTTTTGTATCTCTTTTTTGGATTGATGGATCTCTATTGTATTCACCTGATTTACTTTTTTCTAAGTTCTTCTTCTTCTTTTGCCACTTGATTGATAAGGCTTTGAATCCAATGGATAGTTAATTCTGATAGTCTTCCTTAGAAATAAACTTGAAGGGTCTCTCTTGTTTTTCTTCTCAACCCATTTATGATGTTCCTTAGTTATTCCTTTCATGAAAATCAATGGCTTGGGAATCTATGTAATAGTGAATAATATTTTTTCATTACTACATCAAAGGTCTTGTGAGTCCCTTGTTTCCAGTTTTGGATTTTCTCTCTTAGGTTTGACACTCATGAATATGTCTAATATTTTTCATTAAAAATTTCAAGCATGGTATCCTAGTGTCTAATGGATTGAGGTTCCAGTTACCTATACCAACTTTTTGATTCCTTGATAAGTTTTCTAGGGAAAAACATTAATTTCTACCAATAACTTTCTATGTTTTTAAAGGCATAGGAATTGTAGTATGCTTAAAGGTGATGCTAAGGATTAGCATTGTAACCTCCTTCAAATCTAGGCATGTTAGTCATATCTAGTTGTTTAATTTGGCTATCTATCACATGCTTGGTTAGTATGTAGACTACTTCTTGAATGTTAATCATATTCCAAGTTTCCATAAGAGGTTCATTATCACAATTAAGTTCATAAGCTCTGTGCTAGCAATGACCCCTTCTATGCTCATGCCTCTCTTGATCCCCTCTTATATTTCTTTATCTCCTTCTTTCATACTCATATTTTGAATCAGAATACCTTGAGTATTTGTCATGGTGACCATGAGATCTTCTCTTTTCCCTATCAAAATCTTGGTACTTATACTATCTCCTGTCATAGCCCTCTGATGATCATGATGAAGTAAAGAAGGTAGTAGGAGAATGGTGCTAACTAGTTCTCCTTTCATGACTCTTTTGAGTTTCCTTATAGGAATTAACATGATCCCTTGGCCTAAAGTCCTACTTGCTTCTTGAGTTAGTAGCCTCCCTCTTGTGTGTCTCTACTAAAATAGAGTGAAGTTGGGCCTTGATAGGTTCTTCTAGTTTGATGATAGGTTTCTTTGATGGCTTCTCATGGTTATGGTGAAGTTGTTTCGAAATGAACTAATTAGCATCAAGATCTTTTATGACAACAGATGTGTTAGTTTGCTTCCCTTTGGTATGAGCATGTTTAATTTTCAAAGTAGCATCTCTTTTTATCTGCTCCCTTGTAGGTTCATAGGGTCTAGTCATGTGTTGAGTAACATGGTATCCTTCTTGAATCTGATCAAAGTACATTCCTGTTAGAGTAATTTGTGAATTGTTTAGTTCTACATGTTTGGGAGTTGGAACTATGTTGTCTTGCATATCTCTCCATATCATTTATCTATCTTGATGAAATATGAAGGTGAAGTTTGGATGATATGAATCAATGTGAGCATAAGTAATTCATATCTGCATTGGCATTCCCTAGTCTTCTTCATTAGCAATTTTGTCACTACTCCTTGTGTCCTTGGCAGATGATGATTCATCATTATGTGAAGTCGTGTTATCATTTCTTGATAATTTGTGTTAATTGTGCTTTGTATTAAGGTTGTAAAGATTAGAGTTAGGTTCTAATACAAAAAACTTCGGAAATTAATTACTTAGTATAACATTTACTTATCCCTAGCAATAGCACTAATGATGAGCAATGGAGTATCCAACACCCAACCATATGAGATACGAGTGTTCATGTGTAATCTGGATCAAACTCCATAGATAAGGAAATGTGATTATACCTATAATTAGTTAGCATTTGTGATCATTATATTTCCATGTGAGTTAGTAAAATCAATGCATATGGTTTAACTCATGATGAGGCATATGATATTAATGTTGTATTGGCCATTAGCCTCCTAGTAAACATAAGGTGAAGATAAAGGTTTCTAATTCTAAGTAATAGTAAAACAAATCTAAACTAGCCTATACGATGAGTAGCTGGTCTTGACCTTCCACTCATACCTTTGAATTCAAATAACTACTACTAGGATTACCAAGTACCACACTACTAGGAATACCAAGTAATAGTACTACTAGGTTATCAGGTAGCTACACTTAAGTGCTTAAGATTAATCATACTCATTCCACATAATGACAATAATAGTAAAGTGCATTGAAAGTAAATTGGTAACTATTAAAATAGTAAACATTAAACTAAAGAAAAGCAAAAATAAAAACTAAGTGTTGTTGCAATGATGGAAAGTAATCTCAATCTTTATTTCCAGTCATGCAATGCATCCAAGTACATCATACTTGAATAAATACTCCATTCAATCAATTAACATCCCACTACAAGTACACATTACTAAGTACTGAAAGCTAAAATCATGAAAAAAAATTGAAAGAATTTTGCTACTAAGCTATCAATCTACTCCTACAGATGTGTGTCCCCACATGTTGCTTACATAGGGTGGCACACATCCTACGATATCATTTATATGATAACATATGGTGAGATATGATATCATTGGTTTAAAAGTTTTGGATTTATTAGCCTTTATTATTAATAAGTAAAGTAGCCCCATATTTTCATAACAACCTAGCCATGTCTCATTTCATTGATGTGTTATAAAAATAACTTAGATGCTTTAGATATGTCTAACGAAGATTAGATAATAAACTCATAGAAAAGATCTTTACATCATTGTTGCAAAGAACTCATTGAAAGAAAGATCACAACAACACATGGAAGAAAATAACTAAATATGATTTAAAGAAACTATAATTAAACAAAGATCTAGCTCTTCATAGAAGTGTATAATAAAAAAGAACTCATGTAGCATATCCCATTTTGTTGGGGTAAGGCTAGGATGATAATAATGATGATAAATCATGCTTATTTCAACTATGCAATAGATCTAGAGGGTCTAAAAATATAATAAAATCTTAGTTTATTTTATATACAAATTATTATAAGTTTGCCCAAAGATGAGAAAACCTATACATAGTAAAAATAACTATTGGTTGAACTTACATGATGGAAATTAAGCTTGGAAATTACGTAGAAAGGAAAATCATAGAATCTATAGGAATCAAGCTCCACCCTAATCATGTGAATAAAGATGAAGGCTTAGAAATCAATGAAGGATTACAGCCTCTCATAACCAAAATAATGAATAATAGTTGATAATATAATCTCTTTCTTTTGTAAATTCTATTCATGAGGTGATGAGTACAATTCATTATAATTATCAACGTACAACTTTCTTAAAAAATAAAACTAATTAATAAATAAATTTGTAGCCTTATCATTAATATGTTAATATTACCTTATAAATTTAGCATCTTCTACTTGATCCTTTTGTATAGCATATCTTCTTCTTACAATTAATTAATAATTTTAAAACATATAATAAATATTAAAATCAAAAATTAAATTAAAAATAAAAACCTTAAGGTTATCCAACTTGTATAAAATATCTAATAATAATAATACTACTACTAATAACTAACTTTTCCAAAGTTACATATTAATAACATCTTCTATCCATAATAGATGCCAATTACCAATGGTAGATTGGTAACACTAAATAATATTCCTTATATAACACTTAGGAGAGCCTAACTCTACCAATGTTAGCTCCAACCCTATATAAGAAAGGAGAAGGGTTAGCATCAAGTTAGTAGCTGATTGTAAAACCTTGCCAAATCTCATCAATGAGTTTCTTTTTAAGATTTTGTAGATGCTAATACATTTCCCAAATGCAATGTACGATAGTTACACAATTGAAAAAGATTTAAAGAAACTAAAAATAAACAAAGATCTAGCTCTTTATAGAGGTGAATAACAAAAAAGAACTCATGTGGTCAACCCCATTTTGTTGGAATAAGACTAAGATGATGATGATGATCATGATGATCACTCAAGGGATCCTATCAAGAATGCCAAAAGACCAACTACTAAAGGTAGATTGGTAACGGTAAATAATATTTCTTCCATAATGCTCAATAGAGCCTATAAATAATGCTAAATAATATTTTATCCATAATTCTCTAGAAAATACTTTAATTAAAGCTAAATAATAATCCATCCATAACACCAACATATTTTCTCTAAGAGAATTCATGGCTTTTATATTTATATCTTTGTATTGCAATGTATAAGGAATAATATTTAGAAGGACAAGGAAAGCATACATAGAAAACAAAAATCCATGATAATTCAAAAATATTTTACAACATAAGATTTATGTACCATCATTTGAAGTGATGGTAAGGTACTTGTTTCTCAAGTCAAAGAACTAGGTTCAAGCTTAGGTATAGCCACTCATAGAGGTTAGGATTTTGCTCATCTCCCATCCCTTCTAGAACCTACTTGGTGAGATGAGTTATGATCCTAGGTGATGATCCTTTTTTTTAATGTTTGCAGCATAAGATTTATCACCAAACTTGTAATTAGTTATCCTTCCCATTATGTAATTACTACAATCTAACTAAGCATATTATGTAATACATTGAATCTAATAAAATGGAAATTTTAATAATTTTTATTATAGCAAATGAACTAAAATTAAACTAAAATTTTAGAAAATTCTCTTAGTCAAATTATAGTTGTATATTATTAATATATAACTAAGGTAGTGATGAATCTATACAGGATTTGAAACTACTATAGTTTTAGAGTACAAGAAGCAGAAATCCTCAAATTACCTTCTTTTGTCAAGTTGTGCTTAAACTTTTTGGATAACATCATTTTGATGCTTAGAAATATGAAAATCCTATTTTGAAACCGAATAAAGAAGTTATATATCACACATATCTAACTATTTAGACTGATGTAATAATAAAATTATAGTTTCAATTTAGCTCCTAAAGGTGTAGTGCATTATAGTGGTCAAGACACTCACCTCATATTTAGAAGGCTATGGGTTTAATTTTTGCCTAGCTTGTAGGTGTTGTAGTAATAGATTTGCTAGTTTTATTATTCCCACTAATAGTAATGTGCTTATTTCTCACATCATAATAAGACCTAGGTTCTTGGTCTTTCACTCATCCCCACTATGCTTTCATAATCTAAGTTAATGCGATACATTTTAAGCACATGGTAATAATACCTAGGTTTGTGGTCTTTCATTCATCCCCCTATGCTCTCTCACTCATCCTCCTATGCTCTCATAAACCAAGTTAATGAGATTCATATTAAGTTGTAGGTAATGAACATGTATATCCTATCAACCTCATCTTGACACCTGACCCAAAGTGGTGCCTAAAATTTAGATATGGTAATGTAAAAAATTTTGTATGCCATTATTCACAATTTCTATATTAGAATATAATTATTTAGAGTAATATAATTTTAGTAGCATGAACTTAATTTTAAACAATAGTTACTGATATATTTAGGAAGAGTTAATAGCAAGTACACTTGAAAAACAAATCTAAGCAGGTTATTCCTCACCAATCATAGTATGGATACCAGCTACTTTCACATGACTACTTTCTTGGATACTTAATAGTGACTGTTATGATCACATGAGTCCATTTAAATCTATCCTTTTAATTTATAAGCTTAGTAATAACCTTGGAAAAATAAAAGTTGGAGATGGTAAATACAATGATATAGAAGGGATTGGAGATTATGTTATCAAATTACCTAATTATAATGTAATTATTATTACTTGAGTATACTATGTTCCCAATATCTCTAATCACTTACTTTCAGTAGGACAAATGTTTAAAATAAGGATAAAAGTATATTTCAAAACTAACATATGCATCATAACCAAGCCAAATGAAATAGTCATCATCAAAGTAAAGACTTTCAACAATAACAGTTACTATTTTAACTATGCATACTTTGATTTAAAGTGTTGTACCATTGCTATTAATCCTAATTGCCAAACTCATAAATATCCTAGGCTAAGGTTTTCTTGCTTAGTCTTATTAGTAAGAGCATTTCTAATCCTATCACTTAAGCATTATCATTATTCAATGTTATAGTCCTCTAATGAAAAGGAAAGTCCTAAATGCATAAAGAATCATGATATATTCTAAAAATACATGAAACGCCATGTTCTAACACATAATATAACTATAAAATAAGATTTACAACTTACACCATAATGTCTTCTCCTAATATAAATACATTAGACCATGTCAATTGATCTATATATTGTATATATTTTAAAATTTATTACAAGTATTTATGATAAAAGTTTTATAAAAATCAACATATTAATGAAAATATGAGATGAAAAAATAATTGTAAAACATGAAAAAAAATTTAAACATGTAAATGAACTATGAAATTTCAAGTCCAAATGGTCCTTAGATTAAACATTGTAGGTCATTCTAATCAAAATTCGCTATGGTTGAGCCCTTCTTATTACTTCAAAATCATCTATGTTTGGATCTTTCTTAATATAAAGAATGCCATGGATATGTCATAATCCACAATGTTGCTACTCATATATATTTAGGCTATGAGGTTAAATAGCCAACAATAGAAAATTATCATTGATTACTTTACCTACCTCAAATTTTCAACCTTTATGGAAAAACAACCACTAAGATAATGATTGGTAGATATGAGTTAAGTATGAATTCATTTACAAAATGTTAAACTATCGTTAACTACATTCTTATTTTTCTAAGGGTAAAATGACCCAAAACATTTATAGTTTGCTCACATGAAGACTATATTGAACATATTTTTGTTCATTATTCTTTAGCTTAACAAGTTTGACAATGGTGTTTTTTAATTCCTATATTTAAAAAATTCCAAAATTCTTCTACTTATACCATTTTCATACTAATAATAAATAATGACACTTTTAATACTTTTTGGAATATTCTAAAGCTTGATATTCTTTATTATATTTAGAAGTAAAGATGTTATGTGATTTACAAGAGACATTCTTTAGTGTAGTGAAGTTGAATCTTTATATAAATTTTTTATTTCAAGTTCATGGCAACAAAAGAAGGTATCCTATGGATATTAATTCTTTCTTTTCTTTCTTATGTGCATGGAAGTAGGCTCATTGTCTTATTCCTCAATTTCTTTTAGAAGAGTTATAATTTTCCATCATTTTTTATTTATATTATTTATTGGTTTATCTTGATTTATGAAATGAAATAAATCCTTATTATGTCTAAAGACCCATAGGATCTATTGGACAAATATTACATTTTCATGAAAAATAATGGTAGACTCTACAAATTGACCAAGCACCAATGGGGGCATCAAAAACAAATCATACAAGCTTTTTGTTGTAGCATAAGAAGGAAACACACATCACTCATTTTCAAGAGCTCCCGATGTACACACCCTACAAATGTACTATTCTTGGGGGAGTTGAATCCATTTTCCACTTTCAATTCTAAGATGATGAGAACTCAAGCAAAGCTTAATGATAGCATTTTGATTCCTTATAGGAATAGTAATTGAGGGATAGTGAGCTTCTACATCTAATTTATTAGATCTAATATACTGTAAATAAAATTACCTCTTACCTTTCATATTAGTCCACATCTATGTTAAAACCTTTTAGTTAACTAGATGGCAAATATGCTTACAATTTTGCTACACATCCTGCCAAGAGATATTCCATTTTCTAAACCATTTCATCCCCTAAAAATACCAACCATGGTCTTGCAAATCCTTAAGAACTGCTTTAGAGAATTTTTTGTGCCTTAAGATATGCAAGCTATGAGTGCATGTAATGAATTGGCACAAAGTTTCAGCTTCTAAAGGTAATAAATCATATTCACATAATAACATTGAGTAATGTGTTTGTATCTTATCGTTTAAATCTTTAAATCATCAATGAGAAACGTTTTTGGCAATATTTCAATATCTTTCCAAAGTTTACACTAAGTCTATATCCCCAAACAACATATCCATACAATACAATAGGATATATAATAGTCTAAAAACGTTTTTCTCTGACCTTCCAAGCCCAATGGCCTAAATTCTTACACTTTTTTTGGAAAGCATATAGAAGGCTCCTATTGGAAGTAAAAATATGAAAGGACATTTCTAACATAGGGCAAGGTTTTCTTCCTTCCCTACCCTAAATGGGAGGTTTAAACTAGTATTATCATTCCCAAAACCATTGATTCTTTTCTTTATTTATCAATNGGATGTTGATTCTAGTTAATTTAGACTTAGGTCCTTAGTTAAAGTTAGTTAGCTTTCTCAACCCTTCACCTCATAGCATAGGAGAAAAACCAAAAAAGACTAAAAAAATCATATACCTCGGACTTACTTAACCATACAGCATGACAATAACAAGTAAGTCTGGGAAGACAACGAATGATTAACCCTAAGTGTTCCATGGGGCGTTTAGGCATTTAGTCTACGGAGTTCGATCCGATCGCATGTGCTATGCTCGTTTCCTATGGTTGAGTGTAGGGGTACCTCGCCACTCATCATTGGTGCCATTGCCGGGGACTAAGTGTTTGTACACCGAATAGAAGATAAGGGATATCACTCACATCATTGTGAGCCTTA